>MU225019.1:4397869-4416755 GCA_018584345.1 Thuja plicata | reverse complement strand
AGTAAATAAACAAATTCACCTTGCTTGTATGGAGACCCTTGTGGTGGATTCAAATCCTTAGATCCACAAAGATGAATGCTTGAAGTTGTTTGAACTTTGTAGAAGAGTATGAAGTTGATCTACCATGCCAATTCATGGCTCCATGGAAGTAAATGTGCTCAAGTGCTTGAATTGAGAACGTGGATGTCTTGAATGCTTGAGAGATCTTGGTATTGCTTCTTGATCATCACTTGAAAATGCTTGATCTCAATTAGGAATGCTTGATGATAATTCTCAATCTTGCTTCTTAGACTTAGACAAAATGAGAGAGAAAGCTTCCCTTTTATATGAAATTAGGGCACAATCTTCCAAGGAGGCCTACAGAGGAGAATTAAATCCCATTAAAGCCTTTACCCCTAGGAGAGGACCTATATTAAATATAATTTCGGAATCAATGCTTCGGAACCCGAAACAGCTGACTCGGAAGCGGGAAATACTTTTTACAAAGGCCGACCTCCTGAAACTGCAAGACCCCCGGATCTGAACCCTGGGTCAAGGTCGAGGTCGACCCTGACCTAGGTCAGGGTCGAGGTCGACATAGACCTAAAATGTCGACCTTGACCCTGAAGCCCAGAATCACCAGTCTGCCATCCAGAATGCAGAAATCAGGCCAAACAGGAGTGGAAAGAGGAACAAAACAGGGAGGAAGCCATGTCAAAGTCAGGAACCCATTCAAGGTGCTTGTCATGACCCCAAACCACTTACTCGGAAGGCTAAACACGTCTACAATGGAAGTGCTTCCATTTTCCGACTATACAATAAGATAAGATAAATTTATTAATGTCCAACAAAAGACCATGATGGGTCAAAGGGACTATAGAAAATAATATAAGAGGCCTGCCCACAGCAGGCACACCAAACGACGCCCGAAGGAAAACAACCACAACAACAAAAGAAAACAAGCAACAGAAAAAGGAAAACCAGGAGGGGGCCCCAACAAGACCCCAAAACCCCACTACAAAACCAGGACAACAGAGAAGTATCCCGAGATAGAAGGGTAAGTTGAAGAGCTGGAAGAGCGCACGGAATGCCTCTGAAACTTCCTCGATGAGGAAGGAGAAAGATGTTGCTGAAAAAAGCTCCTTTGGGGTCTCACCGATTTGGAATGACTAGAAGGGGGACCAAGATGACGCTTGGTACCACACACTATCTAAAGACCTGGGAAAAAAGAGGTGACAAGCTAATAGGATTGCGTAACAGCAAGATACTGGAGTTGGAGAGAATGGTAGGGATGTCTAAGGGCCTCCTAAAGATAAAGTGTTAGACATCTCTGATCTGTGAGCCTGAGAAAGGTGGAGAGAGACTAAATGCCCTTGAAAAGGCAGTAGAACCTCCCTCGGATCTTGTAGTAAATAGGACACCTGAAGATGAAATGCTCCTCAATCTCAATCTCCCCAATGTTGCATAACCAACAAGTCCTGTTCTCTCTGACAAGCTGATGGTCAATCTCAATGCGGGGCTGATGCGAGCCCTTTCTAAAGGAACCGAGGGGGATCCGAAGAGAGTGCGACCAATGATGGGATAAGTAAGAAAGGCGGACAATGAGTCTGAGCTTCAACTCTAAAAAGTGCTCAGCATAAAATGCCATCTTGGGGCAAAGACCCTCATGAGGGTTAACCCAAGTAGTGTGGATAAACTGCCTGTATATGTCTGTTCTGATACACTTGTTCAACTTCTGTCTGGGTGGGAGGAGGTTGTGAGGTGGGTCAAGAGAATACTGGAAGGAAGGGAGACGATCTATCTCAATCTCAATATACCCAAGGAGAGTTGAAGCCTCAGCATACCAACCATGGGCCCAACCTGAAGAAACAAAAGCAACAATAGATGAAGATGAGTAGTATGCGAGCTAGGAGTACCAATGACAACTCACACTAGAATCAGCAAAACCACAAAGTCGATGTAAGAACCAAACAAGATCAAAGATGGCCCCAAGTCTAAATGGGTGAGCCCCAAACTTTGCAAGGATAATATTATGTGAAATAGACTGCTTGCACCCAATGACGCATCAGAGAAGAGAATCTAAACCCGCTCAATAGAGGCCTAGTTAGACTCTAATAAGGAAGGCCCACAAACCACATAACCATAAAGTACAGTAGGTCTAATCAAAGAATCCATGAGAAACATTCTGGACACGGTGTCTTGGAAATGATGTCGAATGCCTCTCGAGAAGGGCGAAAGAACCATAACCCTTGTTAATGCGAGGTTGGAGGGTAGGCCTTAATCTAAACCAAGGACCAGAGAACTTAACCCCCAGATAAGTGTAAGAGGAAGAAATCTCAACCTCAACCAGAAAACATGAAGATGAGAAGTCTTAAGACAATCGAAAACCACCACCTTAGTTTTCCCCAAATTAACAGTCAACTGTCGTAAGTCAAAGAAGGTTGCAAGATCTTCAAGATGTCTTTGTAAGCCCTCTAAAGAAGAGGCACGAAGAGCAACATCATCAACAAAGAGAAAAATAGAAACCAAAACCTGGTGGAGAAGGCAACCATCATCAATATGAGAGTGTTCCTGAAGAAACCCTCCATCTCATCAATAGCTATGCCAAATAAGGTAGGGGATAGGGGCAGCCCTATTTAACACCAATAGTACTCTTGATGAAATCTGAGAAACCTCTTGGGGTCCTAAGGTGACCAAGGACACTCATAAAGTCTCATAATAGCCGTTAGAAGAGTCTCAAATATGCCAATGTTGCTAAGTCTTTGAAAAAGGGTTGTCCTCGAAACAAAGTCAAAGGCTTTGCGGAAATCCACAAAGCAACAGTATACCTTCGAAGAGCGATGCTGAGCCTCCTCCATAATCGTCCGAAGGGTCAGAATATGGACTGTGATCTGATAATCTAGCCTGAAACTAGCCTACCCTCTAGCACAGATGCAACATTGATCCATCTCCCTGGATAGAATGTTGTGTAGAACTGTAGCATAGAGTTTAGAGGTGTGGCCAACTATAATAGTCCTATAATTGTTGGGATTAGAGGTCGGGCCGGATTTATGAATCAGATGAATAATGTGGTGGGCCCAGAGGCGGGAACCCTGTACAAACCATGTGATTGAATAAGTCAGATAAGTAGGAACCCAGGACGGTGAAGCCATGCTTGAAGAACTCAGCCTACAACCCCTCCTCATTAGCCGCCCAACTGTTGTTGAGAGTTCTAACTATTTCCATGATGTTCGCGTAGGTCAAAAGGTGGCAATGTGGAGAGGGGGGTGCGCCAAAAGGACTTGGGGGAATGGGTGAGGGAGGCACAAAGGGCTCTTCTATACTAGGAGATGAAGATGCATTTTTTCTAATGGAGAAGATGACGATAGATGGTTTTCAACTTGATGTAGGAGTGGCAGTGGGTGAACGCAGAACGCAGGAGCTGGTGGTGGGCTTTATTGTCCTCATCGTAGCATTTGTTCATAGGGCAGGTGTTCTTCGACTTGGAAGGGAGGAACGGGGGTGTAGTGGAGTGAGGGAAGGACAAAAGGGTGACTCTCTAGATAGAGGCGTAAAGGAGGTCAAATTTGGTGGCGGCGCACTCCAGAGGGGAAAATAGGGGATCGAGGGGGGAGAAGTTGTCTAAGGTGGAGCAAAGAAGATAATTATAATTATAATTATAATATCCATGGCATTTTGACATTATAAAGTAATATGGAGAGGACCCAATAGTCCCAAAATCAAACACCCCAATCCTCTTTGACCAAGCCCATGAAGTAGAAAACACATCTTCTCTATATGCCTGTGATTATTTGTTGCTCTTGCACTGCCACCAACTCTACCCCTGAATTTGGCTGAACTACTTAATTGCAACATAAACAAAAGTTTTAATTCTATCATAGAGCTTTGTGTAGGATAGCAATCTCTGCAAATAGATGTCTTGATTCAAAAATAGTATGGTTTTATATTTGGATGGAATTCCATTATATTTCTGGGAGTAATGAAAAGCCTACAAGTAGAAAACAAAATGATTTTCCCAAGAACTGAAGTTATGTGACAGTTATTCCACTAGGAACTGGAGACAACATGTCACAACATGAAATCATAAACACAAATTTGTTAGGGTTATTTCTAAGATTTTGAATTATTTTGTATTTCATAACTTCAAGAGTCTCCATAATGTTTTTGAGGTTCAAATTTTGCTGGCCAAAATGTGTGGCTACATCAACAATTTTAATGGTTATAAAGTATTACTTCTGCTCTCCAATGTATTCTACAGTTTATAATTCCAATCAATGGTAAAGGAATTATGCCCTAAAGGGTGACTCGCTATTTTAAACCTTTTCAGTATTTTTCAAACTTGTCCTGACTTGCTACATGGATCACCTTGCCTAACAGCTTAAACAAGAGCAAAACCAATTTTATTTGTGAGCACATACTAAGGTTCAGTTGTCCAATGAATCTGACCAGTGATTGAGGCCTGCACTTCTTGAGTGAAACAATAAATAATATGTTGATTATAATGAAAATCACACATAAGAAATCTACTTCATACACTTTTTATGCAAATAGGCAAGCCAAAGTTACAAATAAAAATATTTATCTATTATGCATAAAAGATGTGGAATTGAAATTTAAAATTATTAGGCAGTATTCAAAACAATAATTAGCCTTGATCCATATTCCAACTATTGAGAAAGATGTTGTACAGCTTGCATAAAACGTTTAATATTTTGTAAAGTTGTGGCCCATCTTGAAATGGGACACCACATTTTGGGTAGGGGAATATTTTTGTACAAAAATTTTGTAACATTGAAGGGAGTAACCAGAAGGCAAGGTTATGCTACCAAATCAACTCCATGGTTGAAGAATGTTGATATCTTGTTGGTCTTGAAGAAGGTTATGCACAAATTAGATAGCATTCATTGGAGGTGATGGATTTGATCTTCTCTTGCTCTTGATAGAGCATTGATACTCTAATATTATTTTGTAATGGATTTGTTACTAATAATATATTGAGTGTTCTTTGGAGGCTAAGGTTTTTCTTCAAAGGGTCTTGTTTATTGCTATATCTCATATATTACATACATGAAATAATAATAACGATGGCAGTGCATACCAGATACAAGAGTAAAATGTCTTTATTCGCCCATGAAATTATTACAGAGAAGAAGACCAGAGATGGTAAGCCAAGGATACCATTTCATCCAGCTATACCATACTACCTTCCTTGATGATACACAACATATTTAAAGGACCCAATGGTTGCCAAGAGGAACACAACATCAACCGACAAATATAACTACCTGAGAGTGACAAAAAAATTAATATGGACAATCAGTACATTGTCGAGTAACCAATACTATCAAACATAACAATAGGCATTGTAAGCTAACTACATCGTTCCCCCCCCCCCCAAAAAAAAGAAAGAGTTTTCATCCAGACTACAAGTATACATCAAAGTAAAATTCAAGAAAACTAATGACAAGAGTGTAGACAATGATTGTACTATGCAAAATCAAAGTTGTAGTATACTTTAAAACACAAATGGGGGTCTAGGGGCAACACCCCTAGTAGGGTCAAGGGGCAATGCCCTTTGTGGGGATCTAGGGGCAATGCCCCTGTGGGAATCTAGGGATAATTCCCCAAACAGGGTCAAGGAGCAGCACCCCTTGCAAGGGTTTGGGGGCGGCGCCCCCAACAGGGTCAAGGGGCAGCACCCCTCACGGTGTCCCAAATTAAGACCTTCAAAACCACACAAAACTCCATGGCACGCATTACTTTCATGATTTATAAACATGTCAAAAGCAATGATGACAATGCTTAAAAATAGTACTTTCAAGTGAATAATGATCATTTCGTTCTCTCCACTTCAAATTTTATAGTTGTACTTTGTTGTAGGATGTCATTTGTACACTATATTTATTGCACATGAGCCATATGAAGGAAGCTAAAGACCGTATGTCGTACAATGAGGCCAAATAAAGGAGTCATACAACACATACAGACTGGTCTTGAGGGTGTTGTATGACCTTGAGGAGTTGCTTTGTGTACCGTACCCATAAGGTATGGGGCAGCATCTATGGTGCAACCCGAATGCACCACCATAGTATGTAAAAATAGACTTTAAAAAAGGAACACTAGGAATGAGTGCATTTTGGTTGCCCCATAGCCGGGGGTTAAGGTATGGAGGGTTGTTGGTCACATCCATATGGTGCGAAAGAGGCTTCTGGTGAGTTGTACGAGGTAAATAGATCTTCCTCGTACAGTGTGGATTAAGCTTGCAAGGAACTACCGTACGATGCAATTTGGAAAATGTCGAGCAAGAAAATTATGTTGTACGAAGAAACAAGGGATTTGTCATACGATGCTAGTGTAGAGTCATACGATGTAACAGGGATGTCATACAATGCTACTGCAAGCCCATACCAGGAGGTGGATGCAAGGCCATACAGTGTAGCCAGATTGGAGTTGCACGTTGATTTTCTTTGAAGCTTGTATGACAAGTATAGGAGTGTGAGGTCATATGAGCCTTGAACGAGCTGTGAGCATAGAAGTACTAAGCCATATGGCAAGTCTTGAACCAACCGATATGGTATGAATTAGACAATGTTGTACGGTAATCACTGAACTTATTCGTACCTTCACGAGAGACCATACAGTACCAAGGAGCCATACTTATACGTTGCCAAGGAGTGATAGCCTACAGAGAGAATGTTGTACCTTGCAGAGAAGATGCCACACCTTGCAAAGAGGATGTTGGATGTGAAGGGAATTTGGTTGTTGTGCAGTATAAAATGGACATTGTACAACTCCAAACTGAAGCTACATAATGTCATACTAATTCTTCAAGCCTTCTACTAACTTTGCAGAGACTCGTACCAATTTGTTCGGAGAGTGAAAGATATCTGGTCGAAACGATGAGATGAAAAATTGGCCCTAAGTTCACTTTATAAGATGGTCGTGAGGGAAAGAATATTTTTCAATTTTTAGCTTTCTCTGACTCGATTATTTTTTTTTTTTCTTTCCATTTTCTACCCATTGTAATTCCCTCTTTATTTTCTTGTGAATTTTAGGAGAAGTTGATTTCCCTTGACAATTATTTCTATGCTCCACATTGCATATTCTGCTCATCATACCATCAACATCGTCAAAAAATTTACATGCTTCCATCAGTTGCTATTCACTGAGAGTTGTAGCTTCCTAAAAATTACACTTTGACGCATGTAATGAGCCTGTCTTGGCCTCATCTTTAAACCCTGTAATTTTAATCAATTACCATGCAACTCCTAAGTTTGACATTTTGTCGAACAGTTGGCAGGCAAGTTCTGGTACCACTTGTGATTGAGCCCAACTAGCTCTTGTCTATGAGAACCACTGAAACTCTATTCCTTTCTTTAAAAAAAATTATAATATTCAAATGGCTGGTGCTTATTTCTAACAAATTTTCCTTGTATTTTCCAGAATCAAATACAAAGCATAAAATGAAGAATTTAAAAATTAAAGACTTCTGATTAACCAATCTGCCTTCTGAATTCGTTCTTCCTTAAGCAGATTTCATTTATTGAGAACAACATTACAAATCCAATTACACATTATCTATTTGTGAAATAAACTAAGGGAGAACCTGGTTATATCCCACGTTTATTAATGCTGGCCGCCATAAGAGTGTTGATGCGGCTATGGGCTGTGTAAACCATCCGCGTGGCTTTGCTGGGACAGCTCGTGGAGTAGGAATGCAACTGTAGCTTGTGGACCACCCGTGTGGCTTTGCTGAGAATAGCGCGTGGCTAGGATGTGTCTGCAACTTGACTGCAGCACTTGGTGGGTTCTGCTATGTCACGACAGCCTTCTCTCTTTGCTGCAAAATCTCTGAATTGCGGCAGCCTTCCTTTGATGATGAGATTGTCTTGTAGCTCCAAACCCTCATGCGTGACTACCTAAGCATGCGTTTTGATTTCAGTCAGCCCCTGCCTTAATGTAATCAAGGCATTGATACATAGAATTGCTTCAACATACAAACTCGCAATTCAGACTTATTCTCCTCTAGAATTCGAAGCAATATGACCTCTTAGGCAGGTCTCAGTTCAAGAGTAATAAGAAATCAGAGCTCTTCGATCGTATACAACAGCACGATGAAGATACAATCAATTATACAATAGCAATCGATCGATGATTAGATGAAGAAGAATCAGTCTTCAATCAACTAATTTGACCCTTTAGCTAGGGCTTAGATAATTAGGAACAATTCCCAAGAACAATTTTAATAATCAAATATTCGATCCTCAGCATTAAGAATGCCTCCTTATTTATAACTCTTCGAACGCCATAGTTTCCCAAAAGGATATATCAGTTAACCAGTCTCCGGAATAGCAACTTCCAAATTATTATAATAATAAAGTATTATTATAATAATATAACTTTATTATTAATTAATAACATATCGTTATTAATTAATATTAATTAATTAATCAATATGCACTCCAGTGATAAAACCTGCATCCACTGCTAAACCTGCCAGAGTGACAGAGTCATCCACTGTATTGCCAAAATTAGCAACTGCCGCAAATAGACTTACTATAAATAGTAAGTCCCCAACCAAGGAACTGAACAGACTGAGCATTGTCTGGAAACTGTTCACTACCGATACTGCCCTGCCAGAAAGGGAAACTGACCGAACTGACTTACTAAAAATAGTAAGTCCAGACTTAGTAAAAATAGTAAATCTGCCAACTGGGACCCTAAAACACAAGCATCAGCTCACGAGGGTCACGATGATGAGCTGACCAAGCTACTGCAAAGACCTGCTAAAAAGGGGGTCATCACAACGCAAATACCTCATATCCTCCATTTTCCAGTGGAATAGTCTATTAAGGGAGCTCGTCTCACCTTCAGAACAATTTTCCAACTCGAGCACCTCTTTGTCATTTGGTTCCATGCCTTTTCTTCCTTCGTCCATTCCCAATTCTTCATCCTCCAACTCTAATTCGGATGATGCCAACTTCTTGTTCACTACCTAGTTTATCAAGTCGATGACGTACTTCCTCCCTTTACTCTCGATGGAGAGTGTTCCACTTCCCATTGTGATCTGCCTTGGCATAAATCAACCATCCCCTCTCGAAGAGAGCATCATTCACCTCCTTTTGCAAGGGCATGCCTATATAGTCCAAAAGAAATTGTTGTCTCAATCATTACTTTTTGTGCCATCAATGTTCCCAACAGCTTAATGTTGTGTTGGTCAGCACTTACCAAGTGGAAGGTCAACTGCCAGAGTGGTTGTCTTCTGAGGCATTTCCAAGTATCTTGTAGCAATGTGTTTACTCTCGAGCCTCCATCGACGATGGTATTTGTCAGCTTCTTTCCCATTATTTCCATCTCAACGACAACCGACTTCCTTCTGATACTCACTGTCTACAATATGGGATCAATAGCCTGGTTACCTTTAGGTGGTGGTTTCATTGTCAATTCCTCTTGTGGCTTACATTGGTTCTAGCTGACTGTGTTGTCACTTACTGAGTTGGTAATTGCCACTCAGTTGCGACATAGTTAGAAGGTCTATCACCTTGATGGGTATGGTCCTCTGTAGCATTCGTTGAACTATATTCTTCTCTAACTTCGATTACTATATTCTTGCAGTTTTGTTGGAGGTTCTCCATTCCTTCGCCATCACTTGTTCTACTTCTACTCTGGCTTCTCAGAGTCTATCCTTCTCCATACAAAGCTTTGAGTACACCACCCTTTTATCTGTGCCCTCATGATTGCCAAAACTGCCTCGTCTTGTTCCTCCACGTTTAGCATATTAAAACCCTTTTCCTTTGGGAAATTGGTGTCTTCATGGTCACCTGATCCACACCATTTTCCAATAATTGTATGTTGTCTTTCTTATTCTGGCAGTCTTTGGCAAAGTGTCCCCATTGGCTACATTATCGACACTATATAATAGGACGTCCTTTAGAGTTGTACTATATTTGATTTCACCCTTCTTGATTTCCATAATTGCTTCGCGATGCATTCTATGGCTTCAATGGAGTGGACTCTCCCTTTGTGAAGAGTACTTGTGTACTTCTATTCTTCAAATTATATGGACACTCCTTTATTGAATGACCCATCACTTGGAAAATCTCACAAAACATCTTTCTGGGACAATTACCTTTTGCGTGCCCCTCAGATTTGCACTTAGTACACCATAGTTCAATAATTTCTTTATCGGTTCCTTTCTCTGCCTTCAATTCTTTCATCATTCTCATCATATCCCGCAATAAGGCTTGGACTGTTTTTGATTTGTTGTTGCTGCCACCTTCAATGCTCTCGTCATCATCCATATTTCCCTTCCCTCGGGAGAATGTTTTGTTTTTACTCTCGATGCCCATTGCCCGATTGTACACATTGGCATACGAGGACAGAGACACTACTTTCATCTTCTTGCACAGGGAGGGGATCGGTCCCTCAATGAACCACCACTTCTTCAGTCCATTAGCTTGCAGGTTCTCCAACTTTACCAGCAACTCCTTGAGCCTATGATTGTAAGCTTGTACATTCTCATGTTTCCCTTGTTTGGTATTATAAATTTTGGTGATGATCTCATTGTATTAAAGGAGAATTGAGACTCTCATTTGTATTATTCAAGTTTGCACACAAAACAGGATGTTGCTAGGGTGAATAGAGAAGTTCTTCCAAGGTTAATTGAGGATGGAAACCTTCATCAATATGAACAAGTTTCGATGCTGAAAGATCCCTACTAGCTGGTTTGGTGATTTCACACAAGAATCACACTGATTTTCATGGAGTTTGGAGTTTGAGGTTTCAAGGAGCAATGAAAATATTTCAAAAGTATTTTGATGGTTGATCTTGGGGTTTGATTGTTTGGTGTGGCTTCTTGCTATTTTTGGTGTTGCTTTCAGGTTAACATTGCAGGTTGTTTGAGCTGGCCATACAAGGCATCATACACTAGCCATTCCTACTAAATCACTTTCAGGTGTTGGGGTTTGAGGACAAACGTTCTGGGTGTGGCTAGTGTTGTTAACTTGATTGCAGGGCCTGAACTCATCATATTTCCAACTTCAAGGTGTAAACAAGTGGTGGGTTGAAATGTGGTGAAGGCAGGCAATAAAATGGCAATTATGCATGCTAAAAAGGTTAATCTACAGAGTTTATTTCTGCTGTTTTGACTGTAACAGTTCATAGGCAGACCTAACAAGTGTTTAGAAATAATTATCAGACCTCTTGCTGATTGCCTTTCCACTCATGTAATGATAAGTGGTGAAATTAGTGAACTTGCGGCCTATACCCATAGTTGAATGCCAGTCCATGCTGGTTGGATTTCAGGTTCTTGAAAATTTTCAGTGCTGTCTTAAATTGCAGACCTGTCGCAGAAACTCTGGTGAAGTTAGAGAGCTCATTGTATGATCATTTTATGATTTCAAACCTACCTATTCAGTTCCAACAGTGATTCATTGTCAAGACCTCATTTGGTGCATTTCCGGGTGGTTGTTGGTGGTTTGAGTTGAGTTTGGCAAGTGCAAAAGCATCCTTGTTTGGTGCAGCAGCATTTGCAAGTTTTGGAGGTGTTCTATGGTGTTGAACGTATCCTGATTGACCCTTCTGTGGCTTACAACCTTTGTCATTTGGGGTTTCAGACCTTTGAGACTTATATGCTTCCACCACACCTAAGTATAAGGTATTTATGACTTGTTTTTATGAACATCTCTCAATGTAGTATCATTATTATGCACTCTTTCCAAGAAATAAGTGAAAGGCATTGATTTCACATTGGAAACCTATATCAAAGATTTATGACAGTGAGAAGTATCCGCGTGTTTAGTTGTTTGTTTCTTGTTGTGACACATTGGCAAACAATTTCAAAACAATGGCAGGTATTCTTACAAATTCTCATATTTATACCTTTCTCTAGCTCTGCAAAGAATCCATGTCGATCTCAAGATGGCACAAAGGCTAAAACCATGTGAAATGCATCACTAACCTACAACAACCAACTTATGAATTCCGCTGGTCCAACAGTGGATAATCTCTACATGATTTATCACACACCTTCTCAACGGTCCAATAATGGATAACCTCCACACGATTCTTCACACACCTTCCCAACAGTCCACTTATCCTTCCAAAATATCTATTCCTTTGTTGCAAACCCAAAGTAACCTTCCACAAGAAAACAGTTCCAATAAAACATAATTGTTACCATGGAGAGGCTCATTTGCTAAATCATAGAACCAGGCTCATCCAAATCATCTCAAACTTGACAAGAAGCCAAATCAACCACACAGAGAACTACCACTGAAACCACTACATTTAATTAGTTTCTACCTTTAAAAATAATCTGCACAGACCTCAAGAACGTTTCTATAATGTTTGAGATTGTCACATATTCAAAACCAATTTGTCTGTCTAATAACGTTTAATGTGATTGAAACAGTATACGACAATCAGCATGATGCCATTTACAGGTAGAGTGTGAGTGCCATTGACAAAAAAGTAAGATTGAATCATTAATAACAACTGAAAATACCTCTACCACAATCCAAGAACCTAAGATATAAATATTACGAGAATCCGCTAAATATATTATTTATCTAAAAATATCTTTTACCTGCTTTACATGTCTGTAAAATATCAGTTATCGTTGACAAAAAACAAGTCAACATCAATGCATCCTAATTGTATTCCATTACCAAACATGATATTTTCAAAATCATCACCTCTGATAGCCTATGGCCATTTGAGAACAAATCTTCTAGCTGACTCTCCAGCTCTGTTTGCACTGGAGCTTCTGCAGACTGATCCTCAGATCCTTGAATCAATAATGTTATTTCTCCCTTGGGATTGCGCTGTGCAAACTCACCCTTTGCTTCTGCTAGTGTACCCTTCCAAAACTAAAACAGAGCAAACAAATTAGATTGACATGAAGGCTGCAAAAGATGCTCTGACCTATCCAAGAAAAATTAACCTGGATTATGCCTTGTGTACATCAAGGATACATGATTTCATCAAGACTAAGAAGAGAGAGAAAGGAGGAACAGAAGGGATATTTTTGGGGTGCGTGGGAGGACAGGAAGAATGAGAGAGTTTAAAATTCTATGGAACTTATCAAATATTTTTGGGGTGAAGAGGTATCGAGAGGGAATGGAAAGAGGGGGGTGCGAGGGAAGGAACTTCTCAAATATTTTTCCTCATGGATTCTAGATTCCTTCCCATGACCATGAAAACTCATGGAAAATACATTCATGTTTGTCCAAGATCCATGGGTGTTACAGCAGTTTATTAAGGTAATTATTAGAAATAAATGTATACAACAAAATTTCACATTCAAGATGATAAAATAGTGTCAAAATGATTGATCAAAGATTACCTCTTCATGAAGTTTTGTCAACTCCCTCGCAATAACACATTGCCTATAAAGCAAGCAAAAGCATACCTCAGTAAAGAACAAAGTGAAAACTTAGTGTTCCGTGCACCAATAGAACTGATAAATTATATTTTCCCTTATTGGATTCAACAAAAATAAAACATTGGCGAAGACAAGATGATATAAATAATACTTTACTAGAACAAGACAGAAGAAAGTGAATGTTTTGCAGATCTAATGAAAGATGTGAGGCACTGTTCAAGCCTTGGAAACAAAGTCAACTTTCTCAAGCATATAATTGTAGAGTGAAGACCTGCTCTGGGATGTACGAAGGAAATCAGGAAGAAATAGATATTCTGCACTTAAAGCAATAAATTCTATACACAGAAAATGCAGATAATACACCATTGGTTGTAAGAAGAAATCATAAATAAGACAACTTCTGGAAATGGGAATATCTTAACTATGATTACCAGTTATTTTCAGAATGCAGATTCTCCAGTAATTACGTGCAAGACAAATGTATGGGGAGGCTAGAGAGCTCCCTCTATCATTGTCACACAATGCTCATATTGGTCTGGACTAAGACTGGTGTTGGTTGAAGGCACCCAGTCATAAGCAACCAAAGGGGTTGACTCAAGAGTCAAACCTAATAGAGCTTCTTCTTTTTATCATTTAACAAAGTACAACAAAATGTTATCATTTAACAAACTACAATAAAATGTCTAGTTATGTTTCTATGTGCACATTCCTTGTCTATGACTGTTTAGAATGATCCTGACGTTAATCAGCTACTAGGAAGTTCCAAAGTAGCTCTTGGATCAAAATGAAATAGGATAGCAACAGTGCAGCCTTAGACACCGAAAAGGCATAGGCAGTAATGGATATGAAAGCTATCCGAGCCAGTGTATTTCCCCGTTCTATCCCTTAAATCTCTTATAAGATTTTAAGCAGATCTACCATGTGAGTTATCTCCAATAAGCCAAACGCTACGTTACCCGGGGACGCCCCTAGATGCACAAGCACTGGAAACAGAAACGGGTTCAGGGATGAGGGGAATGGACACAAACATTTCCGAGCCATCCCTGGTCACACAAAAAAAATTGGAAACCATCTCGGAAACAGTCAATGCTTATCCTGGAAAACATTTACCGTCCAACGGATCGTTGGGGATGGCCAAGCCGTCCTCCAACCATCTTGGGGATAGACGGTTGTTTCCAATGGCAGCAACCATAAAGCAACTCGTTTTTATAAATTATTTGCAATTTGTTTTATTCGAACGTGGGCCCACACTTCAATGCAACCTTAAACATGACTAAATATGTTTCTACTATGCTCATTCTCATTCATTTCATTTTCATTTTACAGAGAGAAAGAAAGGAGCAAGGACTTAGAGGCAGCAGGGTTTGAAGAAGAGAAGAAAAGGAGGCAATAGAAGGGCTTCAAGGAGCTTTTGGAGTTGGAGCATTGAAGGTGAGTCCATGCTTTCATATTTGGTTTTGTTTTACAATTTCTTTCATAGTTTCAAAAAAAAAAAGTCTGATTTTTTTTCCCTTATATTTCAGTATTTTGAGCTTGCATTATGTTGGCTAAATATTTTGCAAGTCACAAAGACTACAACTTGCAAAATGTGTATTTTAGGCAGCAATGTGTGAGATTACTCTCTCCTCTCAGCAATAGGGGAGGCTCCCTTCTTACCGCAAGTGGCTTCAAGTAGAACTGAACTGTAACACATACAGTTCCCCTTGCAACAGTAATACCGGTGTCTCGGAGATTGACTTTGTTTTCCCTCTCAGGGTAACAGATAGTAATTGCATAGACACAGTTACATACTCAGCATGTAGTATAAAAGGCTATTGTATTAATGTAATCATAAGAGTTCCGTACATTGCAATCGTGTCTTCATCAAGAGAATAAGTTCATATATATAACATCCGAAGGGACACGACCGAAACGTCGCGTGTAACTGCCTAACCCTTCGGTTACTAACAACCTAGATTAACATAATACTTTATTACATGACAACCCGTACATACAATTATTCCGCCAACATCATCCCCCCCAAAAAACAAGTCGGCTCCGACAACTTAACAACAAAATGGAGATAATGTCTAGTACAAAGAACACAAAAACCAGCTAAGTATAAGTGGAAGGGGGCATCCCTGGAACCGATGGTTGGGACGCTGAAGAAGTGACCCTCTGCCTCAACTGATAGACTTGCTGTGTCCGGATATTCAGATCCGTCTGGAGCTGTGAATTGACCTCAACTACTTCCTTTAGCATCAGGGTGACCTCCTGGAACTCTGTATCCTTCTGAGCTAACTGTCCCTCTGCAAGACTCCTAGCGGTATTGGCTGCCTCGAGTTGTGTCAACAGTTGTGCATGTTCTGCCTTCCAGGCACTCCGCTCTGCTGCTAACTCGGTGGCTATCTCCTCCCGAGATCTCTTTACTGCCTCCCGAGCCCTTTCCTGAGCCTCTCCTTGTTCCCGTGCCGTGAGCACTGTCTGCACCAACCGCCGACCCTTATCAATTACCAACTCCAGGGTGCTCATATACTCTGCCAGATCCTCTACCATCAACACCTCTACCGGTTTCCCTTCCCTTGCCGGCACCTCGGCTGCCTCTGGCTTTACACTCTGTCGGCCGCCCACATCACCCAATGTGTCTTCCGCTAATTGGAAGTCCTCTCGCTGGGGAGATAAAATCACGGATCCCCGTGCTACTGGTGTGAGGGATCTCTGTGCCAAGAAAGCACTGGCACGCCCTAACACAGATGGGCCAGTCTGACTCACAGGTCTCGACAACTCCTCCAGAGGCCCGTTTCCATCCATACTGTCCTGGTCGGACTCAATCAGTACTGAGTCCTCAAGGGTCACCACCGGCTCTGATCCTGCTATCTCTAGCCATACCTCGCCTGGCTCAGTCCTATCCTGCTCGGCAACCTGCTCCATCATCTCCCCCATGTCTCTGCGACGAGGAATACTCTCCCCATCTCCTGTCTCTAGCCCGGGAAGTGCATCCATGATGGCAGCTCTCTCTACTATAGAGGCTCCAGCTGATGTGACAACCGGTAGAGACAGCTGAACTGGGGCCCGTGCTTGGCCGAATGCGGGAATGGCCGAAGGACCAGGAACCAAAACCACTGGTGTCCCACTAGAGGGTACGGGACGTGGAAATACTAGCGGTGTAGCTGTGATCACCTGTACTTCATCCTCATCATCATCCTCTGGGCTGCTTCCCTCCTCAGATGTCGCTTCCCTACTGCTATCTGTATCCCCATGATCCCCACTTACTTCCGTCCCCCGCCTGGTTCGTTTGGAACCAACTCCTACCTTCTGACCTCCAGGCGTATCCAGATGACACCATCTCATGATTGGGGGTTCGCCTTCCATCACGGGTTCCACCTTAATCTTGGATGATAATATCTCTGCTGGGATCTGCCGCACAGCTGCATCCAAGAAAAGCCCAATCGCATAATGCGGCATGTAAAAGGTACGGTGCTGAAGGGTCATGAAAGCATACATTCGTTCTGCCAACACAGTAGCCCAGTCATACATTTTGCCACCAAAGAGATGGTTCATCAGTGTAACCTGCTGAAATGAAATATCGGAGGCGCGGCTAGACCCCGTAAGCCGGCTCTTCACTAAGTCCATAAGACCTCGCCAGTGACCTTTCCTGATGAATGTCTTCTTGATGCCACGGTTATGCGATGCTTTTCGGAGGGACTCCTCTGCCGGGGTGAGGTCATCTCTACAAATCAGTCGAATGTAGAAGTCTTTATTTTCCGCAGTCATCTTTTGTGGCCTCAGGTCAACTCGTACTCATCTGTCTGGCAACCCAAATACTCGGCGAAACTCAGATGCTGTAAAAGAAACTGTCACCGAGTGGTTCAGGTAGGGAATAGTGCTGGTCTTCGAAAAGCTGTCGAAGGCCTCAATCATCTCCCATAGTGGGCCCTCGAAATCCTTGATACAAAAGATGGGCATTTGAATAACCTATTGCACCTGAGCCCTTGACAAGTTGTCCTTGACCAGTAGGGTGTTTGGCGAAGTATCACTCTCATTCCACCACCTGCGGCATTCTAGGCCACTCAACCCTTCAAATGCGATGTTCTGTGCTGTGACCTCCTTCTGAGACCCTGCGGCTGCCATTTGTGGCTTGTGAATTTTCAGCTTCTTCCTTGTGCCCGCGCCTGCAACTCTTGGTGTATTTCAGCTCATACTTCTAGGGTCCTCTTCCAGTTTCTTCCTCCAACTACGTTTGCCTACAGATTGCATCTTTGTGGCTTCCCGTTCCTGATGAAGATATAACCATTATTAACTACCGTACAATCGCTTGCTGCCTTTGTTGTGTCCGATTCTTATTCTTATTTGTGGACGGAACCAATTTTGTAAAAAAAAACCGTACCCTAGCTCTTCTTCACGTGGGCTCCTTTGCTACTTCATTTCCGTACGGTGTACAGGCACGTGCTCCTTCACTGCATTCCGTGCGGCCGTACGGTCTTATCTCTCTTTTACCTGGCTGTACAGACGCATTTGATTGTTCTGTCGGCCGTGTTCCACTTCTTGAATGTCGTACGGTGTCTATTAGTGTCTGTCATACGGTGATGCTTTCTTATGTTCGCCCCCACACGTTTACTGAGGCCGTACGGCCGTACGGAATATCTATCCTTCTGCGTTTTCTTTCCACTTGCCTTATGCCGTACGGTGTCAACTTATGTGCTCCAGATGTCGTACGGCTGTCTCCTTGTCGCCTCTTTGCAAAGCCGTACGGCGTTTTTTCCTCTTGGTTGGCACCCGCACGGGATAAAGCCGCGCGGCATCTTGTTTAGTGTTTGGCTGTATAGTACCGTACGGACTTCTTCTTTTTTTTTTTATTTTTTTTTTTTAATAATTTTTTTTTTAAATAAAAATTACTTAGTCGGTCGACTGTTGTCGGTGTGTTTCTGGCCTCTCGTGATAAACTTTCAATTTCGAGCCATTGACAGCATCCGGAAATTCGCGTCCGTCCAGTGTCCACAACTTGATCGATCCGTTCGCTGCGACCTCCCGAACCTTGTAAGGTCCTATCCACTTAATTTTGAATTTCCCAGGCTTAATCTCGTTTCGCCCATTGTACTTTAATACTAACTGGCCTGGTGTGAATTGCATTCGGCGAAGGTGCTTGTCGTGCCACAATTTCCTCCGTTGCTGGGTTGCTTCCATGGCCCATTGTGCCAGTGCCCTTTTTTCATCCAGTTTATTCAAGAGGTAAAGTCTTTCCCTCAAACTCTCCATGTCTCCAAGTTTGTTTTCGATAGCTATCCTAAGGCTCGGTACCATGAACTCAACCGGTACTACTGCCTCCTGCCCGTACATCAGCTGAAATGGTGTCTGACCGGTGGTCACCTTGTAGGAAGTTCGGTAGGCCCATAACACAGAGGGTAACCTCTCTTCCTAGTCTTCACCCTCAACACCGCACGACTTATAAATGACTCCGACCAAAATTTTATTGGTTGCCTCCGCCTGACCATTCGCCCGAGGGTAGTAGGGACTTGACAGCGTATGGAAGATCTTGAATTCCGT
>MU225019.1:4375504-4385942 GCA_018584345.1 Thuja plicata | reverse complement strand
AATTGTTTTATTTTCGAAAAACTCCAAAAACTAGAAAAACACAAGTAAAAAACAAAGAAATCAGAATTCAGCCAAGACCATTCAGAGATACCAAACGTTAGTCAAAGACTCAAATTCTGAAACATACTATAAATTCCAAGGTCACCGGGATTGGGGACCTTTCACACCACACCTTGGTTGCTCTCTTAAGGAGGTTTTCAATGAAGGGATTTCTCAGACCTTTAGAGACAAGATATGCTTGTTCATTTTGTTAGAGAAGGTGGTTGAGGTGCATGATGCTCTATAGATGATGGTAGTTAAGGAAAAGCCATCCAAATGAGGATCCATGATGACGATTGGTGATCCACTATGAGGTAAGACATTGTTTATTCTTAGATTTAATTAAAAATCATAAATTTCTTTCAATTTTCAGATTTTTAAATTTAAAAAAAAAAACTGATTCAGTCATTTAATTTAAAAAATTCTGATTTTGTTCTTATTCTTATTGCATATATGTTTGCTCCATCATCTCTCCTGTTGTAGATGTCATCAGATATGCTGATACGAACTCTCCTAGCCTTCGAGAGATATATGAGACTTTTGACAGCATGATTCAAGAGATGAAGGAGATAATTTTGGAAAAGGAAAATCAATTGGACTTCTATGAGGAATATATTAAGCCAATTTTCATGTACAGGTGGAACGCTATGAACACCCCGCTTAATATGGCAGCATTTGCACTAAATTCAAAATAGTACAAGCCCAGGCCTTGAAGGTCCCCTCCTTGTGATGACATTGAGGTGAGACGTGGGTTATGAAGGCCCTTCATAAAACGTATTCACCTAAGGAATCCAGTAGACTTTGTGAGCAATGGGTTGTGTTCTAAAACCTTAATGGTCCAAACTTGAGCACACTAGAGGCGAATATGGATAGAGCAGTAATGGCATAGAAAAGCCACATTGGATGGTGGCAATGGCATGGGTCAATGTAATGTCCCCTTCTCCGGAATAGGCCATTATGGCGCCTGATTAGTCTATCTCCCCATCCAGATAGACTAATGGCTTCTTTTAGAGGATGTCAGCCATTCACTGGACTCAGTGGGTGAATATTTATTATTTGGAACCCTTTTTCTAAAGTTAAGACACTTTATTTATAAAGTGAGATTATAAAAGTCACTTTATGACTTGAAGTTAGTTTATATTAAAAAGTAACTCAAGTGAGTGCTCTTTATCCCACATTGCTTACTTTTCAGTGTTTTCCCTCACTTCGAGGTTATAAAAGCAAAATGTACTCCTTGCGAAAAGGACCATGAATATTATCAAAACAAGATAAACAAATATCTGGTTACTTTGTGACTGGTTTTATTTTCTTGAGGACGGAAACCCTTGAGGAAAACTGAGGAGTTCGACACCATTCCTAGTTTAAACATAGCATAGTAGAAACTCGGTATACCCCAGAAATTGAAAGAACTCAGACTGTAGGTGGTTTTACATCTTGGGAAAGAATGCCAATCGAATGCAGGTTTGTAATGTCAGGAGTCGGTATATTTAGAAGTTTGGTTTTCATGCCCTAGTGACTGTTGTGAAGAAGGTTTAAAGCATTCCCATCACCATCTGCATCCCGTGTTGGTTAGGAGGTTTTGTGTCTAGTATAGCGTGCGTATTAGACTGCATTATTAACAGACCGGGCGTATCAACTGAGCCCGCAAACGGTTGAGTGTTGGGCGTCACCTTTGGAACGTATTATCTGTTGAAGTGTGGCTGGGAGATTCGTTATTACTTTGGCGTAGGCGCTGACTGGCCGGCCAGTCTGGGTGTGATCACGCCCAAACTCGGGACTATGTATTCTTCTGTGATTGTGAACTACTCCCACAGCAGAGGTGTTGTATCGGATGATATTGGGATGTCGCTTGAGACCAGCTGCAGGTCGTGAGAATAGTGTTGGACCCGTCTGTGGATGTGCTTGAAGCCACGGCTGGTAATGACTTGGCATGCGTGGGGACTGATACAAGTCAGATAAGGGTGAACAGGTTATTAGTGTGGGGTAGTATCTACAACGCGTAACTATCTCAGTGCATTGTGTGGAGTGGGACAAGAGAGTTCGAAGCAAGGACTGGGCGTTGATACAGCAAAGGTAGTTTAGCGTGCACGGGCTTCATTATCTGGGCATTGGTCATTGGCATTCAGTCTGTGCGTTGAAGTCACTAGAACACTGTCAGCCGCATCCATGTACTTCTGGACCACTTGGAAGTGAATACAGGCATGGGTGTAAGCGCAGGGTAGGAAACCAGTTACAGTATACATACCAAACGTTGACAGGGAAGTATAGTTGCTGCAATAGGAGTGTTGGAAAATCGACTGCATCTTGCAGGAGATCACCTATAAGTGGTGACTGTTACTTGTATGAAGCACTTAATGTATTAAGTCTATCAGAAAATTGGATGAATGTAATGGCTTTATATATATGATGGAAATCATTCATGATAGATTGTCAATGTAATGTTAATATCGCATTAATGGATTGATATATACACACTCATATCATTCTAATTGATATACCAAACTCTTTCACACCAAACGATTCCTAGAAGCAAGTACAGGCAAACCTCGAGTTTAAACAGTTGATAAAAATTTCATTTGAAACTAGCCCAAAATTCATATAGTACCTACTTCAGATCATTACAGTGGTATCAGAGCCTTCGTTCTTGCCATCCTAGTGGGTTCATTTTCAGATTTTCAGTTGGTTCAGCAATAGCTATGTTGAGCAGGTATGCATAGCAGGCACATGTCATACAGTTTTAGACATAACAGAGCTGAGCAGGAACAGACAGACTCTTCCGTACAGGTTGACATAGAAAACAGTCATATAGAAGACGAGGAGATTGTTTTTTAATAGGTTATTCCAAGTACAAATATGCATGAGGAGACAGATAGAGAGGCCAAAGAAACATTGAGGGCCATACGAGACGGACAGGATCATATTGTTGATGTACTACAGCAGCTTACAGTGGTTATCCAGCAATTGACAGTAGCATCTAGGAGACCCCAAAGCCATCACAGTGGTGGAGGCAGTGTAGCGGGATCACCTACATCAACTAGGGCCCCCACTCGTACTTCCGATAGGCCCCTTATGCCTAACTTTGCGAAGAATAATGCAAGGGAAGAGATAGCACCGCCGGAGGCAACAGGCATTCTTCCAGAGAATGTGATGACCATGCATGATGAGTGGGATATGTTACCAGGTAATGTCAAAGCTGATTTGACCTTTCCCCAATACATGGTTCAGATGAGAGAATTCGGCAGGACTCAGTAGGATAGGAGACCCAGGGATCAGAACAGGGATTTAAAACATGCAATGAATAAATTAACTCTTCGTACATTTGATGGCAACGGTAAGACATCCGCGAGAGCTTGGATTCACAAGCTAGACACCTTCCTGGCCCTCAAACCCATGTCAGAAACGGAGGCTATTAAGTTTGCCACAATCACTTAGAGGGAGCAGCATATGACTGGTGGCATCATGGTCTTGTCACCCAGGATCATGGGCTGATTACTTCTGATGAGACCTTCAGCACGAATCTGATTAACCGTTTTGACAGGAAAGACATAGAGGTTTATTAGAGGGAGTTAGCCCAGCTGAGACAGAGTGGATCTTTGGACCACTAAATTGATGAGTTTCAAAGGATTTCCATCATGGTTTCGGATATGTCTGAGAAAAGGAAAGTGATGTTTATTGAGGGCCTACAAGATAGATTCAGAGGTTTGGTTAGAGTTCTCAAGCCAAACACCTTGGATGACACTATTAAGTTAGCACATGACTTGCATTCACCTTCTTCCATATTGCAACCACCTAAGAAAACATTTAAGGGATCCTCTTCTTTCCTAAAGAACAAAAATCAGAATAAAAGTATGCCGCCTAGGTTGGATTTTGAGACCAGGAATGAGTTGAGAAGGAAATTATGCTTCACATGTAGGGAGCCTTGGACTCCAGACCACAGGTGCCTTGGGAAAGGCAAGATACATTACATTGAGGTGGCTTCCGATGGTGAATGCGAACAGCATGAGGACAAGGATGAGGAGGCTCAGGAAGAGCAATCAACAGAAGAAAAGAAAATAAAAGCCCCCCATGAGCAGCCCTCTGTTACTTTCGCATCCCTTTCAGATTCCCACATGTCACCCTTTCCGTTTGAAGGGAGTGGTTAGAGGACAGAGAATCGTTTGCCTATTGGATACAGGTGCCACTCATAATTTAATCAGCACAGGTATGGTATCTAGGAGGAGATTATAGGTAGATGGCATTCCCGAGTTTGAGGTTAAGGTGGCCAGAGGAGATATGTTGAGTTGTACAGGGAAGATCTCCAGACTCCTGATTCACTTTGGGGATTATCTTCTAGAGGCTGATTTTTACATCATTGACTTGAATAGCCTTGATGCCATCTTGGGTATGTAGTGGTTACAGACTCTGGAAAGATACACTAATGATCACAAGTTGAAACAGTTGGAGTTTACGCAGGGTGATCAGAAGATTGTTCTTAAGGCCATGCATGATGGCGAGCTCAGGTTAGTATCAGCTCACAGGATGAAGACTATCATGAGGCATAGCAATATGGAGTGGGCAGCACAGTGCTTCATATCCACTAAACCCGCACAAGACTCAAGGCAGGAGGTTCACGTTGATGTCCAAAATGTGCTTGATAAGCACAAACGGGTTTTTGAGGACATTCCACCAGGTATACCTCCAGACAGAGGTTTTGAGCACATCAGTGAGATGGAGGAGGGCGCCAAGCCCGTGATTACTACCCCTTATCATCACCCTAGGCACTATAAGGAAGAAATAGAGAAGACGATAAAGGAACATTTAGACATGGGGCACATCAGACCCAGTTCCAGCCCCTTTGCTTCTTCAGTGGTTTTGGTGAAGAAGGATGGTACTCTTCGCATGTGTATTGATTACCGTGCATTAAATAAGAGGACAATTAAGAATAGGTATCCCATTCCCCAGATTGATGAGCTGCTAGATGAGCTACATGGGACATTTTATTTTTCGAAGATAGATCTTTGATCGGGGTACCATCAGATACGTGTCCGTGAGGAGGATGTTCATAAGACAACTTTCAGATGTCACTACGGGCACTATGAGTTTCTAGTGATGCCATTTGGGCTCACGAATGCACCTGCCACTTTTCAGTCTTGCATGAATCATATCTTCAAAAAGCAGTTACGTAAAAGTGTCTTGGTATTCTTTGATGACATTTTGGTTTTCAGCAAGACCTGGGAAGAGCACTTACGACACTTGGATGAGGTTCTTAGCATCATGGAGAGTCAGTCTCTGTTTGCGAAAGAATCCAAGTGTGAGTTTGGATTGACTGAGATTCTCTACTTGGGATATGTGATAGGGGCAGATGGAGTCAAGGTTCACCAGGAGAAAATACAGGCAATTCGTGACTGGCCACCACCGAGGAATGTGTCAGATTTGAGAGGTTTCCTTGGATTATGTTCTTATTACAAGAGGTTCGTGAAGGGATTCTCTCAAACAGCAGCACCCCTTACCAATCTTGCTCGGAAAGGGGCTTTCAGGTGGACAGATGAGGCAGAGGTAGTCTTCGACAGACTTAAGTCAGTCATGAGTACTTGCCCGGTCCTAGCACTTCCGGACTTCTCTTGTCCATTTGTTCGAGAGTATGCTTCAGGGAATGGGATTGGTACAGTGTTAATGCAGGACAGACATCCCATAGCATTCGAGAGCAAGAAACTTAAGGATAATGAGAGATTGTACTCTACTTATGATAAGGAGATGCTTGCCATTATGCACGTCCTAGCTAAATTCAGACAGTATCTAGTGGGTGGCAAGTTTACAGTTAAGACAGACCATAACAGCCTGCGCTACTTCTTCGAGCAGAAAGAGTTGAATTAAAGACAACAAAAGTGGGTCAGTGAAATCTAGGCATATGATTTTGACATTGAGTATGTCAAAGGGAAAAATAACATTGTGGTTGATGCACTTTCCAGGACACCTCCAGTAGCGGTTTGTTGTGCCTTATCAGAGATCTCCGCAGATTGGAAATCTCAGTTGTTGGTTGAGTATTCTAAAATACTCAAACTTGTCAGATTTTGGATGGCCAGCTCCCAGATAACAGGTACAAGGTAGTCGATGATATTATCTTCTATAAGGATAGGATCTACCTAGTACCAGGTTCTAAGCTTAAGGCGAAGGTAATGAATGTTGCTCATGATGCACCCACAGCAGGGCATCAGGGTTTTTTCAAAACTTATAGACAAGTCAGAGAGAGGTTCTCATGAAAGGGCCTCAAGGATGATGTCCATCAGCATGTCAGAGACTACCTGACTTGTCATTGTCAGCAGAACAAGTCTGAGCACGAGCATCCGGCTGGCTTATTACAGCCCCTTCCCATTCCAGCTCAGAGGTGGGAGGATATCTCGATGGATTTTATTACTGGTTTGCCGAGAGTGCGGGGCAGGGATAGCATATTTGTGGTGGTGGATAGACTTACTAAGTTCGCTCATTTCTTCGCTATCGCAGCAGATTGGTCAGCTTCGCAGGTAGCTGAATTATTTTTCCAAGAGATGTTTAGGCTGCATGGTCTCCCCAAGACCATTGTGAGCGACAGAGACAATAAGTTCCTCAGCACCTTTTGGCAGGAGTTGTTCAGGTTGGCAAGCACCGAGTTGACTCCCAGCACCAGTTACCAGCCACAAACAGATGGACAAACGGAGATTGTGAACAAATGGGTAGAAGGTTATCTCCAGAATTATGTAGTGGGGCAGCAGAGGGCCTAGGTTAAATGGTTGTATTTGGGGGAGTTTTTCTACAACTCCACCTATCATATGACCATTGGCACGTCCCCGTTTCGGGCTCTCTATGGCAGCGAACCACTATCATTTATAGACTTGGCTCTACAGGATAGCAGGGCACCTATGGCGAGAGACTGGCTGCAGGATCATCAGGATATTCTTAGGTCTCTCAGGGAGAACATTCAGAGGGCACTGAATCAGCAAAAGATGTATGTTGATCGACATCAGGTAAAGCGGATCTTTGAGTTAGGGGATATGGTTTACCTTCGTCTTCAGCCGTACAGGAAGAGTTCTCTGAAGAAGAGTGGGTCAGAAAAGCTCAAGCCCCAATTTTTGGTCCCTACTGCATCTCCAAGAGGGTTGGTGTGGTGGCTTACGAGCTCGAGCTACCGGCGAACGGCAGAATTCATAATGTATTTCACGTGTCTTGCCTCAAGAAGGCGATTGGACAGCAGATAGTCCCTTCAATTGGATTACCCCCGCTTGATAAGGTAAATTGGTTTTGGTCCCAGCTGAGGTGATTGAGATTATAGAAAGGAAACTGCGGAACAGAGCTATTAGAGAGTATTTGATTCGATGGAAGGACTTACCTATCAAGGACGCCACCTGGGAGGGTGAGTCTATTCTGCAGCATCCTGTGTTGAGATTGCTTGAGGGCAAGCAATCTAGGGAAGGGAGGACTGTAATGTCCCCTTATCCGGAATAGGCCATTATGGCACCTGATTAGTCTATCTCCCCATCCAGATAGACTAATGGCTTCTTTCAGAGGATGTCAGCCAGTCACAGGCCTCAGTGGGTGAATATTTATTATTTGGGACCCTATTTTTGAAGTTAAGACACTTTATTTTATAAAGTGAGATTATAAAAGTCACTTTATGACTTAAAGTTACTTTATATTAAAAAGTAACTTAAGTGAGTGCTCTTTATCCCACATTGCTTACTTTTCAGTGGTTTCCCTCACTTCGAGGTTATAAAAGCAAAAGGTACTCCTTGGGAAAAGGACCATGAATATTATCAAAACAAGATAAACAAATATCTGGTTATTTGGTGACTGGTTTTATTTTCTTGAGGATAGAAACCCTTGAGGAAAACTGAGGAGTTGGATGTGGCCCCAACATCCTGGTAATGGTGGAGTCATTCAGATTTCACAAGGAGCTCAATGAGTAAGTTAAGGAGTTAAGTTATTTGCACAGTATTCCTAGTTTAAACACGGCATAGTAGAAACTCGGTATACTCCATAAATTTAAAGAACTCAGACTGTACGTGGTTTTACATCTTGGGAAAGAATGTCAATCGAATGCAGGTCTATACTGTGAGGAGTCAGTATATTCAGACGTCTGGTTTTCATGTCCTGGTGACTGCCGTGAAGAAGGTTTAAAACATTCCCATCACCATTTGCATCCCATGTTGGTTAGGAGGTTTTGTGTGTGGTATAGTGTATGTATTAGACTACATTATTAACAGACCGGGCGTATCAACTGAGCCCGCAAACGGTTGAGTGTTGGGCGTCACCTTTGGAAAGTATCATCTGTTGAAGCATGGCTGGGAGATTTGTTATTACTGTGGCGTAGGGGCTGCCAAGCCGTCCAGTCTGGGTGTGATCACATCCAAACTCGAGACTATGCATTCTTCTGTGATTGTGAACTACTCCCGCAGTAGAGGTGGAGTTGTATCGGATGATATTGGGGTGTCGCTTGAGACCAGCTGCAGGTCGTGAGAATAGTGTTGGACCCGTCTGTGGATGTGCTTGAAGCCACGGCTGGTAATGACTTGGCATGCGTGGGGACTGATACAAGTCGGATAAGGGTGAACAGGTTATTAGTGTGGGGTAGTATCTACAGCGCGTGACTATCTTAGTGCATTGCATGGAGTGGAAAAAGAGCGTTCGAAGCAAGGACTGGGCGTTGATACAGCAAAGGTAGTTTAGCGTGCACAGGCTTCATTATCTGGGCGTTGGTCGTTGGCATTCAGTCTGGGCGTTGAAGTCACTAGAACACCGTCAGCCGCATCTATGTACTTCTGGACCACTTGGAAGTGAATATAGGCGTGGGTGTAAGCGCAGGGTAGGAAACCAGTTACAGTATACATACCAAACGCTGACAGAGAAGTATAGTTGCTGCAATAGGAGTGCTGGAAAATCGACTGCAGCTTGCTGGAGATCACCTGTAAGTGGTGATTGTTACTTGTATGAAGCATTTAATGTAATAAGTCTGTCAGAAAATTGGATGAATGTAATGGCTTTATATATATGATGGAAATCATTCATGATAGATTGTCAATGCAATGTTAATGTCGTGTTTGAATGGATTGATATATACACACTCGTATCATTCTGATTGATATACCAAACTCTTTCACACCAAACAATTCCTAGATGCAAGTACAGGCAAACCTCGAGTTTAAATAGTTGATAAAAATTTAATTTGAATCTAGCCCAAAATTCATACAGTACCTATTTCAGATCATTACAGTCAAATGCACCAAAGTTGAGGACACTCGCAATTCGTTTCCTCTCACAGGTTGCTAGTTCCTCTGCTACAGAGAGGAATTGGTCTACATATGGCTTTATCCAGTCCGTCAAGAAGAATAGGCTTACCTCTAGATGAGAAAAGAAGTTAGTTGTTGTGTATAGGGCTCTGCGACTTAGGGATCGTTACACTCCAAAGTATCAACACACTCCAGTTTTAAGGTGGGATATTAATCCCAAAGACGCCACCCAAGTTGATGAGGCCGACAGACCATAGGGATTGCTTGGCATTCCGTTAGATGATGCAATGCAACCTTTGAGGCTTAGACTGACAGTGGCAGTGACACTGATATGGATCAAGATTAGGGGCAGCAACATACTATCTTTGTTTTCATTTTGACTTTGAGACTTTAAGTCTTCTAACATTATATGATACATTGATGCAATGATAATTGAATCTTGATATATGAAATGACAATTTTCATTTTGTTAAAACTTGGAGCCTTCGCACATTTTGATATATGATATGATACTTTTCAATGCGTTATATCTCTGAATGTACATAGATAGATAGATAAAAATTAACGTCCACGAGGCTAAACATAGCCTATGGGACAGCAAGGCAACCTAAGTCGACTTCAATAACTCGGTTCTTTTCTTGTGCAAGCTGATGATGAGCCCACCTAACTTCTCAATGTGCTCCTCGCTGAATAGGTTATGCCCAGAGCTAACAGATATAGTATCCGCAAATTTATCCCTCTTGTCCTTGTAGGCTTCACATTCTAAAATAAAGTGATGTTCGGTTTCCACTTTCCCAAAATTGCAAAACATGCAGATTCGCTCTTCCCAGCCTCCTTTGGCCTCTTCCACTGCCTAGTCTCACGGCGGACTTGATGAGGGTTGGTTCTTAACTGAGCAATAAGAATTTTAGCTCTCCAAGCAATGTTGTTGTCGGGATAATACGTAATTATGTAATTATGTTTCGGTGGAATTAGTTAGCGTCCGGCGGTTAGGGAGTTGCGCACAGGTGTGAACCGTCGCGTCCCTTCGGATCTTTTTATACTCGTCTTACCTTCGGGTAAAGCATCATGTACAGACTATGTTGTAATCACTTGCTTGGAATGAATATAATACTTGTCATTTGCTTCATATCTATTATGTTCTGTATGTTGAGTTCTGC
>MU225019.1:4352160-4366702 GCA_018584345.1 Thuja plicata | reverse complement strand
TATGTCTCGTCAGATCGGGAGACTGCATTGGTGGCCGCGCAGAGAGCTCGGGAGGAGCTAGGCACCAGGTTAGAGGCAGTAGAGCGGGACTTACTCATGCGTAACTGAGCAATAAGAATTTTAGCTCTCCAAGCAATGTTGGCTCCTGTGTACGCTTTTTGGCGTTGATCATATGCGGGGTTGAACTCATTGATATAGTATATTTCCTTCCTTCCAATCCTATTTTCCCAATTTCTCTTGTAAAAATTCTCCAAAACAAAGACCTTTATTTCTTTGTTATTTGTGGGGCACATATTGAATTGGTTATTCCATTTACTCATCCACTTGATGTTTTGTTGCATCCACGTCTTTTTTCATTTGCACAATGTATCATTAAAGACAACATTAGGCCATCTATCTCCTTCCATTTTTTCGATTCTTTTTAGATAGCTTATGAGGCAAACCATAGCGAGTGTCTCGATAGGGGCAGCCCCCATTTCACTTAGCATGAAATCATATGGGACGGTGCTTTTGATTTTAAATTTGCTTGTGATCAAACGCTTTTGGATTCCCTCGATTTGCTTCCATTGTGCCATTGAAGTGTTGCAAGCCCATAATTCACACCCATAAAGAACAACTGACAGCACAAGAAGCCCAAACAAGGTTTGAATAGTTTTCCAATCCCAAACCTCCGCTTCACGACACCTATTTTGAAGAACATAAAATGCCTTCCATCCACCTAATGTGCTTTATTCCTGCAGCCTGCCCAGCTTTGATTTTTGTTGAAATCAATGCCGAGATATTTATACTCCACCACTTCCTCAAGAACAATGCCACCAAAATAAAACTCATGTTGATGTTTTTTATCATTAGTGAAAACCATAACTTTAGACTTGCTAATATTGACCTGCATCCCCACCGTTCTGCAAAAGCACTCAAGAGAAAATAAATGTTCTTGCAAACCACAAGCAGATTTGGCAATCAAAATGAGATCGTCTGCATAAAGGAGCAACTTTATTACAAATTCACCTAACTCGATACCTTCACCATTTTGCATGTTTAACCACTCTTCAAGTTTATCAATATATAAGCCAAACAAAGTAGGAGATAAAGGACAACCTTGTTTGACCCCGATATCACTCCTAAAACATTCTGAAATGCTAGCTGAAGTTCTGATTTTGACTTTCACCTCTTCATACATCCTATGAACAGAAGCTCTGAGATGAGTAGGAATCCCCAATTCTTCCATTCTCAGCCAAAGCTTGTCCCTAGGGACAGTGTCGAAAGCCTTTTTAAAGTCAATGAAACAGCAAAAAACCTCCTTTTTCTCCCACCTTTTTTAAATAATGTGCCTTTGAGTGACACAGTGATCAACCGTCGAGTGTTTTGGCCTAAAACCAGCTTGCCCTTTGGCACGTTTATGGTTTTCTTCTGCCCATTTGTTGATCCTAGTTCCTATCATGCTGCCAAAAAGTTTTGCAAAGAGAATGAAATTAAAATTTGAACTCTCATTTGATTCATTTGATGCTATGTTCTATAATGATTTGATGAATGATCATTGATTTTAGATTTATCAATGTTATTATGTTGCTACGATGATTGTTACAATGCTATATCATATGAATATATTTGAAATTTCAGATTTCTATATATATATATATATATATATATAGCCGTCCCCTACTCCAGGGAAAAAAATCCGTCCAGGAAAGCCGTTTCCCATCCCCCTGTCCAGGAAACCCGGGGTAACTTAGGCCAACGTTATCTAGCCTTTGTCCTTCTGCATTTGATTCAAACTTGGATAACCAATTGTGATACTCCTTAACCAAGGAACTCTACTTGTTCAGATTTTGTTGAACTGGTTGCCCTAGGACTTTTGTTTAGTCACCATTATGTGATGTAGCTATGTTGATTCTCCATCATTGCGTAGTTCAGCTCATCCATCATTTTTTGTCAAAAAATATACAGACCATCATTAAGGAGTAATTTCCTTGTTCCAAGGGCATTCTCATTTATTCTTGGAAAACATTTATAGACCATTAGTTTCTCACACATCTTATTGGATGTTCTTTCTTGTGAGAAAATCAGCATAGTAAATTTTTTGGATCATATTTGAGAGGAATCCATGAACTAATTATGGATGGCTTTCAGCTAATCTATCAACTGAGCATATGCCTCACACCCTCCCTTATATAAGAATAGTAATAATTAGGTCTTCCAATACACCATCTTGGAGGGGTCAAAAATATGAGGCTTAGAATCCACCTATGATTCCTACTCAACAAAACTAGCAATTGCTCCTTGTTTATATGTTGTTTCTCCGCCTGGTGCTCCATTGACAAGGCTTGAAATAATGACCCTCAAAATAATGGTCAGATTAGGCTTCAAGCTGGTCGAAGACTAAAATTTCATCTAATGAAAAAGATCTACAAGGGATGGAACATGTAGAACTAACTACGTAAGTGGCATCAATAGAAAGTATTAATCTTTTGAACTCAATGGGGATCAAAAAGGAAAACAGTGCAAATCATCTCCTGACTCATTGGAGGTATCACACAATCTCAAGCAAAACATGGACCAGCAAATCAACAAAAAAATACAAATTTGGAAACCCAAGAATATTAGGAATCAGTATGTTCTGCCTAAAGAATCAGCTCCACCTAGTCCTCAATGTGTGGATCTTTCGTCAAAAATAAGGTGTATTAGAGTACCCAAGAAACTCCAATTCCTCAAACCAGCCATGCTCAAGAAGAGAATAGACTTGGTCCTCCTACAAGAAACCATCAGCTTCAAGTTCAACTATCAGGGTACGGGGTATAGCCATCAATTGGTTCAAAGAACTGGATACTTCATCCATAGCCTCGTGGTACGCACTCAGGAGGGCGTTTGAGGCCGAGTTTAAACTCTTACGAGACGACAATGAGATTGTCGCCGAAATATATAGTACCAAACAAGGGGTGAATGAGAGTGTACGAGTTTACAATCATAGGCTCAAGGAATTGTTGAGCAAGGAAACGGCTACAGCAAGGAATCAATACGCCTACAATTGTCTCATCACTCACCTCCTCTCCACATGCAACCAGCCAATCCTTCAAACGTATGGTAACAACACCATTTCACCAGGCATTCAAACGCTGATCCAAGTTTACAGAATCTGAGATAAATCGTTCTCAGCCAGCATATGACTTCCAACCCTTCGAACGTCTCCAGCAGACCAGACTTCACCAACACAACAAATATGATGATCAATAGATACAATCAATTCCAGAATAAATTTGCACCATCAATGTGTATAAACCAATCTCCAGAACTCCTCTCCTAAATACAGAAGAAGCACAGTAGAGAGGAATTGCAATTACAAGTTGTTATACTTCAGCAACAAATTGCAAAACTAATTCAGTATCAAACCCTAATACCTCAGCAAGGGATTTGATTTACAAATCACAACTTCTGCTCAAAGAAAACAAACAAAATATAATATATTCAATCAATGCCAATCCCCATGAATGAGCCCATATTTATAATACTTCTTTGAAGCCACAGTTTCCCAAGAGAGCATTAGTTAACAACTCTCTTTTTTAACAACTTCTAAATTGTTATTATAATAATAAAGTATTATTATAATAACGTGGCTTTATTAATTAATAAATATGAACTCATGTGATAAATTCCGCATTCGCTGCCGGTGATGACTGACTGCCATAGCCACCCACTGCACTGCCAAAAATGGCAACTGCCAAAAATAGACTTACTAAAAATAGTAAGTCTCCAGCCAAAGAAATGCATACTCTAAGCCTAGTCTGAAGTTCTGATTACTGCAGATACTGCCTTGTCAGAGATAAACGCTGACCAACTGACTTACTAAAAATAGTAAGTCCAGACTTACTAAAAATTACAAGTCCGCCAACTGGGACCCTCAAAACCAGGCATCAACTCACGAGGGTCGCGATGATGAGCTGACAAAGCCACTGCCAATACTTGCTAAAATTGGGGACATCACAGTCCTCCCTCCCCAAAATTGCTTTTCCTTAAGCAATCGAGTGTCTCACTAAAACCTCCACCAGGATCCCATAAGAAACACGTGATAGCACCAGTAACATAACCTGTATCATAACACCAAGTGCGTGCGCTGATGAAGTGGAGATCGGGACATTACCAGGCGATGACTTAACAGGAGAACTCATCATACCAAACTTCACTGACTCTCCCTAGTCATCTTGAAACCAATCCATCTTAGGCACAGACCATCTCTGCAGCTGATGTAAATCCTGAACATGTGAGTCGAAAATGAGGCTATAAACCCTCAACACAGTATAGACTCGATCCCCAGTAGGATCATCATTGTCCTCATCCTCATGCTGTTGCGATGACTCCTCAATCTCATCTGTGTAAACCCACATACCGCGGTTCACTGCCCACTTTGGCCTCAGAGCACAAGTATGACCTTTAGAGAAAGGCCCCTTGCACCAAAAGCAAAGTTGTCTCCTCCTCAGGTCCTCTCTGGAAGTATCATCAAATCTTCCCGTTGACTTGTCCTTGTCCTCAACAACTGGCGGGGACTCCTCATCAACAGGTGGAGAACCCAAATGACTTCGGGGCACCCTTGTTCCTAGATGATGCCTCAAGATCTCGGGCCTTCTTCATTGCCTCCTGTAAAGTGGGTGGGTCCAAAGACTTAACCCATCCACAGAGTGGCTCTGCTAACCCCTCCAAAAATAACATCACTCTCCTCCGCTCTGATATATCATACACCATGACGAATATACACTGAAACTCGCTGATGAAGCCCTCTAGACTAGCTGTCTGCCGCAACTGAGCCAATTCTCTAAAATAAACCTCTGGGTCTTTTCTATCGAAGCGCTTGATCAACCTGTCTACAAACTCCTGATAGGCAGTAATATGGTCATGATGTAGTGATCTCAATCCATGGCACCACCAGTCATGTGCAGTCCCATCTAAATGCAAAACTACAAATCTAATGACATCCTCCTCAGTCATCGGACGCAAGGCGAGGTAGGTGTCGAGCTTGTGGATCCAAGCTCTAGCAGTGACCCTACCACTGCCATCAAAATGTGCGCATCATCTTGCTAGCCACCTGTCTTAAATCATTCTGCCCCTTCCTCTGTCTATCTTGTGCCGGTCTTCCCCTCGAATGCTCTCGTTTCTGTTTCAAATATCTAACAAAATTCAAATTTTGCTTCAGGGCTGGAGGAAGGGCATCGCTTTCAGCATAGTGAGTGACTACATCATCGACAAAAGGGACACTCTCAACATTAGTACTGGCTGCATCAGTCTCTGGTCTCATAAATCTGGGCCCCTGGGGTCTGAACTAATCTCCCCTGTCACCTGCCCTATCTGCTTTGTCATCTCTCCGGGCTCTATGCTCATAATCCCTGTGCCTGTCATCAATCCGCGATCTATGTGATGTGACAGAAGCATCACGTGACCTCTCCCTACTCTGATCCCTCAAAAGAACGATCTGTCTCAACGTGTCAGAAAGCTCATGTAATACATCAGCTACATGATGTTGGCCTGTTGCTAGGCTTCTAAAGATCTCCCTAGCTTCTCTGTCTAAATCTGCTTCATTAGCAGCTGTGGGTCTTGCAGGACCTGCTTAGCCACCTGCATTATTATCACCACCAAGTATTGTGCCAAACTGAATATCTGCATCTTCATTTGGTGGGGGTGACTGGCCTCTCCGGTAGTAATGCCTACTGGGAATAAATCTCCTATCATCTGCCATAATTGAATTCCCAAATAATAATAATAAAAATTAACCCGATTTCTGGCAAGAAACCACTCTAATATCACTGTAATGAGCCTGTCTGGCTCTTGTAATTTCAATTCAAATTCACTTCACAAGCTAATGCAAATTGTACTTCTCTTTGAAATCAAATAAGAATCTCTTTTTTTTACGAGAAAAAAAAACCTTTTTCAATATATAAATATCAAATAGCACTTTCACCAGAACAAAGCTTAACTCCTTTAAAGATCATTATTAAATACTATATCAAATTGCATGGCATTTCAATCCATATAAAATAACCGGTGATCTTTAACTAGTGAGGTTTTAAATGCTAACTCTTTTATGCTCCCACGTGTTCTCCTAAATGTTGCTGGCCGCATTGACAATATGCTAGCCGCGACATTCATCTGTAGTTCACAGCCCAGCTATTTTCCAGCTATCTTCTACGCATTTAGTAATTACTGAAAAGACCATTCATTCCCAAGTGAAACGTTGATACACCAAGTAACACCACCCACAAATTCCCAGGTTGACGGCATATATGAAACGGCCACAACAAGGAATCAATATGCCTGCAATTGTCTCATCACTCGCCTCCTCTCCACATGCAACTAGCCAATCCTTCAAACGTATGGTAACAACACCATTTCACCAGCATTCAAACGTTGATCCAAGTGTACAGAGTCTGAGATAAATCGTTCTCAGCCAGCATATGACTTCCTACTCTTCGAACGTCTCCAGCAGACCAGACTTCACCAACACAACAAATATGATAATCAATAGATACAATCAATTCCAGAATAAATTCGCACCATCAATGTGCATAAACCAAGCTCCAGAACTCCTCTCTTAAATACAGAAGAAGCACAGTAGAGAGGTATTGCAATTACAATTTGTTATACTTCAGCAACAAATTGCAATTAATTCAGTATCAAACCCTTATACCTCAGCAAGGGATTTGATTTACAAATTAGAACTTCTCCTTAGAGAAAACAAACAAAATATAATATATTCAATCAATGCCGATCCCCATGAATGAGCCCATATTTATAATACTTCTTTGAAGCCACAGTTTCCCAAGAGAGCAGTAATTAGCAACTCTCTTTTTTAACAACTTCTAAATTGTTATTATAATAATAAAGTATTATTATAATAACGTGGCTTTATTAATTAATAACTAGTATTAATTAATAAATATGAACTCATGCGATAAATTCCGCATCCGCTGCCGGTGATGACTGACTGCCATAGCCACCCACTGCACTGCCAAAAATAGACTTACTAAAAATAGTAAGTCCCCATCCAAAGAACTGCATACTCTGAGCCTAGTCTAAAGTTCTGATTACTGCCGATACTGCCCTATCAAAGATAAACACTGACCAATTGACTTACTAAAAATAGTAAGTCCAGACTTACTAAAAATAGCAAGTCCGCCAACTGGGACCCTCAAAACCAGGCGTCAACTCACGAGGGTCGCGATGATGAGCTAACAAAGCCATTGCCAATACCTGCTAAAATTGGGGACATCACAGATAACCAAAACATATCTCTAGAATTACTAAACTAGTGACAATCTAACCAGTTTCTTGCATATGTGTCAACGTTTCTATGAAGATATATCTAGTTCTGTCATAAGTAATATCTGTTAATGTACCTGACAACATTGACTAAATTAATAAATAGACCTCAAATTACAAAATAAATATTTTCTGGACCAGATTTTATGTAGGACCAATCTGTTAACAAAATATAGTTATTATCTACAAAAAAAAAACACTTCCTCTTAATATTGTTGGCATTATTTTGTGAATTAATGTCCACAAAGAAACATGCATTGAAACATTTAAGTTGTGAATTGATGTCCACAAAGAAACATGCATTGAAACATTTAAGCATGTAGCAAGATCACAGGCCAGTCATGTTTTACCTTGCCTCACCAAAAGTAGAAATGCTTTCCTCTAAAATGTAATTAAGCTTGTGTGGAGGAACAAAGAAGACTTGAGTTGCTGACTCCTTTGCAGCAGCCATCAATTTTGCCTTTCGTTTACTATTGTGTGAGGGCAGAAACCCAACTGCAAAAGTTTGACTCAATGTGAAAATTTTAATCTCTAGTTTTGAAGTCGGGTATAAATATAAATCATAAATTAGGAAAATAGATTGAAAATTTAAACCATCTTTCCATTGTTTAAACATAAATAAAGCATTACATGAATGAAAAAATGGACTCACCAAATGAAAATTCACTTGTAGACAAACCAGAAGCTGTCAGTGCTGTTATGATTGAGCAGGGACCTGGAATTGGAAATACACGAATTTTTTTCTCTATACAAACCTTTACCTGAAAACAAAGTGCTAACAAATATAAATTAAATGTTTTTTAACCAAAATCTATTTTGAGACGCTGCGACAATTGGAATTGCAATACAAATTCAATTGAAATATAGGAAATACAGTCTACTCTAATTGCAATTTTTTATTTTTATTGAGATTAATTTGGTGAACCTGAAAAGTTGAAGCAGAATTTTTATCCAAGCTAAATCATTATCACTTTAAGTATTGAATCCTATCTTGCTAACGAGGAGATCAACAAATATGAGACAGAAAGCAGATTGAACCCTCCTCTATTGCAATCTGCTAAAATTAACTTTAAAATCAATATTAACAAAGCTTCTAGAGGTAGTCTTAAATGAATTTGTAAGCGAGACAACTTTTAAGACCATAAAGAAAATTTTGAATATTGGATACTGTTGATGTGAGTTTTGTGACCACCCCAACGTGCAGGATTAAACACTCAGTATCCAATCCTCTCTTGAACAAGGAAACTCCAAATCCCAAACAATCTAACAATTGTGTGATCAAGTGAAGTGACCCCAAGGTTTACAATGTGTACATGTGACTTAGTGTTGGACACAACTTAGTTTAATGATGTGATATGCTGGTTATCACAATGGGACTTATGCCACTCATTCATTGATATCTATCAACTTCTCAAATACGAATGATTTGGCAATTCAAGTGCTTCAACTACTTCTAATGAGGATTTTGAAATAAAGTGCAAATAGGGTATGGGTTTAGGAATCTAAGCTACCTCTACCTCTAACTCTACTAATGCAAGAGACTATTAATGATGAGGTGAAACTAACCAGTCCTTGCTCTGCCAACTTAAACAACTACGCAAAGGAGAGTGCTATCTCTTAAGGGTGCGTGGATGATTTTCAAATCAGTAATGCACATCAAAACCACAAAGTATGCAAGTCAATGAGCATGAAGCAATTGAAGGTAAGTGCCTTGCAATGGAGTTCAATCTAATCTTGCACTGTTAATTGCAATCAACAAGTACCAAAAGGTATGAACATAAATTTCACCATGAACCAACAATAATATCTTACATCATCTACTCAACATAAACTACTTCTACTCAACCTAAGCAAATCTTATTCTAAGTGAGACGTAGGAAACCATGCAACACTCCGAACTAACACAAGCATTCACCATGAATCAACAATGAATTTACAATTACTTTGGCAATCTCTTAGTAACAATTTCTCCAAAATCTCCTTTACAAATGAAATGAGAAAGCCTTATCTAGAGGTGTCAAGTACAATGGACGAACCAGATTGATCCAAGATCAACGACCAAGATAATTCTAAGCAACCCTAATTAGGGTTTGCTACAACTACCACCTACAAGCATTAAATGCTGACCACTAAAAAAATCACATTGTTTTGAAATACATATCCTTTTGAGGATGGACCAATATGTGATGAACCTTGCTGGTTCAAACTTTACCAACACTAAATCTGCTTTGCCAATGACTAATATTGTTGTTGTGTTTTGATTTAGAATGTGTTTTTACTTTTGTTTTTTGGTTTTGATTGCACATATGAGAAATAAGGAAAGTGTTTGACATATAAATGCTATAACAACAATAGGTATTCACAATGATTCAACCATATTACAATGCATGAACACGATTCCATATACAACCTGATATATATGCTAAAGGATTGAAATTTAACAACTAGGAAGGCAAATACAAAGTCTGATTTAAAAACCTGGAATCGTATGAAGCCTGTGAAACCCCAAATATTGATGTTACAGCCAATGGATGACTTTCCCCAAGATATTATGTTTCTGCAAGTGATATCTAACCCAACCGCCACAAACAAAGGTGATTTGGACCCCAAACCCTTGGAGTTTTACTGTTCACGGTACTGTAGTATTACTGTTCATGCAAGTACTGTAGCAGCAAATAAAAAACTTGAAATCTGATATTAACGGCTGTAAATAAGAGCTACAGGTCTGCCATTAATGGAGTCTTCAATTTGCAATGAATTTCTTCTGATATACATGAAATTCCTTCACCAATATGCTCTATTTTGACCTCCAAGATGAAGCCAAACCCCAGGACAATCTTCAATTGGTCTTTCACAACCTCAAAATGCCAAATCACTGAAGAGTACACACCCTCCAATGCTGGTATGAATAGTTCTTCCGCAGAAACCCTTGTTTCTCACACACACCTCTCGAAGACAATGAAGTAAAATCAAATATCATCAAGTATGAAGTCGATTTGCCTTTTGGGAGGCTTATATACTTTTCTCACCCATGGTCGATCTCATGAAGTGCTTTTAATTCGCTTTTGAAATCCATTTAGGTTTTTAATGAAAACTTTATTATATGACTCCAAAAGTGTGTGCTCACTTTTATGCAACACTAAGTGTACTTTAAGTCATTTTAATTTGCATTTGTTGTTGACCTTACATCATTCATGAGGCATACTTTTTTCCATTAATATAATGGCCCACACTTAACACCATTTTATAAAGTTAAATAATAACTTTATAATTTAATCATTAACAAATAATATCATTAAATGTCATTATAATTTAAATATCTCCTTGATTATGCATTATCTCTTTGTCTCGTCTGAACCGGTAGGTCAACCACTTTTCCATGCGCAACCAACTGCATTACTAAAAATAGTAAGGGTCCCTCTCTAACAACCATTGACTTACTATAAATAGTAAGTCCATCAATCTAAGCCTAAAAACCACTGCCAAGGTAAAATCCAGAACCTAGCAAAGCACTGGAGTGAAGTGATGCCACCAATCGCCCAAGTAACTGCCTCTGAAGACCCTCTTTCCATATCAATTAGCCTACGAGGGTCGAGGTAATAGACTAAACCAATCATAAACCAAATCATCCCAAAAAGGGGACACTACAGTCCGCCCTCCTTGAAATTGCTTGTCCCCAAGCAATCCCAAAAAAAAAAAACTAGTCCACCTGGATCCCATAGGAAGAACTGTATAACGTGTCTACTGATACAAACTAGCTCCTGTAACACCAACACCAGAATAACTGATATTACCTGCCGAACCAAATCAATACCAACAACTGGTGTCGCGGGAGGAGACAACTCAAAGGGAAGCAACTCGGAAGGCTGACAAAGTTTACTTCCCAAAACTACACAAGATGAACTGTCATACACGCTATCTAACGCATGTGCAACTGGTCTATGCATCCAAAAGGGGTCATGCACATGAGGGTCAAAAGTGAAACTGTAGGCACTCCTCACTGTGTAAACACCTGAAAACTCCTCAGTTAGCTCTATCTGAAACCCCGATGCACTGGAAGGATCCAAAACTCTGAATAGATGCTTGCCAAGAAGAACATCCTCAGACTTCTATTGCTCAACTTTGATCTCAACTTCATCATGCGAAAAAAGGTGAAGCCAACTGAAAGATACCAACTAGGATCTTTACTGAAAATGTTGAGTTTGGTTTTTCTATTTTCTGATTTTTTTCGTATTTTGTTGTTTTTTGGTTTATGTAGTTTTTTTTTTTTGTTTTTTGCAATTTTAAAGTTTTTGGGATTTTTTCTCAATAATGATCAAATGCAAATGCTAAACTGAATAAACTTAAACAAATTAAACTACTGCAGCAACAATATCTTAAACAATCTAAGCTGAGAACTGAGAGAAATCAGACTTCTCTATTATTTTTGAAATCAAATGATCACTTATGAATCGTACCAGGCAAATCTTGCATAAATATGATAATCTGGAATAATACAATGCTGACATCTTCCAAATTTGCACTGCAAATGGCCCTCTATGGCTAACGTCAGCTCCAGGAGTGGAGGTATGGCCTTGAGGGAGCTGAAAGGGGTCTCAAAACCCACTGATCCGTTGATGAAATGGATTGATCTCTCTTGCAAATTAATTCAGATGCTACCACTTTCAAGTTTGAACCCCCTTGATGAAAGTTCAAGCTTTCTTCTGTACGGCTAGAGGAAAATTGCCTGGCAAACATCAATTCACTGCTACAAGACAAATCTGTATGATTTTTTATAGAATTCTTATTTGTCCCTTCACACTATGAATTATCAAAAATAATCTAGGCTCCAGTTGCTTCAATAAGCTGAATAAACAATGAAATTCTACTTTTCTACAGGCTGGGGTGATGTCCAAACTTGGTTCAACCCAAGAGTTTTCATTCCTGCGTCAGTAATCTGCTGAAAAACCCTGTAAGAGCTCTCCAAAGTTCTTGTAGGTAAAAATGTTGAATGATTGATGGTAAAAATGAATGCCAAAACCTTTTTTTTATTTCCTCCTTGCCATTTGATCCCTAATTACGGTTTCAGGTCTTTATTTATGTTAATAACTTATTTAAAAATCTTTCCCCTTCTATGAAGTTCGAACCTCAAAGGGGTATTTCATCATTATTTACTTGTCCCCTTTATTATTTTATGTCTAATTGCCTAGGGGAAAGGGGCCATGGCATATTACTATAGCTTATTCTTGTTGTCCGGTGAATTGGTAGTTAGACGGTTAGTCCGTCCGAGGGAGTTACATGGATGCGACGGTTCGCCTCGCATCCCTTCGGACACTATATGTATACATTCTCATTTCCGTAAGAGGAGGCAGATTATTGTATGTTGGAATACCTTTGTACTTGATGTTATGAATCAATAAAGATAATGTTGTTATACTTTCTCTATTGAGTACTTTACTTTATATGTATCTGTTCAATTCAGTTTATCCCTGAGGGCAAACATTTGGCGTCATTGCCTAGATGTACTCGGGAAGAAAAGAACTTGATGGCGTACGGGGACTATGGGCCTACCAGTTGGAGAGATTAACCCAGAGGCCAACGACGCACGTACGAAGCTCTACGAAGGAGAAGACACTACAATGAGGAAATCACTCAATTGATGAGCGTTGGAATAAAACGACATGAATGGAAAAAGTGTTTTTTTTTATAAAAAAAATAAAAATAAATTGATGTGTTGATTATTGCCCTGTGGAGAAGTGAGCAAAGAATTTATGCCCAATCAATTGAATAAAAATAAAAATTTAAAGGAACTCGAGGAGGAACAAGCCGCTAGAAAAACCGTACTCTGTAATATCCCGGATTTGTGAGATTAAATTGATAATATTAATTATTTAAATATTGGTGATTATATACTAATATTAAATAATTAATAATTAATATTTAATTATTAGTTATAATCCCAAAGAAGTTACTTTACGGGAATCTTTTCCCTTATAATGGGATTGTCGAGAGAAGGCGAGGGGGCGGAAGATTTGTGAAAGTGTTTTGTGGATGAAGACAAACAATTCCTTTCGTCAGGACACCGCGTCTGGCCTAGTGGAATCCGTTTTGGAAGTATTAAGGAAGTGAAAGGAGGAGCAACTTCCTTGTCGTGGGTGGAATTGTCAGGAATCACGTGAACATCAACGCATGGAATTCAGTGGTGTTGTTTTCTGAACGTGGCATCAGCGGTAGTGGAGTGCGGGCCTAACATTCCCATCTGTCGCGTGAATAGGCGAAAGCAGTCATAGTTTCGGGCCGTTGTGATCCGTCAAACAACGATGGAATAATATGACAAGTATTATTGGGAAACTCCAGACTTGTCTACTGTCGCGTATGAAGAAGCACGGGTGAACTTGTGGTGCCGTGTATATTCTTTGGGACTGGTACGTGGAGAAGGCCATCGTCTACTGTCAGTGCATGAAGAGGCACGGGTGAACTTGTGGTGCTACGTATATCATTTGGGACTGCTATGTGGAGAAGACCACCGAATGCAAGAAGTCGTCCAACGCTGTTGCTGCCAAATTGGAATCGTTGAGTGGAGAGGACCACCAAAGCATGGAGTTCAAACATATGCAGCACGGTGAGGCCAGGGAGCACTTGAAGAATTTCATCCAGTAAATAGGACGGTCCAATTGTAGCCGTGGCCCACACAGGAAACTACAACATGGTGATTGTAACAAACACAGTAAAAAAGGTGCATACAGATTTTCTCACTTCACTAAATCCATAAACATTTCTGTTATTGCCATTTGTCTGTTGGGAAACATTGGTATGGAATATTGTAAGGAACATTAATCTGAACATTTGACAACTGAATAATTCAGTAGTAACTGTAAGGGATAGTAAGGGATTTTACATGGTATCAGAGCTTTCAATCTTGCCAGCCTGTAGGGTGTTCGTGTTGCCAAAACAGAAGAAATGTTTTACTGAATATGACAACAGGCTACTACAACTTCTGTAATATCAGATCTTTAGTTCTGCCTGCCTATGTAGTCAAAACAATTTAAAAACTAAAGATGGGGTCAGAAGAAAATTTTTGGTTGGTTAATGCTCTATTAGAACTCAGTGACAAGCTTCGCACTCAACAACCCAGGAAAATTGTTTATAACATCCTGACTAAACTGGAAGGCAGTTTGTATCTAGTGGAACGGTCACATTCACAACTTTTGCATTTTGCTTTCACTTCTGTGAAATTTGCTTTGAATCAAAACTGGTTGGT
>MU225019.1:4333817-4346150 GCA_018584345.1 Thuja plicata | reverse complement strand
GGGGAAAAACCTCTACGCTCGTGTCGGCGACAGTTGGAACCCCGTGGCTGCAACCTTCAAAATATTTATTCTCCTTCTAATTTACAGGCGAGAGACCATGGTTCCTATTGAATTTATGGTACCAAGTATGAGGATAGCCATTGAGAACAGACTTGAAGACATGGAAAACTTGAAGGAGCGGTTGTATAATCTTAATAAGCTCGAAGAGAAACGATTGCTGGCACAGTGGGCGACGGAGATAGTCCAAGGACGTAGGAAGGTCTGGCATGACAAGCATTTGTTGGTATTGAAGTTTAATGGGTGAACTGAAATTAAACCTAGCAAATTCAAAGCAAAGTGGCTAGGCCCATATAAAATTCGGGAAGTTGTCGTGAATGGGGCAGTGAAGTTATGGACACCCGACGGCCAAGCGGTTCCGGACACATTCAATGGGTCGAATCTGAAAATATATCACGAACGGCCAGAAGGTGTGGGACCCCGGAAGTAAACCTCTGAATTTTTAAAATTAAAAAAAAATAGAGAAAAAAATAGAGTCCGTATGGTAACGTATTGCTTGATGCCGTACGGATTTGTACGGCCATACGAATAAATTTAAAAAAAAAAAGAACAAAAAAGACATCGTTCGGCACCCCGGGTGGGACCACGTACGGTGGAACCACCGCGGGTGGCGGCCACCGGGTGGGAACACGTACGGTGGTCACACCGTACAGTGGAACCACCGCGAGTGGAGGCCCGGGTGGGACCACGTATGGTGGTCACACCGTACGGTGGAACCACCGCGGGGGTAGGCCCGGGTGGGACCACGAACGGTGGTCACACCGTACGATGGAACCACCGAGTGGTGTCGCGGCTTATAAAGTCCGAAGTCGTACGACAAACCACCAACAGGGCAGAATTTCGCATGCAGGTGCAGCCGGAGAAGAAGAAAATTTCGTACGCCGTACGGACCGAGGGAGGGAGGGAAGGAATTCTGGAGAGAAATTTCCTACGGCAGCAATTGTAAAAAAACAAAAAACAAAAAAAAAACGACAAATAAAGAACAGTTCACATTGAAGAACATATGGCACCGAAGGGAAGGGCATAAGCAGGTAGTGAAGAAAATACAGTTATTGACCAATTGCACAGGCACCGTAAGCGGTTGGCAGAAAGAGTATGGCATCGGAAGAACATCACAAAAGTGGTGTGCCCCATGGACTTCTGTGTGGGTTTGAAGGTCCTAATTTGTTCTTGGCGGCGGAGGTGCTGCCCCAGGACCCCGCGAGGGCGCTGACCCTTGACCCTGTCTAGGGCGCTGCCCCAGGACCCCGCTAGGGGCGTTGCCCCCAGACCCCCATTTTATTTTTTGAGGTACACTACAACCTTGAGTTTGGGGCACTAGCGCATTCACGGTAAGCGTTGGGTTTGTTCCGCACGGTGAGAAAGCAGTCTGAAGCTAAGCATTGGAGGGGAAGCCATAAGCTGCCAAGGGAGACGGATTTGGAGGTTGTGAACACACAGAGTTGAGCAGATGAGACCCAGAGATGTTGCAGGCATGGATTGTCCGTGCGCCAGAAGTGGCAAGAGAGGTAGAAGGGTACTACGCTTTGAGGTACTCAGAGTATGTCTCGGCTAGAGTGAGGCTACCTTGGTGGATGCATAGAGAGCTCGGGAGGAGCTGACCACCCTGTTGGAGGCAGTAGAGCGACACTTGGCTCAGCATACCGAGGAGTTGGAAGCGAAGAAGGCGGCACAGGTGGCTATCGAGGTTAGATTGGCTAAGGAGACCGTATCGTTTTAATAGGAGTTAGTAGAGGCTACAGCTGAAAAGCGTGTTTTGGAGACAAGTTTGGTGCAGGCATGGGAGGAATGTGATGTGACGGAAAAAGAACTACACGTAGCAACATTGATAATGAAGGCGGCACTTCAGCTTCTTCAGGAACGCCCCCTCCGCCCCTTCTTCTCGGTGATTTTCTTTATGTTATGTAATGGGCATTATCTCCATTTTGTATGTTGTCGTCCAGAGACGACTTTCTTTTTTAGGGGGGATGATGTTGTCCGATGAATTGGTAGTTAGACGATTAGTCCGTCCGAGGGAGTTACACGAATGCGACGGTTCGCCTCACATCCCTTCGGACACAATATGTATACATTCTCCTTTCCATAAGAGGAGGCAGATTATTGTATGTTGGAATACCTTTGTACTTGATGTTATGAATCAATAAAGATAATGTTGTTATACTTTCTCTATTGAGTACTTTACTTTATATGTATTTGTTCAATTCAGTTTACCCCTGAGGGCAAACAATTCTTTTATAAAGTGATTATAATATCACCTTAATATTATTTTATTAAAGCCCATACTTGGGAAATGTTAAATATTTCCTTATTAATTTATAAAATCCCAATCTGGACTCAGACTTGAGTTCTGTTTGAACCATTGTGCACTCCGTTGTTGCTTGAGTTTTGCAGGATAACTGGTACTTCCTCGTATAAAATAGGAACTCGCCCTAAAAAATAGGAACCTCACTCCAAACACCAGAAACTGCTCAAGAGGTTCTTGTACTGCTCTGTGGTCCCCAAGGAGGTCGTCCAATCCACTTCCAGCTGAGCTACCAGATATATCCAAAACAAGGCCTTCTAAACATCATTATTAGCCTACGAGGACCTAGTGATAGGCCAAACCAATGAAAAATGATGCTCACGAAAATGTGGACAATTACAATCCTCCCTTCCCAGACGCTGCTTTCCCTCAAACAATCTGCAGTTGCACACTAAAACCAAATGCCCGAATCCCATATCAACCTCTGTAACACTGCTCTGACACTCCGTTGCGCTGCTTTGATGTAAACATCACCATGCTTGGAGTTGTGAAGCAACTCATCATAGTCCATAAAAAACAGTGCACCAAACATATGGATTCCATGATCCCAAACATAGAGTGAAAGTCTCCCATGAAAGCCACTCTCAGACTCCTATTCGCTAATCTGATCATGTCACCATGTTGGAAATGGTAAAGCAATCAAATGGGAACCACCCAATCTGCAGTGCTAGGCCTGTCACCACCTGGATCCCAAAATAAACAAAACTCACATCCATCCATCATGAGGTAAGAATATCTAGAAGCATCTACTACACTAAATCTCACTCTACACTCTGTCAATCCCCCATGGATGTGAAATCCAACCATACTGTGAAGATAAGAACTCCTGAAGGTGTTTGTATCACAACCACTATCTCGATCCTCTGCTAAACTGCCATGGATGTGCTGACTCTGCAAGTAGTCCCCCACCAACTTGCAGCTATTGATTCCATCTATTGAAGATGGTGAATATCCATCCCATAGAGGATGGTATAATCCCAGAGCCAATCCATGCCAACACATCATAAAATCCTCCACATATGGATCAAAAGAAAAATTATGAGCACTCTTCACCGTGTAGTTACAGTAGAAAGCTCCAACCTCTAGCAATGGCTCATCACTAAAAACTCTAGAATCAAGAGATGGCTCCAATCTCTGACCCTGAACAGCAAATTGGGTAGGGGTTATGGTAACCTCTCTGCAAACCCAAATACAAAATCATTATGAGGAAGCATTATAGTCAGAGTATCTACAATTTCTCCCACTGAACGCTGAATGTCGCACGAACCTTGAGTGTGATTATCCTCGATGGCTCCATATGGACCCCCTTGAAACTTCGGACCCTCAAACAGGTACTCACTGAACGAATCCGTGTAGTAAAAACAATAAGAGGCAAAATCAACCTTTTCTTCTGCAACCCTCAGCTGATCACTATGACTCTGCGACACAACAAGCTGGCATCCAAAATAAGTTGCATGGGATGAAGTAATAGATTTGCTTCTAAGAGAGGGAAACAAATCTACATGAGAACCATACTCCCAATCAGATGACACTCTGCAATTCCCCTGTCGAGGTGATGGAGTAACGTCATGAACTAACACAACTCTCTGGAGAATCCACCACTACCACACAAGAGCTATCAACAAATTGACGAACATCACCTGTCATAGTACTAACCTCGGGAGAACCTAATGCAACAAGTGGTTCTCTACTACTCTCAACCAAAATACTCATCCCATCTGAGACTATTGTACATGTATCTATGATGGATGTAGCCACATCCTCAACACATCCATCACCACAACCCGTGGATACAAGATCATCACCAACTGCCACTGTAGAAGGCAGTATTGTATATGTAGCTAGTAAAGACAGTGCCAAACTCAACTCCAAGGTAAGCTCCTCCAATCGTGGATGCGACTCCTAAAGGGCCAACTAGGCACTCTTCAATGAATCCATAGTCACCTCCAGGTCACAGGTGAGCTCATCTACCTCTTCCTTTCCCTTCAAGCCATCATAGCAAGTGAAATCCCACTCAAGAAGATAGTCGCTATCAGCCAATAACTATAAAATAGTTATGTTTGATTATTCCAATGGCTTCTCGAAGTGCATGGAACTCTGCCAAGGAAACTCTTCATTCCCTTCTAGAGCATCATAATAGATGCCATCAAGCGTGAGAAGATGACCTCTATCTGATAAAAGTTGTAGGTAATGATTTTTCATTATCCCCAATGCAACTGTAAGTGCCTGAAACTCTGCAAGGGAAAATCGTCTATCACAGTGCTCATCAATGCCTTAGTTAAGGATATGGAGAAACGAAGACAAACTCTAGAAAGATTAAAAGTGCCACTTTTAGATCCTGCAACTGTCGATAAAGAAGCAAACTACTTGGTTTCTTTGTTTAACAGGTCCTCTTCACAAGGAAGATATGAGGAGAGATGTGAATTGTTTATAGGTGAGACATCCAGACATCTCCATGATGAGTTTTCAGCAGCTGCTGATTTTGGTGGAGATGTTCCTGTACTTAGTGGACCAGCCATTAGTTCTATTTGCACACCCGGGGGTGGAGATTCTTTACAGGGACATGTGGATGTGCCTGACTTGTTGGCAAATAGTGGTACTGAGTTTCAGCATCCTGAGCCTACCAGAGTTAGTGACACGGATCACGCTGGTGACATGTCTACTGCCATTGATGGCAGTCTTGCATCAGTTGGTAGCAGTATCAGCGATACAGGGTCTGATTTTCCGGACACCAGTCCTTTATGTGAGCATGTTGATGATATCGTCGATAGTGTGAGAGTGGAGGATGTTGTAAATACCGCTAGGGATTCTGACACCATGGATGACGGTGTTTTTTTTTAGAACTACGAGTATTTGAGCTCAGATGTTTATGACAGTTGTCGCAGTGTGGAGTCAGTGCAGGAGACTGCAGTCTTTTCCTGTACTGAGGATGTGAGCATAGAGCTACCCAGTGATGACACTCAGGATTGGAGTCTTACAAATGTGTCACATGACATAGATCCATGCCACAGTGTAGGTGATTCTCGTGATGACATAGAGTCATGTATGCAGCCAGAGAGAACAGAGGGGTCTCGGATAGACGATGTTTATACTAGCATGGTGGATGCCTCTGATGTTGGGTGTGAGGATGATGTGGGCTGCAGTGTGTTTGGTTTTTTGTATCAGACATTGGGTGTTGACTCAGCGTTGTCATCCGGTGGTGGTGGGTCCCAAGATCCATTTTTACAGGACTCACGAACGAGGATGGGGAAGCATGAGTGGCAGGAGTTTGTTTCAGCCAGGGTTTCCACTCCTGCAGTTGAGGTGTTTGCAGAGGTACCCAGTAGTGATACCCCGTTGGTGTACATGTGCGAGTTTGATAGCGCACATGAGGACTCATGCTTGGTTTATCAGACCCTGGGGGAGGACTCTGAGTTATTAGTGAGTGAGGATGTGACCCAGGATTTGGATTGTCATGTGGTTAGAGGACAAGGTCGCTGAGGATTGTGAAGAGTCAGATTCAGCAGCAGCTTCCTCGGGGGTAGATGAGGATGAGTCTGATGTCAGCACTCAATTTGTAGATGTGTGCTCGAATGACAGTACACGAAGATACGGTGATCTTGAGGGGAGTGTGTTGGATACAACTTCCTTCTATAGTGTGGACAGTGCAATTGAGATCGTACATTTGAGGCCCGTTGTGCAGAGTCATCATGTGACTAGCCAATTGAGAGTCAGCGAGAGAGACATTACTTCTACTCTCGAGCATTTTGATGTCGCTCGTCAGCTGTTGGTTGTTTATGGTTGGGGTGCTCCTATGGTAGATGAGCACGGTGGTGGTTACCTTTCCCTAACAAAGATTCATTCCTTGCATCCTTGCAGGAGGCTATCAGGATTTTGAGACAAGATTCTCTATAGTTGGTAGCCAACCAAGATCACCTAGTTGAGCGGGGGAGTATGGCACATGAGGCTTTGATGGACAGAGAGGAGGTGAGCGAGCTTACTCAGGAGCTCACACTGACTTCTAAGGCTTTAGAGGGCAGTCAGTTGGCTCTAAAGCAGTCGCAGTTGCAGTTAGGAAAGGTGATTGTGGAGTTGGAGCGGATTCAGTCTATACTAGCCATAGATCCAGTTCAGTTGCATATAGTAGTGGTTGGTGGTGAGTCATCTTCCAAAGTTGGCAGTGACGGATGTGTTGGGGGCACAGTTACATCCATCCTTGAGACAGATGCAATAGATGCAGAGGAGGTGAGTGCATCAGTGGAGGACAACATAGAGAGTTTTGTGGTATCAGGTTCTCCAGTGGTTAGCACAATGGCAGATGATACAGAGCAGGTTGTTGAGTCCTAAGGTAGCAGGAGTGGATTCCTTAGAGAGTTGTGTGCTAGTTTCTGTCACTACTCCCTTTGATTCACAGGATATGGACAAGGTATCATCTAGTTTGGAGACTAGCTCTCATGATGATTTGCTTCCTTCTGTCGGAAGCAAATCTATTCCCTTGTTCATACAGTTGATAGTGATGGGCAGTTGGTAGTGCCGCAAGTTCAAAGGGATCAGTTGTGGATTGCAGGGGAGCAGGTTGATGCTACTTCTTATAATTTCTACTGCACAGAGTCCTTCATGGAGTACTTGCTTGAGAGCCCGGCTTTGCAGGAGGGTCCTTTCAGAGCTTTTGAGGGTACACTTATCCAGGGTTCTCACGGTATTCAAGTTTTGGTGGGGAGAATTGTAGATACCTTGACTACAATGCTTCCTCACAGGGATTTTGTGGTTGGGTTTGCTGAGAGAGTTACCGAGGATCCTTCCCAGCCAGTTGTTCAGAGTCAGAGATTTGAGCCATCTCTTGATTCTAGGTTTGATTTTGATGAGCCTCTGATATGGATTGGAGCATTTCATCGTGATTACATAGTGAGGAGCGCTCATCATTTCTCTTTTGACCCACTGGTTGAGGACTTGTTTGCATGTCGATGTGGGTTGGCTCCAAGGTTATACCATTCTTTTTGGGATGGGTTTGCTCCATCTGTAGTTGATGGGGTTGGTTACTGCAAGTTAGTAGGAGGTGTCTTGCAGAGTCAGTACATCCAGGATGGTTTTACAGTGGATGGATATCTAGATTGTGGGAGTACACAGGGCAGATTGGCAGGGTGTGCAGGGAGCTCTGATCTTTTAGATGGTATTGGATATCCATTCTTCCTTGTTATGGATGGTTGTGAGTTTCATCTCTACTGGGATCCAGATGGATCTCTACTGGGATCCAGGTAGTGACAGGTTTAGCACTGTAGATTGTGTGGACAACTATGGTTGGCATGATGACAGTGTGTTTTGGTTAGCTCAGTGGATGGTGATTTCATCACAGGAGTTTGCAGGTGATCGCAGGGACATTACACCATTCTATCCTTGGGATCCGGGTGGACTTCTTTGTTTTGTTTTCTGAGATTTCTTGGGGACAAGCAATTCCAGGAAGGGAGGACTGTAATGTCCCCATATTGAGCAAGCATTGGAGTTAGTGGATTTAGCCTATCATTGGGTCCTTGTAGGCTAATACTGGTGATTAGAGGACCCACTTGTGGGTTGTGGCCCCATTTTGAGGGACTTACTATTTATAGTAAGTCAACAGTTGGTTCCACGAAGCTCAGATGATTTAGAGGAGTTATATGATGCTCTCGGATTTAATTTCCGAATTTCGGTTTGGCCTCCAAGATTCTTGGAGGGAGCGTCTATTTTTAGTAAGTCACCCCATCAGGTTCATTCATCATATTTCATCATCAGGATCACTCCTGCGCTGTCAGATTTTGATTCTAATGCTTCCTCAGTTGTTTTCGCAAGACAGGTGAATTATGATTATTATTTAATTAAATCGGTTAAGGTTGTTATTTTTATTGGGATTGTATTTTGGGCATCTTAGTGTTATAGCTCATTGGAACCGGGTTGAGAAGTTTCAAATCTTGAGCTCATAAAACAGGGACCCTGTGTCAGAATATTGTTATTTTAATGAAAGGGTTGTTTTTCATCATTAAAGTGGAAAGAAATATAATAGTTTATTATATTTCAAATGTGCACATAAAGTAGTATTTATGTGAGTGAAAAGTGTCTTGGAGAAGATAGGGTTCAATTTGTTATGAAGACATTATAAAGGCTTCTTGGATGAAATTGAATTCATTATTTGATTATGCTATTGATTATTCATGTTTTGGGTTCAAATTATGGAAACAAGGGTTTGGAGAAACTTGCTAAATGGATTGTAAATTCATGTCAGTTTTCCTATCACTTTGGACTGGTATTCAATTCCAGCGAATTGTGAGAAGTCTGCATATCAGCATTGCGGTTTACATGTGATTGAGGTTTGACGCCATGGAAGAGAAGAAGAAAATCTGTTATGGTGTATGTTGATCGCCTTTGCTAGGTAATTGATATGGTTTGCAAGACGTGGGCTCTCTACCAACAGCTGCCATGATTTATTAGCAGCCGCCAAGCTATTCCTTTCCAGCCGCCATCATGCATACAACATGCAGCCAGATTTAGTTAAGATAAGATGAGCTTTCGCAGGTTCAAAACTAATTAAAATTTCCTTTCATGATAGTAAACGTTTTCATATAGTATTTATTGATTTCAAAATTGAATGTTGGAAGCAAATTTGGCATTCACATGGTTTTATGTATTTCAAAGGATATTCAGAATTGAATTGCAATTGGTGTTTCAATTTTATTTATTTGAAAGATACAAAAAACTAAATGTGTATTGCTGGAAAAATTAAAGACATCAAATTCAAGAAATTTAGAATTTCTTGCAGTCAAATTGAGGGTTAGAGCCAGGCAGGCTCTTTACATCCCCTCTGACCATTGTTTCGTCAAGCTGAGCTCGACTTCTGGTTATTCCTTCAACAATGCCATGACTTCAGCGGCAGGATCCTGAGGTTCTCCCATTCTATCAACAGAACAATACCTCTTTCTCGTGTATACTCGCATCCACTACCTAACAGGCTGGCAGAATCGCCAACTCTAATACCACTATAATGTTCCCATGGCACCTACTGTGTACGGATGCACCCCCGAAGGCAGCCCACATACAACTCCTAGTCGCACGGCAACTCCGCACTCCAATCCCAATGTACAGTGATGGCCTACCTGTATGGTGGTACACACTATCAATCCCTTTGTACAACACAGTCGTACGACCAAACACAGACCCAAGGCAACGTACGGTCAACGCCTCCTCACCACTGTACGGTGGTAATTCTAAGCCCGTACGACAAGGTATATGTCGTACAGATACTTACTTGGCCCTTGCGTACGGCAAGAATGTTGTATGACTTCCACTTGTCCTCTGTCCGTACAGTTCGCATGGTACCTTCACAACCTCCCTCGGTGCAATATTGCAAGTATGAATAGATAAACAGAACAAGATACTCAATGCAATCGATGTTGTTCGGATATCTCAATATCGCTAATATTATTATTGCTAGATTGTACTAATATAGATCAATGCCACAGGACACAATAATGATAGCACTTCAAATTATATCAAATAGATCTTCAATACAACAATTTTGGACCAAGAGCAGAATAGGGTGAGGAATTACTCCCACCGAAACTACAAATACTAAGTAGGGAGGATCTTTCACCTCCAAAATGGCAGACAAGCTGAACTCCAACAGGAATTCGCACATACAAAGAAAATACCAAATTTGCATACCTACAACAATAACTAACTAGGCCTCATATATGGCTCCGAGAAACTTCCCGAAGGATTACAAATGCGTCGACACGGCCAAAAAATTACCAACTAATAAATTAAAAAGGGCCCGAGAGATAATAATATTAAGTTTCAAGGTCATACACAATTAATAATAAATTGAATTATTTAATTATATCAGATACATTAAAATAAACCTTAGTTTTGAAAGAACGATATCATTTGGGTGTTCAATATTATAAAATACCAAGCAAAATCGTTAGTATTTGCCACCTCATATCACTTATTAATTGCTCAACCGTAATGTGAACCCGTCAATAATGAATTGGATAGATAGATCAATTTGGTTTACTTGTTGGATGGGGACATCACATTCATTCGCTAGTAACATAATCCATTCAAGGAACTCATCTCATCTTACAAACAATCTTCCAGCCCAAGCACCTCTTCATCGTTTGGCTCCATGCCTTTCCTTCCTTCGTCCATACCTGACTCTTCGTCTTCGGACTCTAATTCAAAGGAAACCAACTTGTTGCTCACCACCTGAATTCTCAGGTCGATGACATACGTGCTTTACTCTCGATCGAGAGCTTGTTCCACATCCAGTTGTGATTTGCCTTGGAAGCAATCAGCTATCCCCTCCCGAGGAGTGCGTCGTACGCCTTCTTTGGCAACAAAATGACTACAAAGTCCAAAAGAAATTGTTGTGGCCCAATCATTACTTTTTGTACCATCAATATTCCCAACAACTTGATGTTGTGCTAGTCGGCACCTACCAAGTGGAAGGTCGACGGCTAGAGTGTTGGTCTTCCAAGGCATTTCCAAGTATCTTTGGGTAGTACGCTTATTCCCAAGCCTCCCCCAACAATGGTGTCTGTCAACTTCTTCCCCATTATTTCCATCTTAACGGTCGGCTTCCTCCCGATGTTCACCATCAACATGAGATCAATGGCTTGGTTATGTTAAGGTGGTGGTTTCACTGTCTATTCCTCTTGTGGCTTACATTGATTCTACCCAACCATGTTGTCACTAACCATGTTGATAATCGCCACTCTCAATTGCGGCATAATTTGAAGGTCTCTCACCTTGATGGGTACGGCTATGTGCAGCACTTGCCAAACTATGTTCTTCAGTAACTCTGATCACAATGACGTACTTGTAGTTCCGTTGGTGGTTATTCATTCCTTTGCCATCACTTGTTCTACTTCTGCTCAAGCTTCTCAGAGTTTGATTTTGTTCGTACAGGGATCAAGACACACTGTCTTCTTTGTTTGTGCTCTTGTGTTCCTCCACATCCAACATATTAATACCCTTTTACTTCAAGCAATTGATGTCTTCATGGTCACCTGGTCCACACCATTCGCACAATAATTGTACATTGTCTTTCTTATTCTAGCAGTCTCTCGCAAAGTGTCCCCATTCGCCGCATTGTTGACACAGTACGATAGGATGTCCTTTGGAGTCGTACTATATTTGATTTCGCTCTCATTGATTTTGATATCTACCTAGCAATGCATTATGTGGCTTCGGTGGAGTGGACTCTCCTTGTGTACTATTCTTCAAATTATATGGACACTCATTTATTGAATGACCCATCACTTGGCAAATCTCATCAAACATTTTTCTACGAAAATTACCTTTTGTATGCCCCTCAATTTTGCACTCAATACACCATAGTTCAATAGTTTCTTTATTGGTTCATTTCTCTACCTTCAACTCTTTCATCATTCTCATCATATCTCACCATAGGGCCTTGACTATTGTCAATTCATCATCAATGCTATCTTTGGTCCTCTCGTTATCATCTATCCTTCGCTTCCCTTGGGAGGATATTTTATTTTCACTCTCGATGCCCATCGCCCAATTATAAGCATCGGCATATGAGGATGAAAGTACCAACATCATTTTATTTCTAAGCGAAAGGATCAATCCCTCAATGAGCCAATGCTTCTTCAGCCCATCCACAAGTTGGTTCTCCAATTTTACCAACAATTAGCCTATGATTGTAAGCTCGTACATTCTCATGTTTCCCTTGTTGGTGTTGTAAATTTCAGCGACAATCTCACTTTCGTCCTATAGTAGTTTAGACTCAAACTCAAATGCCTACTTCAACACATCCCAAGAGGTAGTAGATGAAGCATCCAGTTCTGTGAACCAGTTAATGGCTATACCTTGTAACTGTTGCCCAAATTTCTCATGCCTGTGCAATTTGGTCTAGTCTCCCCTGTCTGGCAATCCTCTGTCATGTTTTTCAGGTCTTCAGCTCAAAGCTTTACTCTTGGCCCTTATCTCCCTGTAAAACCCTA
>MU225019.1:4255737-4328164 GCA_018584345.1 Thuja plicata | reverse complement strand
GAGGAATACTAAGGTGCCTCAGAGATTTATGAACTTCTGTGTGGCGGAGCCTTTTTGGGGGTGAGTATCTATGCCAAGGATCATGTGCATGGATTGTTGAGAATTAAAATGATGGAAGAGACATACTGTAGGAGGTTGTGGATCCAAAAGGTGAAAGAAATACTGTTATTGCCAGTTTTTCAGTCATTGTATGAGTCCATTTATGTTCATACAAGTGGGTTGGAGAGAGGTTTTGAACAAAATTTGGATCTCTTATGTGTTGGTGACTGACTCTCACTACACTTTTAATGATCCAACCTGACTCTCGCAATATTTTCCTCAATATCCAGACGCAATATTTTTTTCATGCTTGGTTTTTCAACACGCACGCACTCCTGGAAACCACAATGTTGCCAATGAATGTTTTGACGTTCATCACCTCTGCTAATGTCAACTCAAAAAGCAGACTTGATTTCAAATCTCCAAAAAGACTATATGTCACCACACCACAGTATATACTGGTCGTTATATTTCTGCAAAAATCTGCAATCACATAAAAAAACTTTCACAGGAATAATAATGGATTACTTCATCACACCACTTAGGATAGACACGACATCCATCTCAGAAATGCCTCCACCTTAGAGACAGCTCCACAACTGTCGCAGTTAATACTTACAGCCATTATATGTTGAGTTGACCTGTTATTTGCTTCAAAACTATATAAGCTGCTTATAGGAAAAATCCCACGACTGCCCAAAATAGTTTCCATGACTTCCTTGTGAAACAATAGAGATAATAAAATCCACTCACTCTAATCTCTGACAGTTTTTTTTTTAAATATAAAATGATCCAAGAAAGTGATTACCGCTGCCAAAATCTGCTCTACACGAAAATCTTTTGAAATGGCCTCCATAAAAATGAACCACACTGGAAAAGGTCAGCACAAAGACTTCCAAGTAAAACAAGCAACACTGGCCCATTCAAAAACCATTACTCATAGAAGAATCTATCAGTCCAGAAAAATGGCTTGGGCCCATTAAAAAAAATCCACAACCTATCCAGACAATACCACACAAATTATTAACGTCGTCCTCACGCACAGCCAGCCCTTCAAAACTAAAGTCCAATTCTATTTTTAAAACCATACCAAAGAGTCGACAAAGGATGACTTGGCAAATTTATTTGACTAGGCACATTAATCTGACTAAGCAGCTATCAAGGAGGCAAGCAAGCAGCTGACCGGTACACAAGTAGCTGAAGCTGACACACACATAGCTCAAGCAAAAAAGTAACCAGCTGAAGCACCTCAAGCAGCTCAACCAAAATCTGATGAATAATCAGCAACTTGACAGGCTCAAATAAACATTGAGATCAATGACAAAAATTCCAACACTGGTCACTCATTCTGAGTTGCACACATATCAAAATGTAGTCAAAGCGTTAACTTTGAAAATTCTTGGGATTGTTGAGCACGAAAACTGTTTGCAATTTGTCTAGTTTCGGTGGTGAAAGATCCACTCTAGCTGGTTATTGTTACAGACTTACAGTGACAAAAATATTTTAGATTTGTTGACTTCTAGTTATACAGGTTTGACGAAAATGAACATTTATGAAGTTTTTGAGTTGCTTAAGGGTTTTTGGAGTGATTTGTTGATCTTTGGAGTGCTATTCAAATTTTGGTAAGTTTGATTGAATGCCCAAATCTAGTTGTACACTTCTAGCCACAAGATTTCCTCACATTTTGGCTCATTCTTTCAAGAATATTGATTTGTCTGGTTTCTGTGGTGAAAGATCCACTTTAGCTGGTTAATGGTTACAGTCACAAAATATTTTGGATTTGTTGAGTTCTACTGATGTGGGTTTGACGAAAATGAAGATTTATGAAGTTTTTTGAGTTGCCTTCAAGGTTTTTGGAGTTAATGTTGATCTTTGGAGTGCTATTCGAATTTTGGTAAGTATGATTGAATACCCAAGTCTGGTTGTACACTTTAGCCACAAGGTTTCCTCCCATTTTGGTTCATTCTTTCAAGAATATTGATTTGTTACTTCTGGGTATTGAATAATTGTTCTTCCTACAGCTGGATGACCAATATTGATAGGTCATAAAACAAGTTTGAAAAGGATTTTAATTTTCTAGGGAGAGTTACCTAGGTTGCACGCCGTACACCTCTCCTTGAGGCACGTGGGGAATTAAGAGGCATAAATACTGTTTGAAAAGGCTGCAAATCCTTCTCTTTTGACGCACCTAAGTATCTAAGAGGTAGATAAAGTTGTTAACAACAATTTAAAGGGGAGTTTATATTTAAAATAATTTATTTGGCAAGTCACCCCTGCTGCTCCAGCGCTTCCCATTTGGCACAATGAAGATTTATTTAAAGAGTATTTCAGTCTTGTGAAAGTTTAATGATTCAAACATTTCTTCTAATTCATCTAGGCTATTTCAAGGAATGATTTGGTCCGGCAAAGAGGATTAAATTGAGCCAACGGGTGATTGCATCGAGGAATTATTGCAGATTAGTATTGACTGAAAAACTCAGTTCTGGGCAATGTTACAGATCTGTTATATTTTGGAAATCATTAATTTTCAGTTTTGCAATGAGAACAGCAATAGCTTAATAGTATCAGTCGAAGTTTGCTTACGTGATAAGACTATTTCATTACTTGTTCTTTACCAATGATCATGAAACACAAAATGAATTGAATCTGAAAATGAACAAGTTTATGTTACACATAGTATATCATTTCACAAAATAATTGCAATCAACTTCAACATTCAAAAAAATCAGGGGTATACATTACAGTACCCTATATTTGACTCCGTGTGCACAATCATGACAAAATATTATTATGGTAATGATATACACCACTAAAATAACCAAAAATATAGAAAGCCAATCCTTTACATAACCACCAAGGACTGAACAGCAAGTGACAACGATCTTCCAATTAGCTACCTCAACATATGCTTGAGTATAAGTGATTTGATATACAGAAACAACTTTGTATCAGAAATTAGTCAATTTGTTAACTTGACAAAGACAATTACAATTTCAGCACCCGGATCACTGATGCCAGGGGTTCCAGCATCACTGATGAGAGCAATAATCTGACCCTGTTGCAACCTCTGTACTATTGTTGCTTCCCGAAGAGACTCATTGAACTTGTGGTAACTCATCTGTGAAAGAACACTGCAAGTTATTGAAATCCAAACTGAAAGGGACGACATTAAATTTATTGTCCAACCCATAAACATAGTATGTTAAGATGAACACACACCAGTACAAAATATATTTAAATTGGATATCTACAACTAGAACTTCATCACATAGGCATTTTCTTACAAGAGGGGTGTTAATGCTGTAATGTTGAAGTAACTTTCCAGAATGCCTTGTATCCTCACAAAGTATAAGGTCTGCTGACTCCAGAACACGCAAAGCACTAATTGGTAAAAAAGAAAAAAATCAATAAAACTGAAGCATACAAAGTCTGTAAAAAAATATCGTGCTTAAATATGATTACAACACTTATTACAGCCTTTAAGCTAAGGAAATTCCTAAATCTGCAGAATATCACTGATAAAACAAATTTCAATAAATACAAGAAAACAGTCCAATCAAACCACTCCAGATATTAGTACTTTGGTGATTTTATACTGTGCAAGGAATGAAATGCCAGTCCAAAAAATCCAACTGTGAATTTCATTCAAAGTTCAAGGATCAGGCTGTCATCTTACATGCAGTGGTCCCTTTCTTTCACAAATTGTAACACTCGAGCCAAAAGCATCTCAGATGATAACTTTGCAACTTAGAATTAAGTAGAATGAGGCATGGACTTATAATAAACTAGCTAATTTGGATAACAAAATAAGGTTGTGCTAGGTAACAACATGCCCTTGTTCTTTGGGAAGCTCCATCCCCAAAGATTGTAAGTAAGGAAATAATAAAATAGTTAAATTTAAGTTGTTGAAAACTAATTTCAGGTTCTATTTTAAAAAGAAAACTTATGTTCAATTATTTAAACAGGTTGTTATAAGTGTGGTTAAAATGCGCTGCTACGACCAAGGTCCAAAAAATGATTATTTTAAAAGACACTATCAATATATTAAGACTTGGAGGAAAGAGGGGAAAAAAAGAATATTAAATTATAATATTTTCCCTCAAAATGTGATCAAAGGATTCATCCTAAAAAAAGTCTTCTTGCTCATTTTAACAATTTCTACTTTCTAAAGAATGAACATGAGCTCTTTTTTTCCAACACAAAGACAAAAACCTTTCTAGCCATTTGAATAATTCCATTTTGGGATTACCTATGAGCTAATATTGGATTTTATTTTTAGATATTTAGTTTGTGTACAGTTGTCAACATGCTAGTTTGGTGTGAAATATTAAAAAAAATACAAAAACTATTTCAGTGTGTTTCACAAATAATTTAACCCTTATTATTGTCGATGTTTGTGGTTGGCTTTCCTAATCTCTTACAGGTCATACATCACAAACAAAAAAGATATGGCAATTAGGTGGTTGAAGCACATCTTATCAGCAAATTTCAACATCAAATCCAGCCATACCATCCTCTATATCAGTTGTACTAGCTACAATCTAATTTGAGGTTATACGAAGGGAGTTTGGGGTGTCGTACCTTGCCATTAAGGGGCCCTATAAACCTGCAATCAATTTCAAATCAACAATTTTCAATATAGTTTGGGGTCTTTGATATCTTTCATAATTCATCTTACTTGGGATATAATGCCCCCTTCTAAATTTTCCTCGTTTTCTTTAAGCACAATAAATCTTAACTCATAATAATAATTGTGTTGCCCCACTTTTGGTCTTTATACCTTAAGACAAAAAGTGGATGTTTAATGTGTAGTAGTAGTCTTGGAAGTTTCATATGAGTCCGGAGTCTAAGTCTAGAGATCCCTTTAGGCTAGGAGGCCTTTATCGGATTTCCCAAATTTGACTTCTCCTTCTTAAGCCGGGGAAACTCTGGGTCTGAAATCATGTTTGTATTGAGTAGGTTTAGTTCCCAATCCGGTAAAGGCCATGGTTTGAAAGATTCTAACCTCAGTCTTACATACAAATGAAATACTTTGCCTCATATCTTCATGTTGCAGCATTGGCGGGAAATCAAATTTTAGCTTCTCCATTGCGGAAAATCACCTGCAGAGTGCGCTTTCCGCAATTGACAGACTTAAGAGTATCAGAGGCAAATAGAGATGGAAAATGAGGAAGTCGGGAACAAGAAAGCTTTGAGCACTCAGATCAAGCCTATGGGAAACAAAAGAAATGATCAAGGAAAGAAAGAATCATGGAGTTAGCTTATAGGCGGAAAATGGCTTCTCCGCTACTCCTACAAGCGGGTTTCGACTCACGAAGTGCGTTTTCGGCCAAACTATCAAGGTGAAGGAATTTTGAAGAAAAATCCATCTCATAAGAGATCTAGCATATAAAAAAGGCCGATGGAATCAACACATATCATTTTGGCACTCCAATAGGCCAAATTTCTCCTTTGGCGGATTTTCAAACAGAGAGCACTATAAAAGCACTTCTCCGCCCAAAGGAGAAGTGGAAAAGTAATTTTCCGCCGCTTCGAGAAAGTTACCGTTACGGTTACTAAAGTGAAAAGATGTTTCCTAACGGCATGTAGAGCAAAGTAATTAATTCAAATAAATTCGTTTTACTTCGTAACGGACTTCTTCATTAATGTAAAGGTCTTTTCATTCGTGGGGCGCGGGAAGTCAGCCGTTAAATGGTAAGAATTCAAAAAGTATAAAATCAGTTGAAGATTTTGAATAGGAACCACCATTTGTTCGCCAAATTGTTTGAATTCGAAGTCTCTAAGATCAGTTGCTCATTGTCTCTACATCCCGAAGAGAAATTCGTAATCCCTAGATTAAATCATACTCACATGGCTTCCAGATTTATGGGATTCGACGGGATGAACGGCATCATCTCTGATTGGCACAAAATCTCAGATACCTCATTGAAGTTCTTCAATATGTAGAACTTCCAGAACAAATTGAGGGCGAAGCAGATGCATCCTATTACAGAAAATCTTAAGGAGAGCGGGTTAGTCGAAGCCGCCGGTTTTCTTGTGGCAGTGCAAGCTCCTGAATTGGTCCGGGAATGTATAGCTCGATACAACCCAGACACTAAGCAGATTCTTCTGCCTGACAACACGGTGCTCCTCTCTATTGATAGAGAGTCCGTCCAGAATTCCCTCTGTATTCCAGAACAAGCGGAATACTCCGAAATGACTTACAGTCGGGCAGTCTCTGAATATTCAGCGAAGAGACCCGTATGGAAGAGAGAAATCATGAAGTCGTGGTTTAAAGAACCAAAGAGCGCCAAGGGCAAGTTGCCCAAAACATTATTCGGTGCAAACTTGAAGCCAGAGATCGTGGATATCCTGGTATTACTTCATAGGATTAGAGGTGAGAGCGAACCTCTTAACTTTGTTGAGCAGAATTTCTTCCTGGTTCAAATAATCTGCTCCCAGCATCACTTCATTGATTGGGCCCTTATGGTGAGCGAGAATCTCTCGGACGCCCTCAATAGAGCCAAGTTCCAGAATGAATTCTATATGTCTTCGGTCCTTCTATATATTCTGGCTACGATTCAAATTTGGCCAGGGCTCCCTGGGTTAGAGGAATTTCCAGATGATGTAAAAAGCTATGAGTTTTTCCCTTCTTTACAACTGCAAAAAAGTTATGCTGATTATCTCATAGTTAATGACGCCTTTAAAATGAGACTGTGCAGGGAACTACAAGGTTGTCCGGAGAGGAGATTTTCTCCTAAAGCCATGGCTTTTATAAGCCAATTCGGATGCTATTTTATTCAGTTCGGGGATTTCTCATATCTTCGTCTTGCAGGTTTTGATGACTTTCCTTTGAAGTTGCCCAGATACCCCACTGACATGATCGTACTGATCGAAGTGATGAGGCAAGCACTCCAGGTGAATTTGATCTATGTCGAGGCCAAGAAGAAAGGCTACGAATTCCCAATGACCATCGGAGCTTACAGTTGTGCGTCCCAGTTATAGGCGAAGAATGTTCTTAAGACGTTCTCGAAGAGGTTTTCCTTGGAAACCTATGATGTTCTAAGGCCGCAATATGATCCAGTCAATTATGCCAGAGATGTCTTACAGATGAGTCAGGCAATTCATCATGTACTTGATATTGAGGACTACTGGGCTAATTGCAAAGACGACTTGGAGAGCAAGGAGAGATTCTACGCCCGGTTAACCATTGAACAGATCAAAAAGTTCAATGTTAACATTGCAATAGAAGGGCTAGAAGATGATGGCAATCACCTGTACGACGATACATATCTGGAGAAGATAAAGTTCACCCCTATCAGCTCTGAGCCTATGCTGGATCAAGCAGTAAGTGACTTGCAGGCTCTGATGGGAGGAATCTACAAAAGAACAGTACAATGGGTCGAATGGACTGCAGGCCGAAGGAAAAGGTCAGAAAGGAAACCTCCCGCTCAGCGAACCCCGGCGAAGGCTACTTCTGGCGTTGCAACCACCTCATCAGCAACAATCCCAACAGTTGCAAAAGGATCAACTCAACCGTCAGGAGGAGGCAATGAGCCTCCTGAGAAGACTTTCCTCTTAGAGAAGACCTGTGGAGAGGGTCCTCTTCCAGATATCAGAGCCACTGAAGAAGCAGTCTCGACGGACCCACTCAAGTCTACAGTCGAGCTCCCTAAAGCTACAGAGTCCGAACAGCCAGTTAGAGCTATTGTTGTGGATACTCCAGCCGGGACCTCGGCCCAAGAAACTCCAAGGTGGGTATCCCCTGTTATAGTTGAAGTAGGAGAGGATAGCCCTAGTACCTCTGCTATAGAATCGGATAAAAGAGGTGGGGAGCAACAGGAGGTTGCTCAAGTTGTTAAATTAATCTCCTCCTCACCCACTTCAGTGAATCCATTCACTTCTCGACCTAAAGCTACTCCTCCGCTCATAAGGAAGTTGTTCATTAAAGAGTTGGTTTCTGCCAACAAAGTTACCAGCGCAGAGTCATGGATAGCAAACACTTTAGAGCGCAAAAGGAAGAGGGTGGGGGAAGGAAATCCAAGCAAAGACACTCTATCACGGGCCTTTCAGCCCAAGGCCACTACAAGCAAGCAGAAAAAAGTGAAGACGATGTCTACTCTGGGTCGGGATCCTGAGTCAGGGCATTTCACCATGGAAGTAGCTAAGCCCACTAAGGAGGGCAGACTTGAAGATCTGACGGCCTCGGACTTTCAGTTGCAGTCATTCGATATGGGATTGGCTCGCCATGATACCAAGGTGGACTAGTGGAAATCCACTTATGTAGTGATAGAGGAAGAGCTCGAAGATCTCAAGACTTCCAAAATTCAGCTTAAGGCAGAAGTGGCCCAACTAACCGACTTCATCAGACAGCTTCTCACTCCTATTGCGAGTGCTCCCAGCACCCAAACCTCCTTTGATCCTAGTGCTAAGAAGAACCAGGCCATTGTAGCTAAGTTGCAAGAGGATCGGCATTATGGGCAGATTGGTAAAAGGTAATTTGAGAGGCTTGAATCCGAAGGCCTAGCAATTATTGAACAATTAGGTAATGCTCTTCTGAGGTTTGAAACAGAGAGGAGCAACATTGGTAAGAATTTACAGACTCTCACGGTAGAAAGAGTTAGATGCCAAGAATGCATAGTCATGTTGCATGTGGCAGTGAAGATGAAGACTAAGGAAGCCCTAAAGGCTAAGATCCTACAGAAGGGTGATGAGACTTTGATCGAATGGCTCCAAAGTCTGGAGTTTAAAATCGAGATGATCATTCAGGCCAAGACGGGATTACAACAAACAGATGTCAAGGTCCAAGAAGAACAAAGTAAAGATTTTAAACTCCTCTTAGGACTTCATGCAAAATCACAAACCAGCAGTCAAGGCAAAGCAATAGTTGGAGTAGTCAACATGCAGAAGTCATTCACAGATTATCTGCATAATTTAGCAGAGCAGTCTTCTTCTCATCTAGACAAGGTGCCAGAGCTCCAGCAATTGAGTGGATGCATCTTTAGGGCTATGGAGGAACTGAAAGATCGGACAGAAGCGATCAAGACTCTAGCCAAAGAACATTCCAGATGGCTCGTCCGTTACACCAATGTCCACGTCAACAGACATGAAGAGCTCATCCAAGTTATCACTGTTGTAATCGCCTATAGGGCCAAATTAGATAAGGGGAAGGAAACTGAATCTTAGATACATTTCCCCTTATGCTATTTTTGTTAGTTTTGTAACGGATAAACCTTTGGTTATCATTTCTGGTTGGGGAAGTTGAACCGTTTCGGTTACCCCCTTTTGTAACTGTCCCATCTGGAATTCTATATGTATTATTTCCAAAATCAATACAAAGGTCGGCTAAAATTTTGGTGTGAAGAATAACATTTTTTGCTGAGTCAATTGTGTATGTCTGAATGTCATTTCTTTAACTGTTCCATTGCATTTTATTTATCTTTCTGTTGAATTCGAATGTTTCTTTTGAGTTAGATTTGTAATCTAAATTCGAACCAGAATTCTGTATTATGATTTGATACAGCTAATAAAGGGGAAAATCAGTTGCTATTCTAAGTTTTGGGAATGTTCCTACGATATAGATCGACTCAATATCATTACGTTGTTAATCTTCAGTCTTGCATCTGCATTTTTAGTAATCGTTCATGCATTACCAGTTTTGGGATTTAATCTGATTGATAAGATCTCAGAATTGGCTAGATTTAAAGTTGTATTTACCCCGCCTGAGCTATTTCTTGTCTAGGCTTAGCTTGGTTTACCTCTCCTACTCTCGGGTTAAGAGCATACCTCTGTTAGATTAGGAAAGATCAGTATTCATTGCAGACCATTCATATAAGGGAGTTGTACCTTCAAATTCAAAGGGAAAATAGGTTTTCAAGTAACCATTTCCCAACTGTTGTATTCAATTGTTCTTAAGCATTTTTGGGTATTTTAGAGTTACATTCAAAAGAACAATCTGTTTACCAACAAATTGCATAATTAATTTTTAAGTATAAATTTAACATATTATTTCTAGTTTTAACAATTATTATAATTCAAATATAAAGCTTGTCATGTATCTTGAAAAATACGTAACTTACACTTTTATCTCCGCTTTAATACTCCTCCAATCTGCAGTGATCTCTCTCTTTTAAATGCCTTTGAAGTATTTCTAAAGTTTTCCTAGTAAGGGATTTTCCTCCATTAACTCAGCTATAGAAATTAAGGGGCTTTTATCCTTTACTTACAGGCCTAGAGGGGTTTCATCCTCAGGTTGGTTAATCCTTGGTTCATATTCCAAGAGTGAATAATATAACATGTCTGATCAGTTGATGCCCTCCTTTCCTTGTTTAGACTCCCTTACATATATTTCTTCAACTGTCACAACTCTTCAAAATATCCCTTGACCGTTTTTAAATAATTTTATTATAATTTCATATTAAATGGTAATTAGTTATTCCTTTGGCAACCTCCTATTTCCTTTATTAACCTTAATTAAAATTCAGCATAGAATGGAGGAAGCAGAAGGTCATGCAATTTCATTTTTGGTAGCTACTAGCGGCAGTAATTATTTCCTCCCCATTTGTGACTTCTCCTCACATAAGGTACAACAAACCGAGGAATATTCTATCAAAGTTTGTCCCATTCATAAAATGAACCTTATATGATTCAATGCCCTACGATAAACCAAAATAATCTTCTGCAGATCTGGGCCCCCAATTACCAAATTATGCCTCCTTTTTCTATAACAAGTAGGAATTGTATGGGTACAAATAACAACCATAGTTGAGAAACTCGCACTCGGCGAGGCCTACAATGGTGACTTGGCAAAGAACTCGACAACTTAAAAATTTGCTTAAATCTCATTTGAAATGCATTTTTTTACAAAATTCAACGAGGAGATACTTCCAATGAGTCAATAAATGAGTACATAAAAGAAACAAGCTGAATAAAGTTATATTTGATTGATTTAAATGCAAATTGGGTACAAAATGGCATCCCCGTGTGAAATGTTGGTGGTTGATAATCTGAAACAAAATTAAAATAGCAACTTGTTTTTGTAAAACTAAAAGTAAATACTACATCAAAACATTTTACATCTTCCCATCTCTATTTAAAACTAGGGGAGAAGTACAACTAGAGGGCCTAGTCCTACGAGTCCACTGTGGTTGCGTCGCTTCATTCGGCATGACAGGTTGTGGTTCTACCTCCATCCTTGGTGCAGCCACAGCAAAGAGGGACCTCAATGAGATCAGTCCAAGCGTGCAGCAAAAAACACAGCGGAAAAAAAAATTCAAACAACCGCAAGAGATAGAGAGAATGCAAGATCAGAGGTTCGCACTAACACAAATTCATGAAATTACATCAAATTGGCCAGCAACATGCAGGCTTACATGTCAGGACTACAGGCCTGACTATACAATGAAATACTATCTGCTAACCTTCAAAAGGTTATCGTATTATCCATCTCTACATCTAACTGGAACTAACTACCCTAAGAATCAATTACAACAACTTATAAAGCCTTCGCAAGCATCAAGTCGGCCTCGGAAAGATTACATTCTTCAAGAATAGGAATGCGTATGACAAATATAGTTCAGGACCCAAACCATAAGGATCTCCCTCAAAAAGATGAAACATGATGTGCGATCCCAAAGATGCGTCAGCCACAGGTGTAGCAACATCGAGAAATGAGCCACAAAGCTTCGGCAATAGGGAAATTCATTCGCAAGATCCGAAAACTCCAACTGACCGTTAGAACATGAAGAATGGTAAGAACCCGCCAAGAACCCACAAGATCTCAACCGTGAAGAAACGAATCGAGGTGCGAACCTAGGCGAAGGTGCAAAATGATGTCAAGAACACTCCATGAGGTGCGCAATAGCAACTTTTCCTATCCTGCATAACCGGACTCTCCAGCAAGTACTCCATGAATGACTCTGTGCAGTAGAAATTATAAGAAGCAGCATCAACCTGCTCCCCTGCAATCCACAGTTGATCCCTCTGAAACTGCGGCACTACCAACTGCCTATCACTATCAACTATATGAAAAGGAGGAATAGATTTGCTTCCGACAGAAGGAAACAAATCATCATGAGAACTAGCCTCCAAACTAGACGATACCTTGTCCCTATCCTGTGAATCAAATGGAGTGGTGTCAGAAATTGGCACACAACTAAATCCACATTGGCTACCACAAGAGTCCCATAAACCTGCTCTGTATCATCTGCTATTGTGCTAACAACTGGAGAACCAGATACCACAAAACTCACTCTATTGTCTTCCACTAATACACTAACCTCCTCTAAAACTATTGCATCTGTCTCAAGGATGGATGTAACCGTGTCCCCAACACATCCATTGCTACTAACTATGGAAGCTAACTCGTCACCAACCACCACTATATGTAACTGCATTGGATCCATGGCTGGCAAAGACTGAATCCGCTCCAAGTCCACAGTAACCTCTCCCAAATGCAACTGCGACTCCTGGAGAGCCAAATGAGTACCCTCTAAAGCCTCTGAAGTCGCTGTGAGCTCCTGAGTAAGCTCACTCACCTCCTCCTCTCTGTCCATCAAAGCCTCATATGTCGTACTCCTCCACTCAACTAGGTGATCTCGGTCGGCTACCAACTGTAAATAGTTGTCTCAAAATCCTAACACCCTCCCGCAAGGAATGAATCTCTGTAAGGGAAAGGTAACCACCATTGTGCTCATCTGCCATAGGAGCACACCAACCATAAACAGCCAACAACTGATGAGCGGCATCGAAATGCTCGAGAGTAGAAGAAATGTCTCTCTCATTGACTCTCAACTGGCTAGTCACACGATGACTCTGCACAACGGGTCTCCTATGCACAATCTCAATTGCATTGTCCACACCATGGAAGCAAACTGTATCCAACAAACCCCCCTCAAGATCACTGATTCTCTGTGCACTGTCATCCGAGCACACATCTCCAAACTAAGTACTGACATCGGACTTATCCTCATCTAAAGGAATGGAAGCTCTGGCTGAAACAAACTCCTGCCACTCATATGCTTCCCCATCCTCATCCGTGAGTCCCTGCAGAAAAGGATCCTGGAACCCACCACCACCGAATGACAACGCTGAGTCAATACCCAATGTCGGATATAGAAAACCAAACACACTGCAACCCACATCATCCTCACACTCAACATCAGAGGTATCTGCAATGCTAGTATCAACACCCTCTATATGCAACCCCTCTGTTATCTCTGGCTGCATACATAACTCAACGTCCTCACGTGGATCCTCTATACTGTGGCATGAACCTATGTCACCTGACTCATCTGTACCACTCCACTCCTGAGTGTCATCACTGGGTGACTCCATGCTCACATCCTCAGTACAGGAAAAAACTGCAGTCTCCTGTACTGACTCCACTGCGACAACTGTCATAAACATTCGAGCTGTCAAAGCTCAAATACTCCTCGCAGTCCTCAAAAATAACACCATCATCCATGGTGTCAAAATCCCTAGTGGTATCTACAACATCCTCCAATCTCACACCATCCACGACACCAACAACAAGCTCAAATAAAAGTCTGGTGTCCGGAAAATCAGACCCTGTATCGCTAATACTGCTACCAATTAATGCAAGACTGCCATCAATGGCAGTAGACATGTCACTAGCCTGATCCGTGTCACCAACTCTGGTAGGCTCAGGATGCTAAAACTCAATACCACTATCTGCCAACAAGTCAAGCACATCCACATGTCCCTGTAAAGAGTCTCCACCCTCAAGTGTGCAAATACTAGTGGCTGGTCCACTAAGTACAGGAACATCTCCACCAAAATCAGCAACTGCTGCAAACCCATCATGGAGATTTCTGGATGTCTCACCTGTATAATACTCACGTCTCTCCTCATATCTTCTCTGTGAAGAGGACCTACTGAACAAAGAAACCAAATAATCTGCTATCCTATCGACAGTTGCCAGATTTAAAAGCAGCGCATTTAATCTTTCCAGTATTTGCCTTCGTTTCTCCATATCCTTAACTAAGGCATTTGTTTGTTTTCTTAATTCGGACAAACTGTCTAACTGGTTTCTACGAGTTATAGATTTCCTGTATCGGTCCATGACTGCAAAAAAACCATAGTGCTAATCACTCAAGTCAAACAATCAAACCAAATAAATATCACCCCCACAGGATGGCAGGAAAACGGCTCTAATACCACTGTAAAGAGCCTGCCTGGCTCTATCACTGAACAAGCACTAAATTCTGATTTCTCACAAGAAATAATTGTGTTCTTTTGCACTTTATTGTGATTTTGAAATACATAACTCTTAACTTTCAATTTCCATTCAAATACGAATAACCATACAATGATCGAAGAACAATGTGAAATATCTAATTCAAATCAAATACTACAATTTCAAATACCAACACCATTCGAAATTAAATAACCATGATAAATGAAAGATTACACTACTCAAAATATGCATTCAAACCTGACAACGTTTTGATGTTGTTTGACTTCATGAGCCCTACGGCTTCCTGTCCAACTCCCCGCCATGTTTGGCCGCAGCTAGTAAAAATGATGGTTGTTGCTTGCATCAAGGTTCCCCGCCCAACAAGGAGCTGCAGTCAAACCCTTCCACAATGTTGATTCCCGAAAACGCTGGTTATTTCCTCCAAAGCCTGATGCTAACCATGGCTCATATGAAGAACAGTTGCTAAGAAAGATGAAGGTCGCAGCTAAGAAAGGAGTGGCAGCTTCTGTCAATAACCCACGCCTAAACTCCATGAATGTCTTACAATCTCCATACTTACGATTTAAGCTTAAAACTCCAGTATGATTTATCTTCAAGGAAACCCCACTGATTGAACTCCTTCACAATTCACAGGCAATGAGAGCCAGCTCAAAGTGATAAATCTCTGAAAAGAATTCACAATTCTTTCAACATACAAATACATAACCCTTGTTTCCACAAACTCAAACCAAGACATGAATAATGAATAGCATGAATTCAATTTCCTCTTCACCAGCATATATAATAAAAATCGAACCCCTAACTTCTCCCATACACATTACATAACTTAGTCCATAGTAAGTTTTAAAGTGCAAACTATAACTTTGAATAATAATATAAAATTATTATTCCTCCTTACATTTAGCGCCCAATTAAATAATCATTTAATAACTCAACAATAATTAACAAGCTCTTTAAATATTAATTAAGTATAACTTAATTAATAATCATCAATTATCATAGCTTATTCAATCTCCCGGATGAATAACTTCAAATGCAAATAGTCACTGTCCGAGCCAGACGCCATAATGCCTTGCCATAAATAGACACTGCCAGAAATAGACTTACTACAAACTGGAAACTCTGCAAATGAATCCACAACACCATTGATACCAATGCACAGGTGCCCTGCTAAAAATAGCAATCATGACTATCACCCAAAATAAACAATTACTATAAATAGTAAGTCTGTCAATCTGACCCAAACGAAGAGCAATCCTGGCATCCCAGACCTCCAGAGTGGAAACTGACCACTGGCTCTACCACACAACCCCCACCAACATCCTGATTAGCTTACGAGGGTCGCAGAAATAAGCTAATCCCATGTGCCTAAAAACGGGGACATTACAAAATCTATTATTAATATGATATATAATATAAAAATATATATATCATATATCTAAATACCAAATGTATATTTAATAATGCTAATAAAAAAATACAAATATATATAATACAATTATTATTACACCCAAATGTTAGACTACAAATCATAACTATCAAATTAACTATTAATCTCCAAAAAACGCGACTATACAAGCAATCGCTATACACGTATATATATATATATATGGAAAAGAAAGACCATTAAAATGAGAGGAGATCAGGGATACGATTAGGAGATTAATCTTATAACATCCAAGAAAATACATATCCGACTCCTTTCACGCCAATCTGGCAGTGATTGGTATATGCGAGCTTTGCATCATATAAGTAATCTTCCGCAAGAATAGAGGATACGAAGGAGTCATGAGGAAGATCATGAATTGGTAATTCCATTCCATTAGGGCCCGTTTGTTTTGCGGAATTGACCAGAAATTGGCATTTCCAAATTCCAAAATTGTTCAATTCAGTGTTTGTTTCCAAAATAAAAAATTGGAATAGGTTTTTGCGAATTCTAATTTTGGGCCATTTTGAGCATTCCACAATTCCACCTCAGACCCTGGAATTGGAATTGAAAAGTGGAATTGGAATTGAGAGTATTATTTTGGGAAGGAAAATCCATTCCCATTTTTGTGTCAATATTATATTGCTATAAGGATGTATATAATATATATATACATGTGTGTATATATACACACATGTATATATACACACATGTATATATACACACGTGTATATACACATATGTATATACACACGTGTATGTGTGTGTGTATGTGTATATATATATACACAAATGTGTATGTGTGTATACACACACATGTGTATGTGTGTATATATGTGTATACATATATGTGTATATATATATGTGTGTATATACACACGTGTATGTGTATATATACCCACATGTGTATATATACGTGTGTGTATATATACATGTGTGTGTATATATACATGTGTGTGCATATACACGTGTGTATATACACATGTGTGTATATACACATGTGTGTATATACACATGGGTGTATATACACGTCTATATACACACACATGCATATATATAGTATATATACATGTATATATATACACACGAGTGTATATACACACATGGATATATACATCTATTTATATACATACGTGTGTATGTGTGTATATATGTGTATATGTGTGTATGTGTGTATGTGTATATGTGTATATATATACACAAATGTGTGTATATATGTATATATGTGTATATGTGTGTATACACACACGTGTGTATATATATACACATGTGTGTGTATACATGTGTATATACATACATGTATGTGTATATATATGTGTGTATGTGTATATACACACACGTGTGTATATACACACATGTATATACACATGTGTATATATACACATACACACATGTGTGTATATATACACACATGTGTGTATATACATGTGTATATACACACATGTGTGTATATATATACACATGTGTGTATATATATACACATGTGTGTGTATATACACACGTATATATACACATGTGTGTATATATACACATACACACATGTGTGTATATATACATGTATATATACACATACACACATCATACACACATGTGTGTATATATACACATATATATACACACATGTGTATATATACGTGTGTATATACATGTGTGTATGTACATACACGTGTGTGTATACACGTGTGTATATACATGTGTGTATGTACATACACGTGTGTGTATACACGTGTGTATATATATACACATGTGTGTGTATACACACATGTGTGTGTATACACACGTGTGTATATGTGTGTATACACACATGTGTGTGTATATGTGCAAAAACAAAATTCCAATTCCAATTCCAGTTTTGTGGAACCAAACGTAGAATTTGCATCTTCTCAGTGATCTTCCAAGTGAACCAAACAGGACAAGCCCATATCTAGAATTTATTTTCAGAATAGCAGAATTCCAGAATTCAGTTGAATTCCAGAATTGGCTATTCCAACATACACGAATTCCGTGAAACTTAGGGTGAAAGAGCACGCCAATAATTGGCGGAGTAAATATAAAGTGGGTGGGCTCGATATCTGTTCTAAAGACAACGTCAAGTTCATTCTGGTAATCTCCCATCCTCGCGTCAAGGAGAAATTAGGAATATCTGCGCCGGTTGAAGGATTGTAAAATTTACTTGGTACTCATTGAACACAGGTCTAGAGGATACATCGAATAAGAGTTACAAGAAAAGGAGATGGTTCATTCAAAGAGGCAATACAAATTCAAAGTCAACATTATACCGTTGATGAATATGGAATGGAAGATCAGGAGCTACTTTCGTGCTTATCGCGACCCCTATATTGGTGATAGCAAACATTGGCGATGAATATATATACTATGCTTGGAAACATGGACTATAACTTGTAACATCTATGGGAATTTGATTATTTATCCAAATACTACATCTACTGTCTCCAATATAAGGTCGAATATAACATCTTCAATATTTGAAGACTATCGTTTATTGTTGAGTGTTGGATAATCGTGGCATTTGTATCATAAGGAAACTCCATAATCGTGATTGGCAGATTGAGATTGTGAAGAGAGGTGATTTGTGGTGTTGGCGATTGACAACTGGGTATTGCAAGCATTCCCAAGTTTTCGTGTTCATCAAGCACTTCCGGCACTACAGGATTCACATTAATATCAATGAACTCCAACACTGGATATTAATCTATCAATAATTGAAAAGGGGAGAGGCACACCTTGGTGCTAGAAGTCTTTTCGAAGATATTATTGTTTGTTCCCTTTCTATTTAGTGGGGACATTACAGAATCATTAATTGTTTATTAACTTAATATGATTTAAATGCATAATGATGTATGTTAACCATTTGGAATTGACAGCCCCTAGTAGGGAACATTACAAAGACTAAGAAAATTGTCATTTTCAAGCACAATCCAAACCCTAGTTGGGAATTTTACGGTAAATCCAGAAAATGATCCAATAGGGGGCATTATAGTTTCCTAGTCATCCCTAAAACATCCCCTATAGGGGATGAGGGTAAAAGAGTTGGGGACGTGTCCCCTAGGATCTCATTGTAGTTAGGTGATGCTCACAAGGATGAAGAATAGAGCCTTCCGAGAAGGTCGCCTTCCTATACTACTCCAGCAAACACATACCCACTTTAAAAAGCCTCCAACAAGGGTTTCAACATATAAACTATTCATTTGGAGCTCCCTAGATCTTTCATTCCTATACAACTTGCAAACTAACTAGCAAATAGAACTAATCAACCTGTAACTAATGAATGAATATGCAAAGGAAAAAGTAAACAAATGCAGAAGTATCATTTCACATTCAATAAACACATCTAGCAAACTATCTCTTCCATTTGTCATGAATAATGTCCATCCCATTGAAAATTTACCACAGAATAACTATAGGATCTTCAATCACAATTCAATCCAGTTCCTTGAACAATTTCCAACCAATTCAGTTTCCCTGGCAAATTAATAATATGCAAAATGATGTGCCATGTGATCTCCAATTGTCAAAGATGCTACCTGGATTGTTACCAACGGCTTGTATCCCTTCAGTATCATAGTTTAATTTGTTAGTGTCCATTGGATTTGAGATCTTGGTGTGGACTTTGTAATCATAGTGCCATTCACAGTTGGCAAACAAAGTCCTTGCCATTGAAAAAAAATGAAAGTATGCTCCAAGTCACATGAAGAAATTGCAATGGACTATAAACACATAATGTCATTTACAGTTGACAAATAGAGTTGTCTGAATTACAAAGTAGTGGTGATGTGTGCAAATCATCATAGAAGTTTTCACTGGACTTCAAATCCATCTTGGATGCACTCAGAACATATGCAGTGACCTCTATATTTATATGTTTATCAATTGCTAATTGTAAGGTGAGTCATTTATTAATTATCAAGACTAAGGCTAGCATTTAACCACAAAAAATTAAAAAGCATAGAATGTGATCTCCATCAAAACTTCAGCTCAGAAATTTATACCGCAAAGTTATGTCTTCAAGATTGCCAATAGGAGTTGCCACTAAATACAAGCCACTCCCTAAAGTTGCCTGCAACCACATTTTTACTGAAATTGATTATAAGCTAATACAAATACATCACATCATGCAACCTTTAAAACCATACCATAACTACAAATATTGACTTTAATGTGTTAACAACAAATAATATGTAATCCGCATGATATTACAAAATCAAAATTTCCAGCATGTCAAAGATGAATATAGGCACACACCTCACTAGTAAAAAACATAAATTCAATGAAGTTTCCTCAAATAAACAATTGCAAGCCAAATTCCTATCTCATTGAGATCATAGTTGTCTGCTAATTAAAAGCATAGAAGATTTCCATAGGATTATATATGGTCAGAGTAATGAACGAAAATATTAATTAAAAAAAAAAGTTAAAAATTCTAGTCTAATCCTGGGGGCAAAACCGTACCTTGTAAATGAAAAATATAATTGAAAAGGAAGGTTGCATTTATAATATGTGCTGTGAAGTTCATGAGTAGTTTGAAGAGTCATTCATTGTGGAATATTCTCGCAGCCCAAAGTTTATCTATTAAAGGATAATAAAGGAGAAAATTCCCTTAAGGGAATGCACTATGATAAAGGAATCCCCCAAGAACAAAACTCAATGTGAAGATGAATACTAAGGACGTGGATACCTTCGTAAGAGCATTGCATATCTGAATTAACGCATATCTGAAATAAGTTTAATCATGATGAATCCTCATGAGAAAACATGACCACATAAATAGTCCACAACCCTCTTCATTTCATGATCAAATCGCAGTTTGATTCTTGTAACGTTCCCTTCTTGCACCAAGTCAATTTGGGTTTTCCATTAGCCTATTCCCATGTTCCCGTAGGCTAAGTGGAATTGGTTAGGGGAATCAGTGTCTTGTGGAGAGCTCTAGCAGGTGATTTCAATGTGCTCCAGCAGAGTTTCTATTTTTAGCATATGGCTATTTTTAGTAAATGTCGTTTTGGGCACTTGGTCTCGGCATTTGTCTCCTCTCAGTTTAGAGTAGAGTGTTTCAAATTTAGTGCCCTGGTGAGTTCTAAGGTTGGATAATAATATTTTGTTTATTTCACCTTAAGTGCTTTTTATAAAGTCACTTTATAACTTAAGTGAAAGTGCAAGTGTTCATAAAGTGTTCCCTATTGCTACAAGTAGAGAAGTGGGCCAAATTAAGTTATTTTTAAAAGCACGTTTTGACCCCAAAAGGTGACTCCAAGGCTAGGAGATAAGTGTTTTTTAAAAAATTTATGAGCTCAAAAGGGGACGCCTAGTAGAGGAAATTTTATATTGTTTTATAAGATAAAATGAGAGGGAAATGAAATTCAAATTTGAAGAGTGTTGCCCTAATTGTTCCCTCCACATTATATATTTGACTTTTAAGCTCTCATTTGGATATACTGATTTGACAACTTAAGGAGATGTTGTTGGAATGAGCTCTGATGTTCTTCTTTTAATGGTTGAGGACAAAAACCATCTCTAGTGTTGCTGGTTTCAGTGGTGAAACATCCACTTTAGCCAGTTGGTGTGTTTAGCTTCAGTTTTACAGTGATTTTGGCTTGTGTTAGAGATATGGGTCTGAAAACTACGAGTGTTTTTGAAGTTTTCTGATAAGGGTATTGAGTTTTTGGTGTGGTGTGATCTTTATTAGAGTGTTGTTTGAGTTTTGTGGTGTTTGGAAGATTTTTCAGTGTGCTGATCTTCGTTTTCTGAGTTGCAGAGAAACCATATTTAATTCACATCTCTTTGAGGAAGAGTTATTCAGTTTTGGTTATTTTATCAAAGCTCTTGTCATAGCTGAGCACCCCATTTTGATTACTCATTTCTGATTTTTGGTTGAGTTCTGATTTTATAAGGCAAATCACCCTATCTAGGAGGGCCATACATCTTCACTTGGGCACGTGGGGTTTCTTAAAAGTTTAAATGTACATCTTGGAGGGCTGGAAAACCTCTATCTTTGGCACCTAACATTGCTGATGAAGATTTGAACAAGCTGGACCAGTTTTGGAGGAGTTTGGTGGCTTAGAAAATTAACTAGAAAATCACCCCTGAACTGGTTATTTTCTGAGTGTTAACTTTCATATTTGGAAGACATTTCAGGTCTGCACAATTTTTTAAACCTGATTAAAGTTGAACAAGTTTGATGAAGTTTAAATGAAGAACTAGTTGTTGTTTGCACAATGTTCCTATCAATTTTTGCATGTGTATTACGCTTTGTCTATGTTCTTCATCATAAATGAAATCTGAAACAACAATCAACAAACTACTTTATTTGGTTCCAAAAACTTGCAACATCTTTCGAAAGAAATCGAGGGTGAACATTTCAGTTCTCCTAACAAGTATGGTTTTTCATGCTAAAGAAAGTTTTGTTATGCTTGAAAGAAATTTGTTGCAAAGAAAGAAGCAGCTTGATTGAAAATTAGTGGTTGGATTTAGGATGCAGCGAAGTCCATTTTTCTACAATGACCCTTTTGGGTATCAATTTGGCCTTCTTATTCTCAATTTAAAAAACTAACCCCTGTATGTTGTGCTGTTGCTTAAACTGCCAGTTTTTGTGCATTTTTCAAGTGTTACAACCTCTGTCCATTTATGTTCAGCATAAAATACAAATAAATATATATCGACTCATTAACATCATACCATAAACAAAAGAGAAACTGATCCTCTGTCACTAAATAACGCCAAATGAATACTTGAGGTTCACACATAGTAGCATTGCATTAGATGGAATTAGCATTCCAATTTGTATCTTAAGAAATGGAGATGGTTAATAAATAGATAACTACTCACTGCCATGAATGGTTGGAGTATTTCAATCATTGAAAGAAATAAGTATATAATAGACTTTAAAATATATCAGATGACTATCTCTCATGTCTATACAAGTCAAATTAAGTTGAAATGACATCTGTATATCATGCCTTTACTACCTTCCTACACCAAAGAATCATCAGTTTCAATACATAAACAGAAAATGTGCTGTATGATGGCCATGGCGCCTGTGTCCATGCATCCTTTTAACATCACAGATCCTACATATTTGCCAATCCTAGCCAATTCCAGTACTGCTGGTGAAAAAAATCTCAAAATTTAACTCCGAAATCCTCTGAATGCAAACTAGCAATTAACATGTCAGTTAAAAGTTTATTGCAACAATTTACAAAGCTTATGGGCTAGATTTACCAATTAGATCAAAACCTCAAGAAACACTAAGATGTGTCTGTAGTCAATGTATGTAATGACCTGAACCGGGTATTTCCCAAATTTTCACAAATATATCTCATGCAGATTTAAACAAATACATTCATGCAATAAACCATGGATTCAGCAGTAATAAACCAGAAATATATATTCCATTAAAACCCTCAGCGACATTATTGCATTATACAACAGCAATACAATAACAGTGGGATTTCTCACAATCCAAATCCGAACTACAATTTGCAACAAAATATCAAATAACAGAAAAGAACCTGGAAATGCAATGGTGAACTCTGTGTGAATCCACCCCTGAGATGAACTGGGTTTCCGTCCAATCCACCGAGAAAGCCTGAAGGTTTCCATCCTCGGGTTTCAGAATCGGAAGCTGAAGCTCTCTGGATTCTCCAAGAGAAATAAATTCATAAAACATAACATGCTCAATGAGACTCCAAGCCTTCTTTTAAAGTTGCAGCTGTGACTCTTCAATTACCCCACTTTGTCTCTTCATATTCCACTTAAAGTCACGTTTAAATAAATATAACCGTTGAGTTATAAAGTGACATAATAAAATAAAGCAAGGAATCTTCTGGAATTAAAACGGAGAGCCAAACAAACTCGAATGAAGACGTGTGATAGCTTGTTGGAAAGCTCTCGGTGAGACGCTCCGAGTCCACTACTGAAATGCCAAGAAAACTAAGTTCTGTCGACTTACTATAAATAGTAAGTACCCAAGTAACCGTGTGGAAACTTATCCGATTGGCCTGAAACTGAAAACACCTAGGCCAAACATCCCTCTGATCACCTGTCACGCCTTGGTTAGCCCACCAGACCATGATGAAAAGGCTAACTATATGGCACGAAATAATGTGCCCCGAAAAGGGGACATTACAAATCATCCCTTCGCGGAGATTGCTTGCCCTCAAGCAATCGGTATCTACATGCTGTGATCGTAATACCTGGATCCCAAACCAACCTCAGGGAAGCTGCTCCACCAATCTGTCGTGTGAAACTGAAAGTCTGAAACAGATATTATTCCCTGACCTGTGAAGCCAATCACACAGCAACAAAACAACAACCAGTGTAATGCCAGGATCCCAAATCACTGCAGGATCAGTCATACCAATCTGCCCTGTGCCGCCATCATCTGTGAAAAATTCCTAAACCAAACTGAGAACCTCACTCCAATTGAGATCACCAGCACCTCTACGGTCAGATGCAGGGGGGAATCAAACCTCACACCAATTGACTCCCTGAATAAATACCAACCGCAAGTATGTCCCTCCTGGATCCCATAAGCAAAAGGGCCATCCATCTCCCCAGCTGGCTGAAATATCCTGATGCCCTATGCCCATACTGAGTGAATCACCAGAAATGTCCAACTGCCATAACACTGCCCCTCTGATCTGTTGCCCGAACTGGAAACTGTACTGAAGAGGCAAGGTACCCAGACCGTCGGAAAAGGCTTCCACCTGCAAGCAAGGAAGCGTACCAAACCAATCACTCACCCCACACATCTGCAATAATCGGGAAAGAAAGCTCTCCGTAGGTGGGCTGAATGGAAAACCAAATGCATCCCAAACAATGTGGCCAACATGCGATGCACTAACCAACTCTACTAGAATTCCTGAATCAGCATAAAGATTCCATAACTGTCTCTCAATATCCGGAGTCATACAATGTATACCATGGTGTGAAAAATTCACCCCAACAAGCATAATCATCATACCAAGCTCGATAACCCTATACTGAATAAGCTCTACCCGATCATCATCATCATGCCAAAATATGTGGTGATAGAATTACCATAAGCACTGGATGAATCAGTATGATAATGTAGAGGAGTCGCGGCTGTGTGGAATGAGGAATGATCCAAGGGAAGCTTGCCAACACGAGACATCTCACCATCAACGAGAGGTAGTGCAAGGAAAGGCATATCACCCATCATGCCGCAAGACATAACTGCCCATCCTGGACTGCTGGTGTAAAAACCACATTGCTCAGCAACTGAGCTCATCCCGCTACTCCAACCTGGTGACCAAGACTCGCCTCTAATAACTGAACCTGGGTCCCAAATCCTACAATCAACCTCATCCTCGTCATGGGAATAGGAAATTCCTTCCTCATCTAGCTCAAAGAAAGGATTATCAAATGTCAAATCAGCATCCATCTCAAACAAGGAATTGTCGACCGCCTGAAAGTTATCTAACTCATAAAGAAACTCTGGATGATCCAAAGATCTTTTGGGACAGCTATCCAAGACATAGGTTTTTTGTATGCTATCAAGTTCTTTTATCACCTCCTGAAAGAATTCGGACCTTTCCCTGTCGTCCTGTTCCCTGTACTAGCTAGTGACAACAATCTGATATCTTGCTTCCTGAAGAGCAATACATGTGTGTTCCAATGTACCCTGAGTAACACTAAGCTCTCTATTGAGCTTATTAATCTCATCCTCCTTTTCCCTCAACTGTTCAGCATATTTTCCCACAACCTGTGACAAGTAGTCACGGTCTTAAAGTAAACACAGATATCCTGATTTCCAATCCTCATAAGCTGTTTTGACCCCCTGTAAATCTGCAACATAAGATCCAATCCTTATATCACCCTGTCCTTTCTCTTTCTGAACCTTCCTGTAAAGATCCTCAATAATCTGGTGAGTGCTATCATGGTGAACAAGAGCTACAATAATGGCATCGTTATTGACTTTCAACTGACTCTTCAAGGAATGCTTCCCATCATTGTCATTTTGGGATGCATTATCTAATGGGTCATCCAATTCAGCATTATACATAAGTGAGGTGCTGCTAAAGAAGTCACATGACTCCGCATTACATGAATTGCTACAGACATCCAACTGGTGGTCACGATCTTTAACCATATCTCTCCCATCTTTTCCTTGATCAAGTGAAGGCTGAGAATCAATGGAGGTCGGTTGCTCTTCTCTAGTAAACCATTCTGTAACCTCTAGATTTGTTGCCTCTTCTTTAGCCTCTCCTTCATGCATTGATTCAATATTTGTTTTACAATCTCTTGCCTTGATGACAGCTTCATAAGACTTTTCTTCAATAACTGCTATGGTTTTTTGTTCACTTATGGGTTGATTAATGATAGCTGGAAACTCTTCATATAAATTTCTGCACCTATCTTGTGCAAGTAGATCTCGAGCCAAATCATGATACTGCTTCTTTGCCATTAAAGTCTTGTGTTGTAGCTTTGGATGAAAGTCCATGAAACTAGAGAAGGTTAAATCTCTCTGAACCTGTGGAGGAAGTGAGTTATACTCATCATACATGCCGAGTATTTATGTCCTTTCATCAGGTTGTGAAATCTAGGCTAACTATTGTTGAACCTTAGAAAGATCCTTCAAGGCTTTTTTCAAACCATGCATCTTTCCTATCTAGATACTACTTCTCTCTACAGGTGAATGTCCAAACTCACACTGCTCAAAATCTTCAGAATAACTTGTAGGCCAACTCAATTCTACTTTTGATTCTCGATACTGAATTTTAATGTCACTCGTGCTGAATGAGTTTTGTTTATTTTCTCACCAAATCTGATGTGCTGAAAATTACCCCCTGTTACCACTGAAAATTTCTGCCTTAACGCTGCTTTATTCTGTCCCTTTTTCTCAGATGTAATTTCGTCAACAAGAACTTCCATTCAACAACCAGCTAGAAAGAGGAGCCACCAACAGCTACAGGTATTGCACTAAGCGCACCATTCAATGCTCCCAAACAGTGAACCTTAAAAAGCAAATGTTATCTTGTGCAGTTTTAACCACCTTCAGGTAGGTTAACGAATGCAGCAGAGAATGCCTCCACAAATGAGTCCAAGAAGGAGCTGCACACGCACACACAAACACAAAATTACCAATGCTGCTAGCTATCAAACCAGTTCAGCTTTTCTTATTCCTGCCCCCTCATCTTTCCAGTCTTAAGCTCCAATAATTTAGTCTTTCTTAGAACTTGATGCAACTTCAAAGAAGCCAATGATATAACGTGACCATACATACGATGTTAAAGTGCCTATTCAACCTTTGAACGGCAACACATGCATGAGCTCAATAACCATAGTATTTGTTGTAAACCTTCACCAGCCTGAGAAGTAATATGTGCCACAATTCAATATTTTCTATCACAAACTCCTAGGTCTGCAAGCTGAATAGGAGACATAGAAATTATTTCTCCTGGCTATGTTGCTAACTCTACCTTCACCTTTCCAGAGCAATTATCGATAAATCATACTGTCTCTGATGTATGCATGGGGCTATACAGCCAGTATATAAGCAACTGTTACGACAATTGGTTGATATCGGACATATTCCAATTGGCTTCAATGAGACTGGAAAATGCAGGCACGTGCAACGGGCAGGATATCCTTCAATGCTAGCCCTTGCTATTGCTATTCCCTGTGGGGCTCGTCCATGTCCACCTTGTAATGCAAAACAGTCCCGCGTGTTGTGTCTACGCTAGGGACAGCTCACTTCTATGCCTGAGCTGCAGGCCTTGTGCTCACGCCAAACCACTCCCAAGCAACTGCTCCAGTGCTACGCGCGGATTGACAGCGTGCCTCCACATGCTATTCCAGTGCTACGCACGGCTGACAACGTGTATTCACGCGCTACTCCAGTGCTTCCGCCCTGTTCTGCTATGTCCAACGTTCCCGTGAATGGAAAGAACTGGGAACTCCCAAAGCTACTCTCGAGAATCCTTCATTGGGCCATACACAAAGCTATACGCTTCTTTAGACTCTTCCTTACGCTGCTGGAAGGATTAGAAATAATCTCTGTTGTATATGTCCAGCAGTCACACTTTCATCCTGCGGTTGTTACACTAATGATGGTGTCAAAAGTTTTGCAATGGCAATGCCCAGACGTTAGCTGCCTTCCAATAGTTCTTTGCGCAATTTTCAGCTCACCCGCGCTGGCTAAAGCTTCCGCTCTACTGTTACTCACTACTCACGTTAATTTTTTCATCACACGAAACGTTATGACGCTTCATGTTCCACTCCTGAAACCACACAACTTAACGATTTCTGCTCAGCCAAATGAAACGGCATGGACTCATAACGTCTGCTATACTTCTCAGACTTATCGGCTTGGAGTTTCTCTACTCCACAATTAAGTTCTCATGACACCTGTGTAAATCATAACACCTGTATAAATCGGGCCCACTGGTGTGATGTAGATGAATTGGCAGCAGATATCCCAAAACCGTCGATCATAAACTTTTCCCAAACGGTTATTGTAATATTAGCTAGGCCGAGAAAATTCACGCCAAGACGTGATAAGGAAGCCAAATAGAAGTTTGGGCCCCACAAAACTAAAATGGCCTTCAGCCTATAACAATATTAAACCCCTTTAAATGAAATGGCAACTTACAAAGTTTCGGGACTCCCCAAATAATATATATTTCGCAAATGTGGAGAATTTCCTGTGTCAATAATAAAAAGCCGCTACAAGATTTAATAGATTCGTTGACTTTGGAAGACTTAATTTTATTTTTATAACTCAATGGAGACGGTTGTTACTTCATTCACGTCTCTAGCACGACGACCATGAACAGTCACGACGCCCAGAGGATAGTACGCCGCCAATGATACTTTTCCATGCTTCCAGTATTACTGGGGTTTCAAAAACAACAGTAGTATCTCGATACTTCAATGCTCAGTTCGATTGATAATGAAGTTTGATATTTGACTGAGATAATGCACCTTTAAATACAAATTCTGAAGAACACCGAAATCTGAAGCAGTTTTCCAAAACGAAGAATCCGATAACTCTGATTTGTTGTGCTCATAAAAAGAAACCCTTCTGTGGATTTGTTTCTGAAGAAAACCTCACAATCTGGAATTTTTATATCATAAAACAATGATAAACCTTTCTAAAAATTTGTTTTTGAATAAACTGCACAAGTTGGCAGGAAAACCAGCTCTGATACCACTGTAATGACCCGAACAGGGTATTTCCCAAATTTTCACAAATATATCTCATGCAGATTTAAACAAATACATTCATGCAATAAACCATGGATTCAGCAGTAATAAACCAGCAACATATATTCCATTAAAACCCTCAGCGACATTATTGCATTATACAACAGCAATACAATAACAGAGGGATTTCTCACAATCCAAATCCGAACTACAATTTGCAACAAAATATCAAATAACAAAAAAGAACCTGGAAATGCAATGGTGAACTCTGTGTGAATCCACCCTTGAGATGAACTGGGTTTCCGTCCAATCCACCGAGAAAGCCTGAAGGTTTCCGTCCTCAGGTTTCAGAATCGAAAGCTGAAGCTCTCTGGATTCTCCAAGAGAAATAAATTCATAAAACATAACATGCTCAATGAGACTCCAAGCCTTCTTTTAAAGCTACAGTTGTGACTCTTCAGTTTCCCCACTTTGTCTCTTCATATTCCACTTAAAGTCACTTTTAAATAAATATAACTATTGAGTTATAAAGTGACATAATAAAATAAAGTAAGGAATCTTCTGGCATTAAAACAGAGGGCCAAACAAACTCGGATGAAGATGTGTGATAGCTTGTTGGAAAGCTCTCGGTGAGACGCTCCGAGTTCACTACTGAAATGCCAAGAAAACTGAGTTCTGCCGACTTACTATAAATAATAAGTACCCAGGAAACCCTATGGAAATTGATCCGATTGGCCTATAACTGAAAACACCTAGGCCAAACATCCCTCTGATCACCTGCCACGCCTCGGTTAGCCCACCAGACCATGATGAAAAGGCTAACTATATGGCACGAAATAATGTGCCCCAAAAAGGAGACATTACAATGTACAATCCCTGTTATTATATTTCAATAATATTGGTTAATTAATTGTTCGTCAGCTTTGAGTACTTATATTCATCAATTGGTTGATGGTTCTATTCCTCTTGGCAACCATCAGGTCTTTTAAATAAATTGTGTATCGTCAAGAAAGTTGTGTGATCTAGTCAGGTTGACTCTAATCCTTGGTTGACCATCTCTAGTCTTGTGTAATAATTTCATGTGCGAATAAAGATATACTTTGCTTCTGTATCTAGTATGCATTGTCATCTCTAGTATTAATTCATGTATTCATTTTATAAAAGAGCAGTTAACATTTGGCGCCATAGTCTTAAAAGAAATCAGGTAAGATTTGAACATTTCATGCCCTTAGATCCCAATAAAGGAGAGAAGAGGTTACAAGGTGGTCAAGACCATGAGATCGGGCAATCTTTAAGGATCATCAAGCAAAGGAAATGAAGGAGAAGATTACAAGAACCACTTGACTAAAATACAACCATACAATTCCCAAGTCAAAGCCCTTCCCAAGAACATAGTCAAGTTGAAAAGCCAACCTTCACTAGATAATGGAAGTTGGGAAACAAAGTGTCATGTCCCTGATATGAGGGGTCCCTAAATCCATCAAAAATTTGTATTATTTATAAGACCGCACAATTCTCTGAAGATGCTGATACAAAAGATAAATTGTCAAACAATATTTCTGCATAAACTGATATCATATGCACGGCTATTGTCCTCCAAGTATGATTCATAAATAAGGTGGCAAAATAATAAGATGATCGATTTATTAGAAAAGTATCTATTAAATTTAATTAGCAATATGCTTAGTAATTATCTTCCAAGTGAAGTGCGAGTTAGTATTAACAAGGCGGAGTTAAGAGAAAGGATGTGATTTAATAAATGAAGGGATGTGTTGGTTTTGGAAGAGATACAAATTGGAAAAGGCACATCTCCTCTGCTAGAAAGGAAAGGTATAAGTGTCAAAGGCTAGCGTTCAAGAAAGGCATTGATCCCAAGCAGATTTAATCTACAGCAATCTCTGTCAAGTGTTTGAGTATTATCTACAAATCAGGAACTCTAATCATGGGAAGAGGATAAGGGTGGAAACAGAATAGAGAAATAGATCAATCGAGCAGCAGCAGCAATCCATCCAAAAGGACACATGCCTTATCAGAAGCATCAATTTGTTTGGAAAGGCAGCAATTAGGTTAAGAAAGGACACTTCTCATCCCAAAGGGTCACAACTTGAAGGAAAGACATAACCCTCCAGCCCGATGGAAGAATATAAGAGACAACAATCATTCAATGAGAACAGATATCAATGGAGGCAAACATATAATAGACAGCGACTATTATTACTGCAGTGATAGTTAATTACTATAGTCCAGAAATGAATGAAGCATGAAGAGTCACGATCCTTACTGAGGGAGCAGCAACTCCCCAAGGTTCGCCTCTCTTCATGGTAATATTAAGCTATATGTTGGGGAGGACCACAATGGGAGAGAGCATCAAGGAAGAGAATCAATTCTATTAGCATAGGAGCTCATAAGATACAGAGCATTTCATCAGATATCAGCAATCAGGCACATAGACATATCAAATCAGGGATTTCTATCTATTGCAGGCAATATCATTCTTGTTCAATGGTGGTATGCTGAGATGTGTGCTTAGTATATCTAGCATATTATTTCTTATGTGAATTGCTAACCTTTCTAGATTCTTAATTTAATGAATTATGGACTCCTTAGTAGGTACACCCCCTCATATGGATGGCAAGAGCCACATGAGGCCAAGAGGGATAATATCGGCCCTTGGACATAAGGTAGAGGATTTATGGATTATGTACTCTTCACTAGGTACACCCTCTCATATGGATAGATAATATCAGCTCTTGGGCCTATGAGGGATAATATCGGCTCTTGGACCTTGGGTAGAGGATTAATGGATTATGGACTCTTCACTAGGTACACCCCCTCAAATGGATGACAAGAGCCACATGAGGCCAAGAGGGATCATATTGGCTCTTGGGCCTTGGGAAGAGGATTAATGGATTATGGACTCCTCAATAGGTACACCCCCTCGTATGGATGGGAAGAGCCACATGAGGCCAAGAGGGATAATATCAGCTCTTGGGAATAGGGTAGAGGATTAATAGATTATGGACTCCTAACTAGGTACACCCCCTCATATGGATGGAAAGATCCACATGAGGCCAAGAGGGATGGTATTTGCTCTTGGACCTAGGGTAGAGGATTAAAAAAGTATGGACACCTCACTAGGTAAACCCCCTAATATAGATGGCAAGAGCCACATGAGGCCAAGAAGAATGGTATCCGCTCTTGGGCCTAGGGTAGAGGATTAATGGGTTATGGGCACCTCACTAGGTAGACCCCCTCATATAGATGGCAAGAGCCACATGAGGCCAAGAGGGATGGTATCCGCTCTTGGGCCTAGGGTAGAGGGTTAATGGACTATGGATTCCTCACTAGGTACACCCCCTCATATGGATAGCAAGGGCCACATGAGGCCAAGAGGGCTGCCATCCACTCTTGAGCCTAGGGTAGGGTAGAGGATTTATTAAGGCACCCTAAATACACCCCTTATCCTAGATCTCCTATGGTTGGGTTTCATCAATAAATTAAATGTATTTTTATGATTAATTTAGTGTTCCTAATTCTAGTAGGAATGATCTATGGTTTTGATGTTTTTAATAAGGAAGATCTATTTTGTGAATAATGATTTCCTAACATGTTGCAGAATCTCAACCAAGTACATGTTGTTACTAATTCTATTCCTACTTCTTGTTCTACTTGTAATTTGTGATTTAGGGCAAAAACTAGGGCATTTACAAAAGGGGACATTAAATAAAGTCACATTCCTTCATAGAATTGTATTAGATTAGCCTTTGGGGCATCAAAAGGTTGTCAACCAAGGGAGAGGAAGCAGAGCCAAGGGGTATATAAAAGAAAATTTGAAGGCGAAACAAGTACAAAGAAGGTTGAAGCCAAGGGAAAAGTTGAGGATTCCTACATGAGCGAAAGTGCGAGAGAAGCAACAAAACGTCCAAATCAAAACTCCCTAGCAAACAAATTCTAGGCAATAGGTTTAAGTTAGAATAAAACTATGGTAAGCCCTATTGGAGAAAAGCGAAAGTTGTCCAACTTTACAAGCAATGGATTGGAGGGTCCTATTAGGCACTGTAAGACTTGTGAAATAATCTGGACAGAAAATGGGCAAGATGATAAAGCAATTGGCTGCGATCGTTACCAGCCACCTTGCAAGGTGTAGCAATTAACTAGTTTTAAAAAAAATTGACCAAGCCTCCTAAAATACATGGAAAAGATTAAAGAAGGCCTTCAAAGAAGAGCTTAAATTGCTTCATGGTGATAATGAAATAGCAGCAAAAATCCAAATACAAAACAAAGTAAAAACAAAACTGTACCAGCTTATAATTGACAGATAAAAGAATTGCTTGTCAAGTTAGAGAAAAAAACCAGCTGACAATCTCAAGAAAAGAGAGTTCATTGAAGGTCTACTTCTATCATTAAGAAAGAAGATAAAGGTAGTACCACCCTATTCCTATTTAGAATCTTACAATCAGGCAATGGACATAGAAAGTGAAGATAAAATTTCCTTGTGTAGTAAAAGAAAAATGGAGGAAAATGGAAGTTCAGACGACGATAATGACAAGAATCGAGAACACTATTAGTGCTCCAAAGGTGCATGCTCTAAACGATGAAAGAATTGAAGAAAGAGAAAGAAACTAATGAACTATGGTAAATTGAGTGCAAAGTTGAGGGGCGCATAAGATTAATTGTCCTAGAAAGATGTTTTGTGAGATTTGCCAAGTTATGGGTCATTCAATCAAAGAGGACCCATACAATTTGAAGTCTGCAAGTGCACAGGTACACTTTACATAGGGACAGCAATTCACTCCACCGAAGCCTTAAAATCCATCTCCATGCGGCCATCGAACTCGAAGAGGAGTAAAAGCCAAATAGAGTACAGCCACATAGGACATTTGATCATACAATGTTGACAATGTAATGAATGGGGACTTTTTGGGGGAGACTGCCAGAACAAGAGGGACAAAATACAATTACAGTGCAAATGGTGTGAACCTAGAGACTATGAAGACACTGGATGTTTGAAGCAGAAGGCTAGCATCAATCTAATTGATGTTGATAGAAAGACTGGTCATTACCCTTGCCTACACAAAGAAGGCTATGTACCCTGTCCCACAAATAGGAAAAAAAAAGACTTTATGAAGCAAGGGCTGAAGAGGAGAATGCTATGGATAACAAACGTTGCCGTGCAAATGCAAATGCAAGCATGCTAACAAATCAATTAAAATCCAAGAAAAATATTACAAGGCAAGTACTTCAAACTGCAATACCAGTTAAAGTAGTGGATTTATTACAAAGTATTCCTAAACTTTGAAATGCTATTGTATTGAGGGAGAATGAGATGGTGCATGCTATGGGCCAACTGAAATATAGTAAGAATGAAGATCCAATAATCAAACCTCTACTCTCAGGCGACCAAGTGATTGGTCAATGATATTGACAGTTAACACGGTGGAGAAAACAACAATGTTGACTATGGAGATGCTTGGAAGGAATCTCAACAATACAATCATTGTTGGCGGGTCTGGCATGAACATACTTCCATCAGACACTTAAAGAAGTCTTGGCAAACCAGCCATTTGGTCCCCAGCTTTTCAAGAAGTGGGTGCAGATCAGGATATTAAGGTACTTGGAGGTTTAATGGGACAAAAAGTAATTATTGGAACCCAAGCATTTTTGTTGAATTTTGTGGTCATTTCATTAAAGAAGAAAGCATATGATGCATTGTTGGAATTTTGAAACCATAACTGGAACAAGAATACAATCTCCATTAAGAACAAGGGTCGAAAAATATTTAAATATATAACTTATTTGAAGAATCAAGTCGTCAGTGACTAAGTAGCTTCCTTGGATTCTTCGGATTCAGATTCTGCAGATGAATGGACAGAAAATCAAGGTTCGATGGAACCAAGCAACGAAGGAATACTGGAGTTACAGTCATGTTTGGAGGATCATACAAATTCTCTCCATTGCCTAATTCATTGGCAAAGGTAGGATTATGAAGTATTTCCATCAAACTATAATTTTGTTGAAGCTACCAAGATCAATGAAGACGAACAAGGATTGTGTGATGATAAGCAGAGAAGGAAGAATGACTTGTAAAAATGGATTGTTTATGTGTGTCAGACGCAATCCATGGTTTGTGAAAGACAGTATTTCCAGTAGAGGTATCTAACTTTACATAAGAGTGCAAAATTACTAACGGTACATCTTGGAGTAGTAAGAGTAAACTATTTAACCTGGACCATACAAATACTTTTTGTTAAGTTAAATCAATTTCATGGAAAATTTACAGTAAAAGAAAAAGAAAAAGAAAATTAGAAAATATTGAAGATTGGAACAAAAAAGGAGAAAATGTTATTCAACAATCGAAGGAGAAAATAATAAAAGGCCTAATTACATAAAAAGCCCAACTATTATTGGAACAAAAAAGGAGAAAATAAGCAGGACTTGGATTTAAAGGAAGTTTCAAATCAAATGGGAAAGTTTGCCCTCCAAAAGAAGCTGTTTTTGAGCTTTATGCTCATATTTCACTTACTAGAGCAGACATCTGAATAATTTTTTTACTCAAACGTGTATATTTTCTGTAATTATCACCAACATAAATTAGGAAAGTATTATTAGCATAATGATGATGGTAAAAAATCATACAGGTTTAGGCTTACAAAGTCTTTTCAAAATTAATTGAAAACACCAATACAAGCCTTTGCCTACTTAACATAAATGAATAGGTACTAGGTTGTAATTAGATTAATCTTAAACCAGGAGGAATTGTGACACAAGGGTGACTTTCAAAACATTACTTTCTCTATAAGATTTGCCAAGTTTGATTAATGTATCATCATTTCTCCCATCCCCCGTGACAATTATTTAAAGCTACTTTTGTGCTAAGTTGGTCCTCTTGCAAAATAATTAAATAAAAAATCTTATCATTTCATTCATAAATGCTTGTGCTAATTACAAATGCAATTATCCAAGTTTATGAACACCGGGAATTTATTTAACATATTCACAAACAAGCAACTGCACATTTACCAATGGAATTATCCAAGTTTATAAACGCTGGGGATTCAGCTATCCTATTCGCAAATTAAGCAACTATACTTCTGCAGGTTACAGAAAAACATTTTTTCAAGCTTTGACCCTATTTGTTTCACTGGGTAATATGGACAAAACAAGTAACGGAAACTGATACAAAGCTTGATTTACCTTCTTATCTTGGGCATTGAGATTTTTGGGTGTATGTTTATTTCCATTCCCACCAACCCCACAACATATATTAGCTTTGACATTCCACTTTATTTGTCTTGGTTGAAAGAAAGGCCTTCCCATCGAAATAAGAGGATGAGAGACTGTGAGCTTAAAAACAGTAGGAATAAGCCTTGGCCTGCACAATACACGCGCCATCGTAACTTCACCCTTTACTTTCCACAGTCCCTTAAGCTGGCCTCTTCCACAAGATGAGGAGGAAGTTTAGTTTGCATAACTGTTCATACTTACACTCTATTTCAATGACACGGTCAGCAGAAATTTGTGAGGGCAATATTTTGAAGTTATTTTTCCTGTTTAGCAATATCAAGGTCAAAGTTATGAAATTCTATTAGCGGAAGCCGGATGTTAATAATAAGTTATTTGAAGAAACTTGAAAACATGGATAATAAGCAATGGCTCAAAATTGCGATGGAAGAAGGTTTGGCTTGCACGAAGAAGATTTGGATGAAACAAAACATAAAGTGGTTGAGTAGATGGAACATCTTTCTACATGATTGTTTGAATACCAATATGGAAATAAAGAAGTTTGTCATGGGTAAATTTTAGACTGTCATGTGGTCTAATAACATGGGCCAGAAAAAGACACAAAGTGTTCAACGCCTCCCATGAGCATGGGAAAAGGCTTACCTTGGGGCAGTTATTAAGGGTAAACCTAGAGTGTTGGTGGCGCAGCTGAGGACAGGCTCACATCATCTCAGATGCAAGACAGGTAGATGGAAAAGACCCAAAGAGGAGTGGGAGGAGAGGATTTGCAAGTTCTGTGAAAAAGGTGTGATTGAAACTGAATGACACTTTCTCTTCGAGTGCACGGCATCTTATGACATTCTGGCTTAGTAAAGGAACATCCTGATGGCTGGCAGCATGCACAGTTTATTTGCGGAGGATAAGATCAAGCAGACAGCTAGTTTGATTGTCAAGATTCACAGCAGGAGATCGGATATGGAAAAGACTAAAGAGTTAGTTTAGGGTTGTGTTTTGTGGTCCCTTAGACTGATGGTCTCGTGGACGTCATTAAAATTCTTCAATTCAAGCATTGTTGGTCGGACGATTAAGCTTTATATAAGGGTGAAAAGTGTACATTTTTCTTGTGGGAGTGTTAGTACCTAGGGGAGAGCATCAGGTTGTGGAGTGGAGTCTGTGATGTCTTAAAGGAACGAGATAGGAGTTGAGGGTTTGTCTTTAATCTGAAAATCAAATAATGTATACATCACATATGTTATATAATATGTTTATGTGTGTTCTAAAAAGGAATATTTAATAATACTCTTATAAATCTAAGTATATTTATAAAGTTTCTACACAACTCATTTTGAATCGACAATGCTAATATATGTAGCATTGCATTTAAATCAGCACCACACATAACAAAAACATTATACTACTCTTCAAACAAAAGCCAATGCCATGTGTCTCATCTATCAAACTCAATCATCTACCTATTAGTCATTTCATCTTGTATTCAATACAAGCAAGTTGTAAGGCTACCAATGAAGTCATCAAAAGAAGAGGGCACAAATTAAACAATCCACGACATGCAACCATTCGACCAAACCAATCAACTCTACAATTTATGGCAAAATTTGAAATTTCCATCAATCTAGCAACACAATTAAAACAAGAGAACAAAACTTTAAGATTACATATCAAACAAGCATTCAAGAAATCATTAATATGACCAATTCAAATAGGCTATTTGTTCAACCATACAAGTACATGAATCACTTACAACAAAAACACTTATCACAAATGAAGAGGAAAAACCAAGGTTAATGTTATACAACCTTGAGAGGGAATCGATCCAAAGAGGAATCTGATATTGAGATTAACCTATAAATGAATTGGATAGATCACAATGAATATAATGAATGCTTATAAAATCGTAGTGATAAAACCCTATATGCAAATCGTAGAGGAAAATTAAAAGAGGGCTTGATAAGTGTCCACATCCTGATGAATGAGGCAACATGTGTTAAATAAAGATCAATCTAATAAATAAAAAAATTAAAAAGACTTTTAATTTTAGCTTAAGTGAATTAAGTAGTAAAGGAACTAATTATATAATTAATTAAACAATGTCCTAAGTACTCCAACACCCTCACCCCTCCCCCCACCCTCTCAAAGATTAACTTAGGGAGAAGCTAAAAAGCTAAGACAAATGCATGAATGGGACCTAGCCATAATGCAAACAAATGCAATCTCTCACAATTGGAGATAAGGAGAAAACCACAGGGGGGAAACTCCTCTCCAAAAGACATAAAATGAAACAAATGCACTAGTTAAAGAAGGAAAGAAGGGAAACTCAATGTGACACCTCAAAGACTTCTTGTGTCATAATAGTACAATGAATGTCCCGTATAAGAGATAGAAAATGAAGATATAAATATGCCAAATGAAGAAGTAGCTCATGTGCCAATGATGAGGGTTTGAAGAAAAAACATTCAATCCATTGCCTACAAACAATATTTCTACCCTTAGAAAGAAACACATAAACTAGAGATATGAGAAGTCATTCCCATAAACTGGAAGAAGTGGGATTCCAAATCCAAATAATGTGTGCCTCTAGAAACTACTCAAATATTTCTATATCCATGAAGGATGATAATGCCACAAACAATTAGGTACATGTCCAGTCGATGTAAAAGGTGACAATCTAGAACTCTGTAAAAACTTATGTAGAACAAGCTACATGGGAGATGAAGACGAGTTGATAGTACTCATGCGACTATCAGCAAAGAGGACATGAACATCTTCAAAATAATCCTTTGGATCTGCAAGTTGAGACCCCACAAACAAGGATATGTTTTCAAGATATGAATCCCAAGTAGCCATGTTTGGAAGAACAATGGCGAGTTGTAATGCATCAATATGGGGCACGAATATGTCATTTCCAAGACCATCAAGAACAACAAAAGTTGTTCAAGATTGAGATGGTGTCTAGATGTGAGGAGTAGAAACTAGAAGAGAAGCCTCTATTCCATTAGAACATGAAAGACATGTGATATTCTATCTCCTATAAAGTATCCTTATCAAAGGGTGTGTAATTTGCATCTACAAGGAGAACAAGAAAGGTTGTTGCAAAATCCTTTGGGAATAAAAATATATGAGGGTCTCCATATATCCCCCAAAGTCTAGTCCAAAGTGTGTGGGGACAATCAATGATCAATATAACTCACATAGTTGATACTCCTACGAGTTAGTATGTTGTCATTAGTTTTGTCAAAGTCATAACAGTCAAGAAAGACAATCGGTAAAGAGAAAGAATACGCTAAGGGAGATAGTTGGTAAAGCAAAGTATCAATGAGACCGAGCACCAAATAGTAGCATGTTACCAAGTTAAGCAGAGAACCGACACAGAACAGAGTTAGACACCGAGAAGAGTTAGTCACTGACACAGAGCAGAGTTAGTCACCAAGCAGATGGTTACCGAGCAAGATCAAAGCTCATTACCGAGCACACTAGAGCCGACATAACAATTCAAATTTGAATACACTGAACCTAGACACTGAGCAGGAAAAATTTCACGGTATTCAAGATAGAAGTTAGGTTGAACATTAGGATTGCACCAATATGATTGCACATGACCACGAGGCAATTCAACCAATGATATTCAAGAACATTAAATGCGTTGGGAATGAAACCAACATTGCACCGCCTCACCTCCACTGTAGAAGGAGAAGGACCAATTAGGTTAACTTCCTTAAGATCATATAAAGTGAACAAAACATAAAGATGAGGGAGAGAAGAGAGAGCTGAAGATTACACAGAGAAGAGGGAAAATACTCCAGAGAAAGAGAAGCAGTTACAGCGACAGACTTGAAGACAGAATGAAGAAGATATAAGGTGCAGAACAGTTGAGTTACCGAGTGCAGAAAGAGGTAATGCACTCTTAGAGCATAAAGGGTCTGAACAACATTAAGGTTGATGCATACTTGCAGACATTTTGTAATAAGTTTTTGTAATAGTTAGGAGTTTAGAAATCCCATCCAGTGGGTAGGCCCTAACAGGTCTTATTTTGTAAATCATCTAACCAGGTACATCTCTTAGATGAGAAATTGTAAAATTCTTTAATCAGGTAGACTAAATAAGTCTTTTTGTACTCTTGATCGAGTATAGTACTAACAAATTAAGAATTTCTGGATTTGATTGTGTTGTGAATTTTTGCATCGACGTTTCGAATCACACTCTATGATCCATCATCAGGATGAGCAATAAGAGAGCACAAGGAAAAATGAATAAAGTTGCAGACCTAAACAGGTTAAAAGAGGGGAAGAGGTGGAAGGAAAGAGGTTCAAGGGCACATGTGACAGAATGATGTGATGGAAGATAATAAACAAAGAGGGGGAAAAATGAGAGAACTAAGAGAAACCAAAAGAAGAGAAGTCCAAAGACTAAAAAAAAAAAAAAAAAGGAAGAAAAAAGGAAAGAAAATACAAGCAAATAAATAAAAGCAAGCGTGTACATATACATCTATGAAAAAATAAAAATAAAGGAAAATCTCTCTCTCTCTCTCTCTCTCTATATATATATATATATATATAATTGTAAATATATTATTTATATATATATAAGAATATATTTACAATTATATATAAAAGAATATAATTAAAATTATATATGTTAGAAAGTGAATTATATTCTTTTAATTATACTTTCTAGCATATATATATATATATATATATATATATATATATATATAATATATTTATAATTATATATATATATAAAAGAATATATTCACAATTATATATGCTATTTATTTAATTGTTTGAGAATATATATACAATTATATTTATAATTATATATATATAAAAGAATATATTCACAATTATATATGTTATTTATTTAATTGTTTGAGAATATATATATATATATATATATATATATATAGTTATTTTCCTTTATTTTTATTTTTTCATATGTGTATATGTACACGCTTGCTTTTATTTATTTGCTTGCATTTTCTTTCCCTTTCTCTTCCTTTTTATTATTATTTTTAGTCTTTGGGCCTTTCTTTTTTTGGTTTCTCTTAGTTCTCTCATTTTTTTCCCCCTTTTTGTTTATTATTTTCCATCACATCATTCTATCACATGTGCCCCTGAACCTATTTCCTTCCACCTCTTCCCCTCTTTTAACCTGTTTAGGTCTGCAACTTTATTCATTTTTCCTTGTGCTCTCTTATTGTTCATCCTGATGATGGATCACGGAGTGTGATTCGAAACGTCGATGCAAAAATTCACAACACAATCAAATCCATAAATTCTTAATTTGTTATTATCATGGAATGTGGAAATCTCTTCTCTTTGAGTATAGTACTCCTAACAGGGTAAGCTATCAGAAGTAGTTAAATTTGTAGCTCTAACTGAGCAACCTTTATTTTGTAGAAGTGAAGGATTGTGGGTACCATCCCCACCACAGTTTTTTCCTCTAACAAAGGATTTTTGCGTGACCAAAAATCATGGTATTATGTGTCATGGTTTATTGATATACTTTATATGTTTTTTAATGTTTTATGCAATGTACTCAACTCAATAAATGGTCAACATTGTAGTAAAAAATTTAGAGTACTAATTCACCCCTCCCCTCTCAATACTTACCTTTCCATTAGATTAATCCAACAATTGGTATCAGAGCTGGTCTCTTAAGATAAAGGTTTAACTACCTGAGAGTAAAGATCATGACCATGGAAAGTTACAAGTAATCCAAGAAGATTGATACTCTTGAGTTTGAGTTGGAGAGTGCACAAGAAGTGATTGAAGATCTGAAAAGCAAGTTAGAAAAGTCCTTAAAAGTGAGCAAGCAATTATGTACTAAACTCAAATCAACACAAGAGCATGTTGATACTCTTGAAAACAACATTTGAAGGTAGTTTGAGTGGTGAAGTTGATTCTTCCATTACAGAACTCGTGGAAAAGAACAAGAAACTAACCGAGCAACTAAACTTGGCTAAGATTGATCAAGAAACACAAGCATTGAGAATGAGTGAGATATTTGACTCTAAGGGAGCAGTTGAAAATGCATTGAGAATAGTTGAAGAAGACAAAAAAAAGTTTGAAACAAGAATAGCTGAGAAAGATAGTGAGATCATGAGGATGATGCAAGTACACTATAATATGACTGATCAACTAGTGAGTGCTAATATAGAGTCAACAAGAAAATAATTTGAGAATCAAGCACTGAAGTGTGAAGCTGATAGATTGACCAGAGAACTGAAATCTGAAAGAGAAGCCAATGAGATACTAAAGAGAAATGAAGAAACACTGAGATCATTGTATGTACAACTTAAAGGTCAGAGACAACCGATAGACAAGACTGGATTAGGATTTAATAATAAGAGCACGACTGAGAAAGGAGAGTCCTCTAATCAAGCTGACAGTCAAGGAACTTCTACCCCACTGAAGTTAAACAAACCAAGTTGCCATTATTGTGGGAAGCCTAGACATATTGCAAACATATGTAGAAGCAAAAGAGGTAAGTCACCGAGTTCACCCAAGTTTGATGGGCATTGTTATAACTATAACAAGTATGGACACCGAGCACATGAATGTAGATCAAAGACTGAGAACAACACAAGAAAGCCAAAGTTTGATGGCTACTGCAACAATTGCAACAAATAGAGTCACAAATATGAGGAATGTAGATCACAAAAGAGAGATGATAAATGGGTACTAACCGATAGGATATGCCAAGCAATAGATAGGGTACATCCATACCATGGGACTACAACACAAGGATATCTTGTTTAGTTTGTGGAAGGTATGGGCACATTGCTGCAAATTGCATGTTTTTACATGGCAAGAACAATAAAAGATATTGGAGAAGCCCTAGCATGGCATGCTTCCATTGTCACAAGCTAGGTCACCTTTCCAAAGATTGCAGGTACCGAGGCAAAGCCCCTACCAAGGAAGAAACATTTGGGAAACCTAAAGTGAATGTAGAAGAAATGAGAGATCAGATAAATAAGACATGGAGAAGAAAGACCATGGATGATGGAACATCATTCAGAATAGTTGAAGGCACCTCATCCTCTGGATCAAGTGTAACCAAATCTACCTAATCAAGTAAGAGGTATGAGTAGGAACTGCAAGTTAACATTCAAATCTTAATCTGTTCCTAGTATATGTACAAAGATCCATATGAGAATACTTATATGCATTTGGATATATATTGTTGAGTTTTATGTTTCACATTCATTCGGTATAAGGAAATGAAAGTTAGGTATTTGGTAAAGTAAGTTGGTCAAGCATTAATTGCCACTTTAAGATCATTGGAAACCCTAAACCTAGAAAAAGCCATATATAGACTATATCATCTATCATTATCACTTAACATTTTCTAGAGCAGCGCAATCAGAGTTGGAGAACTGAGTCCACAGGTGGTTACAAGTGATTGTGAAGGTAATCTTATACCATTTTAAACTTATTTGAATCCATTCAAGGTATTTCTGGTGTTTCCCTAGGTGTGTTAGTGCAACTGAGTCTTAGACTCAACTATAGTTCAAAAGATTTTGCATTTGAGAAGAAGATATGGCCCTTAAAGCTTGAAACACAGTTGTAGCTGAGAATGTTGAGTTTGAGAAATCCAAGTACGAGCCACCTCCTGCAAAGGAAACTAAACCAGACATGATGGGAGCACTTTCCTCTATTCCAAACAGAGCTCTATTGATTGAAGACATATGAACTTTCACCCATTTCAAGGTTGAAGAGATATGTGAGCAAAGATTGATGCATCTTATCAGAAGTTATGTGTAGACGACAAACTGAAGACCGATCATGTTCATATAGAGTCAAAAGTTTTGACACATGCCTTGCATATCCTAAAGGTATTTAAAACTGAATGGATAAGGATGGTACTTTGCCGAGTACACGACCAATGTATGTAGCTAGATCAACTTGTGAAGATTACAAAGGATGTGTTACATATTGTAGCAGGTTACCCGATTGGAGACAAGCCTAAGGCAATAAGATAGATTGAGAAGATCAAGTTAAGTGAGCTAACGAAAGCCAAATGGTATGGGAGAATTCTAAGGATTTATACTATTGAAGACCCTGAGTTGAAGTTTGCAAGCAACATCTTGTCCTATCAAGTATTCCAATCATCCTGAGTAGACAACGTACCTTGTGGAGCTGTAGATCTGGCTTATAAGATTGTAAAGAAGGACATACATATTTATATATGTGAGATACTGTTGAATAAACTTGAAGACAACACAAACACTATAAGGAAAGCAAAGACAAACACATTCAAGTTCGGTTCACTACTGGTATGCATATACTTTTACTTTGAGAGATTCTTTCCATCTATTGCAAATATGAAATGGAGTGTTGATAGACCTGTCATTTATCAAATCAGTGAATACATAAAGAGTCTAGGAGAGAATCTTGACATTGTTATGAATGATTACTTCTCTCATTTCCAAACAAGAATGCATAAGAGATTCAGGGTTCCACCTCAGTTAGTGGAGAAATATCATGATTCTATATGTTTTAAGGTAGACACTGACTCATGTTTCATCAATGCAGTTGAGCCTAGGAGCATATGTCTAGATCCTATGGGATATGAGATGGATATTACTTTCATCTCAACAAATTGAAACTCTCTTAGCTAAGCATGTTGATAAAGGATCCAAGAGGTATGGAACATATGAAGAAGTTAAGGCTAATATTAAGCAAGGTATCTTAGTACCTAAGACTCAAATAAAATCTAGCAAAATGAGTGCTAATCTAACTAAGGATTTGGGAACTGATAATGAAGAAGATGAGGCAAAAACCTCTAGAGTGGAAGGAAGGAAACCACAAGTATTGAAGCCTTCACCATGCCCTAAATCTACTAGATCATCAGCAAGGTCTACAACGTCACCGAAAGAAAAGAAGAATTTTGTTGAACCTAAAGAGAGGATATATGTAAGAGGAAAGAAGGAAAATACTAGACCAAGGAGAATATTCAAGCTACCACCATATATCGACTCGGAAATTGAAGAATTGAGAAAACCCAAAGTTGTGAAGAAAAAGTCTCCACCACAAGGAAGTCTTGATGAAATGTTAGACACAATGAAGAAGCATGGATCATTCAGAGGAATGAAGCAAGCAAAGTATAATACTCAAAGCAAAGAGAACAAGGTAAAAATTAAAGATGCAATTGTTTACTCTTTACACAAATTCAGATACATGTCACTTGAAGTTATCACATTCTTACCTATAGAGTTATACAACAACATAGATGCAAGATGGAAATATGCTATGAATGCAGAAAAACAAATGAGAGAAAGATATATTATGCTAACTATACCAAATCTATCTGTTGAATAAATTGAAGAGACCTTGAATAAAAACTCTAAACAATTCCTTGTTAAGGATAGATCATTAAGGATTCTGACAGGAGACTTGGAGAGATTATAGTTGGAAACCGATGAAAAATGGAGAGAGATATTCGACATTGAAGAGCCTAAATCCCAAGCTAGACAAGAAAAGGAGAACATAACTAATTCAGTTGCCAAAGATGATCAAGGTAAGAATAATCCTATTGATTTCACAATTGACAGTGATTAAATTATTCTTGAGGATATTACAAACAAAGATCACGGAGATGATACATCACAAGATGAGAATGTTAAGGGTACCAAGAACATCAATATAGAGCAACTGAACATTAAAGATAAAGCTACTACTTTACAACCTATATTAGAACAAGTAATAGATTATCACACAACTCAAGGTGATAATGATCTAGTTTCTATGGATACAGATAATTTAGCAACTAACCAACAAAAGGAAATAGAGAAAGAAAAGGTAAAGGAAGTCGAGAAATAAAAGAGCACTAAGAAGGTTACAATTACCGAGACCACAACAACACTAAAAACCGAAATGATTCCCCCAACTGAGTCCATTGCACAACAACAAGAACCAGACAAAGGTAAACCTAAGGAACACAATGAACAGAAGGAAGTTGTGAAGCATACAAATGAGAAAAAAACATGACACACTAGGAGAAAAGAAAGCATAAGGAAAACAGAAAGTGAAGAAGAAAGAAAAGAAGAAGAAATCAAAGAAGAGGAAACATGTAGATTTGAGTCAACCGGTCATCATACCAAATGTAGACCTATATACTATGGATTATGATGAAATGACTAAGTATGTCAAGTTAGTAAGACTTAAAGCAATGCAAAAGAAGGCACTGCAAAAGAGGAAGAAGACTGCCATATTGGAAAGCATCAAGGATGTTTCGTCGGACATTGTCCCAGATGCTACCATTCATGAGATAGAAGACATCATTCGTCAGGTAGAAGGACTAGTGGAGCAATTATGAAATCCCAATCAAGACACTACTAACTACATGATGAAGATTCATTCAAGGAACATGGAACTAAAAATGTTTAAGTCCATTCTAGAGACCATTGCAGAAGATAAGGTAACACTTTTTGAGGCTACTACCAAGATTGAGACTAAATTATCTCATATACTTTCAATATTTTAGAAATTTTATTCTATTTCAAAATTTACTAAGGACATAAACCAGAAAGACGAGTCTGTTGAGACCGAGCTGACCAAGCAGCTAAAATATGTAACCACCGAGCCTGTTCCTTACAAGTATACTACTTGAGGTTGAAACACCTGATGGGGATGCAACACGAACTATGACAAGAAGAGAATAATAGAAGGATGGAACTTCTAGAGTTGCGAGAACTTTTGATTCCTCACATGGAATCTATGCAAATGCAATTGAAGACGACCAAGGATTTGGTCAACACCCCTGATGGTAGTTCACTTGACACCATCATTGGATTAGCAATTGATGTTCCTATGCAGATTGTTGTACTTCAAACAGTCAAAGATGCATGGGAGATATCTTTAGCATATATACAAAGGTAGTACACACATGTTTTTACTAAGGTATAAGTTTACCCCACAGAGTCTTGAGCAATTTTGATTTTGGCATATTTGTCAAAAAAAGGGGATAATACTAGTTGCTCGGTTAAGAACTTATCATGTTAAAGATTACAAACACATTTGCTAAATGTGACCCTGTTAGGGGATTTACCTCAGATCTATTAAGATCTTTACTCTATTAAAAGTGGCCTTGTTAGAGGTCTTTAAACACTCTTTTGGAATGTCACCTAAGTCTAAGTTTTACAAGTAGGACTATTAAATCCACACGATTAAGAGATTTCTCTGTTACAAATACTAATAAGCAACAATAAACTTTGATTTGTAAATATAGAAACTACCTTTTCTTGTGTCAGATCCTTTATGCTCAATTGAATAATGGCAGCTCATACTCCATTGATCTCTTTCTCAGACTATAGATTCTTCAATCTCTATAACTTTGTTTTTCTTGGTAAATGTTGTTCTTCAGCTTCTTCTCCTTCTTTGTTTAATTCTCTAGCAACTTACTTTCTATTCATATTTCTCATTCTTTATATAGACATAATTTTGCCTCTTAATCTCCTTAATTTTATTTTCCATCATTTGTGCTCTGTTGTTCAATCATCTTCTTCATAATTCACAACTCGGTAAACCATTTCACTTTTACCTCAGAAATTGTACTTTTATTGGAACTCTCACAATTTGGTTTAACCGCTTGATCTTCACCTTAGATCTTCTCATTGAATTTTTACGTTTGTATATCTTCTAACAAACTTCATTTAATTCATATCCTCATCCAGATCATCATCGCTTTGCATTAAATTTGATCATATCATCATTTATAATTAATATCATGTGCTCGGTAAAACTTGCTTTGCAACTTGGTAACTGACTTCATTCACTGCTCGATGTCTAACTCATCTTCAATGCTTGGTGCTTGACCGTTCGGTAACTATGACCGACTCACATATCATTCTATCAACTGACTTTATCTAGCTTAGTAAAGCAACTCTTGCAATCATAACTTTAACTCTTTGCATTATCTGACTTGATTAATCAATTGTACGGATTTGATAACATCAATATATAGTAGAAAATGATTACTTCATCATTGTCTGATCTATATCTGTCACCCATTTAAATTCTCCTCTTAAGATATGCTAACATAATAAAAATCAATTAATCAATTGCTTGATATCAATGAAAAAACAACAATTGATCTAACCATTTCTACAATCATGATACTTGGTATCACTCGGTCTTCATCATCTCCATCAGATCTTCATCAATTAATTAACAATCTCTCTCTTTGGAATTGATCACAACCGTTATAATAGTGCTATAGAAATTGATGATGACAACTCTCCAATACATAACGATACTCCCTTTGAGTTGTTATTTCTGTTTCCACTCTGATCTCTAATCTGAATCTCCCTCGTGGATAAATCTTTTGTTTCTGTAGCACACATTTTGATTCTCCTTCATGAGTGAATAGTAGTAATTCATTCTCTCTCATTTCATCAATATCTCCCTTAAGGATAAATGTCATCAATTCATTCTCCCCCTCTTTGACAACAATGCCAAAAAGTCATACTCCTGAAAACTTGTTCCAGTAGTGGATTATGCCTGACATGTACTCATAAAAAATTACATACAAAAATCTTTTCACAACTTCAGGAATCACCTCAAGTGTGTCATACTAACATCAATTTAGAAATAGATATTCTAATGAAATATAGAATTGATGCAACATGCCTCATGCTCTTTAGTGAACATTGGATAGGGGAAGAACCCCTAATTTACCTTTGAGATACTCAAAAGCATCTTTAGGTAGTGGCTTTGTAAATATATGAACCAATTGTTCCTTTGAATTCACATATTCCAATCTCACATTTTTCTCTTGAACTTGTTCTCTCAAGTAGTGATACTTGATAGAAATGTGCTTGGTCTTTGAATTCATAACCCGGTTCTTTGATATATTAATATCACTCGTATTATCACAAAAACTAGTGACTAGATCTATGATCTCTTCTTTCATACCTTTAAGTAATTTCTTAATCCATACTATATCTGCATAATTTATAGAAGTAGCAACATATTCAGCCTCGTCAGTAGACTGTAAAATGCAACTTTGTTTCTTGCTCAACCATGTAACCAATCTTTCACCTAGAAATAATGTGCCTCCACTAGTACTTTTCCTGTCATGAACGTTTCCAACCCAATCTGCATTAGTGTAGACTTGCAGATCAAAATTACCTCCTTTCTTGTACAATAAACCTAATTCTTTTGTGCCTTTCAGATATCTCAAGATTCTTTTTACTGCAGACATATGTGTTTCCTTCGGATTAGAAGAAAAACTTGCAACAATCCCAACAACGTGTGCTATAGGTCTACTGTGAATAACATACTGTAATTTACCAATCATGGATCATTAAAGATTATTATCTACCTCTTTTATTTCATCTTCTTTAGATAATTTACATCCAGTAACTATAGGTGTTCCAAAAGGCTTGGAATTTTCCATACCAAAAGTTTAAGGATCTCTTTGATATACTTGGCTTGTGTAATGTAGATCCCTCTAGTAACTTGTTGTATATGTAGACCTAGAAAGAAATTAATCTCTCCAATCATTGACATTTCACACTCTTTTCTCATTTCATCAGAAAATCCTTTACATAAAGTGTCATTGCCTCCAAAAATAATATCATCAACACAAATTTCAGCAATCAAAACTTTATTATCACTATCACATTTTAAGTAAACATTATTGTTATCACTTGTTCTCTGAAATCCTATTTTGATTAAATAAGAGTGCAATCTCTCATACCATGCTCAGGGTGTTTGCTTCAAACCATATAAAGCTTTATGTAACTTACTTACCTTGTTCTTGTTTGAGTTTTCAATGAATCCTTCAGGTTTCTCAATGTATTATTCTTCTTAAAGTATCCCATTAAGAAATGCAAACTTAACAACCATCTGATATAACTTGAATCCTTTGTAAGAAACATAAGCTAGAAGTATTCTAACTCCTTTCAATCTAGCAATAGGTGCAAGAGTCTCTACATATTCGATACCTTCTTCTTGTGTATAACCTTTGCAAACCAATCTAGATTTATTTATGATAACCTCTCCATGCTCATTCAGTTTGTTTCTAAAAATCCATTAGTACCTATAACATTTTTGTCTTTTGGCCTGGGTACTAATGTCCATGTCTTGTTCTTCTCAATTTGATCATACTCTTTTTTCATTGCTTTCATCCAATCTTAATTATCTAGTGCTTCCTTAACTTTCTTAGGCTCAAATGTAGATATCAAACATGTATTGTCTCTTACCTTGCTTCTGGTCATCACTCCAGCATCCTTATTTCCAATAATCTTGATCAGGGAATGGTGCATTCTCACATACTTTTCCAAAATAGGCTCGGTATCTCTTGGCTCTTCAATATCAACATTCGATTGTTGAACTCCTTGTTCATCCTTATGCTTAGTAGGCTCTCTCGGTAAGGTATCAGGAACATTAGGTTGAACATATACAAAATTTTCATAATATTCAGGTTCCTTCTTGTTATCTTTGTCATTCCTTTATTCAAATTCATCAATTCTTACATTTTCAGTTCCACTCTCTTGTTAGTAACTTTGTCCAAACATTTTTAAGCTTTACTCCTTGTAGAATATCCTAAGAATATTTTGTCTTCTCCTTTTGAATCAAACTGTTCTTCTCTAGAATCTTTCAAAATATAACATTTGCTCCCAAAAATTTTAAAGTAACTAACATTAGGTTTGTGTTCATACCAGATTTCATAAGGTGTGTTGGTACTCAAAAAAACAAGAGGGTTTTTTAGTACCTTGTTAAATTTTTGTATTTTGACCCCTTATGAGTCCTTTTTGAGCCTTTTTACCCTGATAGAATTCTAAATTTTTCATGCATGTCAGGTGTTCATCACTCTTGTTTAGGCATAAGAAGACATCCCAGGTCGTCAGTTTCAAGTTTTGAGTCAATTAGTGATGTCTTGTTTTGAGCACTTATCCATTCTGTAATTGATGTTAAAGTGTCAATTTGTTGTAACAGGCCTAGTTTGCATTGGAATAACTTGAATCCTTGTATGTTTCATAGGTATCCACTTTGGGAATGTTTAACATGTATATCAGATGGATTATATTTCAAATCCCAAGCCATTTCAAGTCTGTTTGATGGGTTTTCAATTTCCCCAAAGTTGGTCCTGCAGAACTGTCTTGTTTCTCTGTCATACCCAGATTTCTGAATAGTCTACTTTGAGTTCTTCCAAGTTGTATCCGGTTGCACGCTCTACATAATTGAGTTTTCCCCTGTGTTGGAAACATGAAAGTGTACCTATTTGAAGAGTTTCAAACTCGTACCAATCCATTTGTCCACTTTGCTCGCTTGATTCCAAATCAGAATTCTGCATATTTACTGAGTTTTAAATTCAGAAATGTTGTAAGGTGCTAACTTTGCAGATTTTTACTAGCTGAATAGTTCACTTTCAGTGCAAGATAGTTGAGCATTCATGTTCCATGTGTGAAGGTGAATCAAGTCCCAGAGGTTCAGATTCTGAGCGTTCTTATTGATGACTTTATGAATTCAGTATCAAAGACAGTTTGTGCAATTTGCAGTGCAGAACAAAATTGAAGTTTACAGAATGGTCATTTTAAGGGAGTGATAAATTTTTGTTTGAAAGTTATTTTCAAGAACCAATCATGGAATCATTCACATGGCATGTAAATGAACTATCTGACCTAATGGTGAAGTCTCATATCATATCTTAGTAATCTTGCAATGACTGATCCAAATGAAGTTTATGTTGTTTCGGCATTTTCACTTGCACAGTATTCTGAAATTGTTAAAGTTTGATCAATTGCATCTTGTACTTGAAGTTGATTTTGGAGAAGCCCTTTTGCATGAATTTTCAATGTTGATAAATGAGTCATTTTTCCAAGTGACAAATCTTCAAGAAGTAATCTGGTGGCTTTTCAAGTTGCACTTATGGCAGGGTTTGCATATGTTTGAAAATTGTTGATTGCAGAATATAATGAAATGGCTCACTTTGCATTTTATTATCTTTTGGACCGAATCTTTTCAAGCTATTATAGTTGATGACAATTGCTTAGATGTTGGAGAGGAATGTACTTTCCAGTTCCCATGGTTGCAAAGTGTCATTCAGTTAGTTTTTAAAACTCATTCCAGAAGCTACTTGCAATTAGCGAGTACAATTTGCAAAATTGTTAAAATTGATTGACTAACAGCCAGTTCAGTATTTTGGGATCTGAATGCTCTGAAGAATACACTTTGATAGACTGAGGGTGAATGTAGTTTTCATAATGATGATCTTCAAGTTGAGCCTCCAAATACCCAGATGTTATTATTGAGATTCATTGATCTTGTGATATGGTTTTTCTTTTAAGTATATTATTATTTTAAGTCGTTTGTGATTTAAAATGATGGTATTTATGAATGTGAAGTTGAGGTTTGTTTAGATGAAATTTGAGAATTATAGTGGAATGAACCTTTTGTTTAAACCATTTAAGAGTGCAATTGACAAAACAAAGTGCCATCTCTCACAAACTTTACAACTGTCAAAGGGCCGCCTGCACAGATTGACAAAGAACATGTTAAACAAAGAAGACCAACGTATGGTAAGTAAAATGCATTTAAAAGAAAAACATTATAGAGGAGGTCCATGCAGCATTGAAAGAGAAATGTTTTAAAACATTAAAAAATATATAATTGCAATCAACAAATGTGTATGAGTTGAAATTCACGCAGAGTATTGGAGGAAAGTTTTTAAAATTTTTTAAACAAATTGATGTTGCTATGAAGGGATCCAGTGCAAAACCAAGGAGTCTGCGCCAATTTTCATGGAGGATTTAAGTGTTTTAAAACTTCATACAATGCAAATATGTTGAAGGAGCTACGTAGGGGTCTATGAATGCTCACACAACATTTAAAGATTGTTTTCTAAAAAGAAACAAATACATTCTTGCAAACAACAAAGCAAATATAAGAATACCACGCAACATGAGAGAGTAGGCATTACCAATGTTTATGCATTGCGCAGGAGATTTCCAAGAAAGTTAAGATATTGGTAAGTTTTTTATGATTTCCATGTTTAAAACATTCAAACCAGCACAAAAACAAAACCAAATCCCGCAATGCAAACAGAAGGAGCCCATGCTTTGAAGGGGATTCTGAAAGTTTTTTAAGACTATGTGCAACCTGACAAAGACCTTATGCAGCATGAAGAATTCCAAAGAAATATGTATTGTGGAATGTTTTAAACATTCAAGTCAAAGCCCATGCATAGGAGGATTGAAAAAGCAAACATAAAATAGTCATATGGCAGGGGGCATAACTTTCAGTTCCATTGTTGGATCATGCTAAATGTTGGATATGTTGTTGCAAATCTAATTCTCCATATTCTCACCGAAGCGATCTTCTAAATGCTTCTTGGTTCGCATGATACAATTGACTGTGTGTAGCACTATCTAAACTGCCTATAATAGTCACAAAATGCATTATCCCACATGCACAGTGGAAGGGAATTTTTTAATGTTTATATACTCCAACACTTGTGTTATGTAATAAGAAAGAAGCCAAGAGGCTTATGGCGGGCCCCATGGCTAGAGGGCTTAGTGTGTCAGTGGGCCCCATTATTTTGGAGGGAAAATGAGAAATGACTTTAAAAACCAAGGGGATTTAGTCCCACATTCACCCTGTTAGCAAACATAGAGATGTTTATAAGGCAAAAGATAAGTATAATGAAATGTGAGAAAGGGCAGGAGGATCTCCTCATGCACACGCATGGGAGGCTAGGTGGTGAGTGCATTGGGAAGCATGCTCGAGTGATAGAGAATATAATTTTTAGAATAGCTGGTGCTAAGGTGGCGACGGTGATGTGGCAGTGGACACGTGGTGGGCAGTCACAAAGTTGGGAGATGGAGAGCAGATAACCGCCAAGATTGTGAGACTTAGAGACTAATCGCCAAGCTAATCGGTTTCCAAGTTGCGAGGTCCTAGCAGTTAACCACCAAAAATCTGGAGACTCAGAGACAACACAGTCGGGCAATCGGGAGAAGAATTTGAGATAACCGCCAGGCTTTGGAGATTCAGAGACTAACTGCAGTCGCGTAGTCGCCAGATATAAAATGCCAAGTCCTTAACATTACGAGACTCAGATACTGAGGTATCATCTCCAAATCTCACAAGGAAACCAAGGTTAGTGAAATCTATTTGAGACTTGGAGACTACATTGAGAAAAATTAACTGCGGGCAAGGTGTGGTTGAGTTAAGATGTGTTAGAGACTTGGAGACTAAAGTGTAGTCTCCCAGTCTCCATAAGAAACCATGGTTAGTGAAATCTTCAAGATATTTAGAGACTAGTGTGTCTCCAAGTCTCTAGATAAATTAGAGTTAAACAAGGGTTCTAGGCCAGTTAGGAGCAGTGAATTAGAAGGTGACAAGTGTCAAATTCTGGTGGAATCTGAGAAGAAATGTGCAAAAATTGAAAATTTCAATAACAGAGGAAATGTGTAGAATATTGAAAGATGAAGTATTTTACAAACATAATAGTCTGAGAAAAATTCAAAAGGGGAATAGTATCATATTTGCACAAGAAATAAGATAAAAATGCAAAATTTTAAATAATGATAAAGATTAGGGCATTTTCCCTTTTCATATAGTCTTTTGATATATTATATTGCAAATCTTGACAATTATGCATTCCCGGAAGACTCTCTCACATAATAGAATCAGATTTTTACAGAGAACAATTAGATTCCTTTGGTGAAGTCAGACTTTTGCAAAAGACAAAAAAATCAGATTTTGAAGATAGAAATCACTGATGGAGTTTAGATTTTTATGGAGAAAAGATAGACAAGTGCATATCATATTTGAAGAGGGACCGGTGTGAATCAGGCATAGTTTTTGGGGTTTCCTTCTTCTCTATTTATTTCTTTCTTCTCTTTATTTTGAGGGTCCTGTCTTCTACTCTACTTGGGGGGTTTTAGACTGTGTTATGCCTCTCTTCCAGAAGTTTTACAGCAGGTTCCAATAATGATGTTGAATATATCTCTACAAGGCAGACTTCTAGATTTTTGTCTAAACTGTGGAGCTTTTTGTTATTAATGTACTGAAGCAAGATCATTTCAATAAAATACAGTGCAGTTCCTAGTCTGTATTGTTCTGTCTCTTTATATTTTGTTTATGCTCTTGTATGTTTTGTTTGTAAGGCATCTAAAACATACCGGTTATAAGGTAACTTGTCTAATTACTTGTGAGTTTCTTTCAAGCAAAGAACTAAGTTTCTCAAGTAATTTCAGAGAGAAAAATACTGTTGTAAGGATTTGATGCAATAATATAGAAGTGATCAAATAGAAGTGATAAGATAGTTTGTAAGGCACTCTATCTGGATTGCATATAGTCTGTAAGGCATTTTATAGTATTTTATTTGATTTGTGACCTGTGGATTGCATTTTTCTGACTCTTTGCCCAAGGATAGGCACTGGTTAGGGTTTACTCTGTAGTCTTTATTCAATCTTCAAACAAAAGGCAAACACTCAAATACACCCCTGTTACCAAGTACATATATGTTTTAACAAGAATTGTGTTGAAGTAATACAGTTCAAATTACTGATTACTTTAAGAGAGAATCAAAAGGTTAGCCTTCCTTGAGTTCAAACTCTAAAAAGAAGAAGGATGAAAGTCCTTATTTCCACTGTTATTTTCTATCACAAAAAAATAGTCTTCTTTGTTAAGCTCTTTTTCAAGTTAACATTTTTTTACAAAGTAATTTATTGATGTGCTCAGAGATAAGATAGCATAATAGTGATGACCCTAATCCACCATTTGAAGTTTTACTAAACATAGTAAACTATCTAGGCAACACCCACCTGAGTCCTATGGAGCTCAAAGAAGAAGGAGGATATTATCCAATCCTCATCAATTAGTGTCTCTTCTTGCATGAAATAGAAATATGCAATCTACAATCCAGTGTATAACTTTATCAAGTTTGTTTCTACAAGAAAAATCACTAAAAAATTGGAGACTCTACTAGGGAACCATTGAAGTCATAGAGTCGTATTCTACAAAGAAACATATTCCTCAAACTTTTGTAAAAGAGTCAAGTCTGTTCTATTTGTCATTGCAAAGTGTCTTAAAGTCTAAGTTCTTGAAGAAAAACTTATACAATCTCACATGTGGTGAGTGGTTACTCTGAGTTCTCTGATTTTCACCTATGTGCATATTTGAAGAAAGACTACAAAAAGAGGTGGACTTGCATTGATAGAGGCAGCAGATTTTTGGACTCTTATGACTGAAGATATAGTCAAAAGGAAGAATCAAAAAAGAAACTCTATGTTGGAGATGTATAAGTTGCTGATTTGAAGAAGGTCAGAGTTGGGAAAGAGATCTCAGCTATTCAAATTTGTCCTCTAAAAAAAGGTGGGTGGCTCTACCAAGTTTTGAAAGTGATTTGGAGGTGACTTCAAATCCAATAAGTTTATAGCAGCTTCATCATACTCCAGGTACTTTTATTTTCACTGGATAACTTGTTTTGTTCCATGAAAATTAGTTTTACATATTTTCCCTATTAAGTGGTCAGCACTAAGTTAAGAGGGAAGAGAGAGGCAGTTTGTAGTTATTCTGCCTACTAAGATGTCACAACCATATTGGGTTAGGTTGTGTAATTCTATAAAATTTAAAGGTATCCCTAGATACCCAAATATTATTCCATCAGTAGTCAGAGATTGTTTGCCTAAATTCACTGGCTTAGGTGAGCAATCAGCTAAAGAGCATATAAGAAAGTTTGTTGATTTGATATATGATCATAAAATCACACATGAGGATGTACTAATGAACCTCTTTGCAATATCTCTAGTTGAAGATGCTAGGGATTGGTTTAAAGAACTACCTCATGGTTCAATAGGGTATATGACTAAATTGGAAGAGTGTTTTGTTGAGCAATATGGTGACATAGAGGACAATAGTGTTTCTTATGCTACATCCAATTTTGATGGACCTATGTCACATTCAGATGATGATAAAGAGGATCTTAGGAGGAACTTATCAAAAATCAATTGGCCATCATAAAACAAAGGAAAAAAGAAAGAGCCAATAGGAAAGCACAGATCAGGATTGATGAATTAAGATGGAAAATACTGAACCAAATAACAAAAAATGATGTTGAGGATGCTGAATATGAATCTAGTTATGTTGATGAGGCTGAATCTAGTGATGTTCAATCTAGTTATTTTGATTATGATGATAAGTCCACTTATGTTGAGAGTTTTGTTGATTCTGATACTGATGATGAACTTCGTGAGCAGTAAGACAGTGAAAATGTTTTGTGTTGACAACAAGATGATAACTATGATGCAGATGTGAGTGTCTATAGTGATTTATTTGCACAAGATGATATGGTTTGAGAGATCTCACTCCATGTTTCCAATAAGGAAGAAATTTGCAACATCAAGCAAGAAGTTAATTAGGATAAATAAGATTTTCAATCCTTGCCAAGCAGTGAGAAAATCTCAAATTTTTTAACTGTTGATTTTCAAAGGTATGTATAAGTAAATGAATCTAAGTTTTCATGCCCTATGGATATAAGCTTTGATATTGATGATATTGCTAAGGGTGTGAAAAATGATTGTGAAAATGACAATGAAAATGTTGATTGTGAAAGTGTATCAGAGATGAGTATAAATGATGACAGCTGTTCACTTCATAGTGAAGAAATTTCAGAATTATTGTCTTGTGAATATCTCAGATTTTCAGGACAAGATAGATTTAAATCTCAGCAGTTCACACACATCAAGTTTGATAAGGAATACATATCAGATTGTCAGAATGTTGATACTTATATTTTTTATTTTTCTTGTAATCCCATGTCACTAGGGCACAATCAGATTGAATATGGTATGTCAAATAATGAAAGCATCAGAGTTATTTTAGATTTAAGGGATAAAGAGACTCCAGATATCATGTTGAGTACTGATTGTGATAGTTATGTAGATTATAAATCTATTTTAGATTCTGATTTTCCCATTAAATCATTAAAGGATAGTCCTTCAGTTGCTCAAGATTCATATGTTTATGATGAGTATAATGATGTTTTCCCTCCCACCCACCAGCAAGTTTTCATTTTGTATCATGTTGATAATTTGCAGGAAGGTATTGATGAAGATTCTGATTTGAATATACAAGCCAGTGTTAAGATACAATATAGTAATCCTTGTGAGAAAAGGAGTATGGATTATGATATGGGATTACCATTGTTTGATAGTGAAGATGTTGAATCTTGCTCTTTTGATTTATCTCCTCTTGCAAAAGGTCAAAATCACTTGCATAAGATCCATGATGTCAATAATGAGCTTAACTTTGACAGTGAGGATATTTTTGTTCCTTATCTTTTGAAGAATGAGCCAGATCATATCCCAAGCGGTAAATGTTTTTAGTATTTGCATAAGGTGCAGTATGTTGATTTCTCATTTGATTTGCAAAGTATTGATGTGAATGGATTTAGTAGTGTTAATCCAAGTAATCTGGCAGATTTTGAGTGCTTTATTTTTCAGCCAGAAGGTGATTATCAGAGATGTGGCATTGAACCAAGTATTGATGATTATTGCATTGAATCTCAGTTTTTGCTAAATAATAAATGCAATATGCATATGCCACATCCTTCTCAGAATTGCTATCATTTCCAGTTTATTTCTCAAATGGATTATGGTGATATTTTTTTATCTTGGGCTAATTGATAATGGTAATAAGATTGCTCAGAGACATGGAAATGGTAATTTCATCTTATCTCTGATTTGTGAAGATGGAAACCAGGTGTATGACAGAGGTAAGAGCTGATCTTAGTTTTGGGGCTACAGGCCTCTTGTAGATAATTCACATATTGTATATTCGCTTTCCCTTTTAGTTGTGTGGTGTGTTTGCTTTCAATAAAGAGTTCCCATTTTTTGAAAAGAGAAGAGAAAAGAATTTTCAGTGAAAAGAGGAAAGAGAAAGAGGAAAGTCTGATTTGAAGTTTTAGGGGTGGTCTACTTCTACCATGAAATTATTAAAGTTATCTGCATGCCTGCATGGGGCACGCATCCACAGTCAGAGCCACTGTTGGTAGTCAAAAATACAACAGGGTTTTTGAGTACCTTGTTGAATTTTTGCATTTTGACCCCTTATGAGTCCTTTTTGAGCCTTTTTACCCTGATAGAATTCTAAATTTTTTCATGCATGCTAGGTTTTCATCACTCTTTTTTAGGCATAAGAAGACATCCCAGGTCGTCAATTTCAAGTTTTGAGTCAGTTAGTAATGTCTTGTTTTGAGCACTTAGCCATTATGCAATTGATGTTAAAGTGTCAATTTGTTGTAACAGGCCTAGTTTGCATTGGAATAAATTGCATCCTTGTATGTTTCATAGGTATCCACTTTGGGAATATTTAAAATGTATATCAAAGGGTTTATATTTCAAATCCCAAGCCATTTCAAGTCTTTTTGATGGGTTTTCAGTTTCCCCAAATTTGGTCATGCAGAACTGTCTTGTTTCTCTCTCATACCCAGATTTTTGAATAGTCTACTTTGAGGTCTTCCAAGTTGTATCCAGTTGAACGATCTACATAATTTAGTTTTCCACTATGTTGGAAACATGAAAGTGTACCTATTTGAAGATTTTTAGACTCGCACCAATCCATTTGTCCACATTGCTCGCTTGATTCCAAATCAGAATTTTGCATATTTACTGAGTTTTAAATTCAGAAATGTTGTAAGGTGCTAACTTTGCAGATTTGTACCAGTTGAAAATTTCACTTTTAATGCAAGATATTTGAGCATTCATGTTCCATGTGTGAAGATGAATCAAGTCCCAAAGGTTCAAATTCTGAGTGTTCTTATTGATGACTTTATGAATTCAGTTTCAAAGGCAGTTTGTACAATTTGCAGTGTAGAACAAAATTGAAGTTTACAGAATGGTCATTTTAAGGGAGTGATAACTTTTTTCCTGAAAGTTGTTTTCAAGAACCAATCATGGCATCATTATCATGGCATGTAAATGAACTATCTAACCTGATGGTGAAGTCTTAGAGCATATCTTAGTAATCTTGCAATGACTGATCTAAATGAAGTTTATGTTGTTTCGGCATTTGCACTTGCACAATATTATGAAATTATTAAAGTTTGATCAATTGCATCTTGTACTTGAAGTTGATTTTGGCAAATCCATTTTGCATGCATTTTCAATGTTGACAAATGAGTCATTTCGCCAAGTGACAGATCTTCAATAATTAATCTGATGACTTTTCAAGTTGCACTTCTGGCAGGGTTTGCATATGTTTGAAAATTGTTGATTGCAGAATATAATGAAATGGCTCACTTTACATTTTATTATCTTTTGGCCTAAATCTTTTCAATCTAGTCCAGTTGATGAAAATTGCTCAGATGTTGGAGAGGAATGTACTTTCCAGTTCCCATAGTTGCAAAGTGTCATTCAGTTAGTTTTTAAAGCTCATTCCGGAAGCTACTTGCAATTAGTGAGTCCAATTTGCAAAATTGTTAAAATTGATTGACTGACAGCCAGTTCAGTATCTTGGGATCTGAATGCACTGAAGACTAGACTTTGATAGACTGAGGGTGAATGTGGTTTTCATAATGATGATCTTGAAGTTGAGCCTCCAAAGACCCAGATGTTATTATTGAGATTCATTGATCTTGTGATATGGTTTTTCTTTTAAGTATACTATTACTTTAAGTCATTTGTGATTTAAAATGATGGTATTTATGAATGTGAAGTTGAGGTTTGTTTAGATGACATTTGAGAATTATAGTGGAATGAACCTTTTGTTTGAAGCATTTAAGAGTGCAATTGACAAAACAAAGTGCCATCTCTCACAAACTTTACAACTGTTAGAGGGTCGCTTGCATAGATTGATAGAGAGCATGTTAAACAAAGAAGACCAGCATATGGTAAGTAAAATGCATTTAAAATAAAAAAATTTACAGAGGAGGTCCATGCAACATTGAAAGAGAGAAATGTTTTAAAACATTAAAAAGATACAATTGCAATAAGCAAATGTGTATGAGTTGAAATCCATGTTGAGTATTGGAGGAAAGTTTTTAAAAGTTTTTAAACAAATTGATAATGCTATGAAGGGATCCAATGCAAAACCAAGGAGTTTGCACCAATTTTTAAGGAGGATTTAAGTGTTTTAAAACTCCATACAATGCAAATATGTTGAAGGAGCTACGCAGGGGTCTATGAATGCTCACGCAACATTTAAATATTATTTTCTAAAAACAAACAAATACATTCTTGCAAACAACAAAGAAAATATAAGAATGCCACGCAGCATGAGAGAGTAGGCATTACCAATGTTTATACATTGCGCAGGGTATTGCCAAGAAAGTTAAGATATTGGTAAGTTTTTTATGATGTCCATGTTTAAAACATTCAAACCAGCACAAAAATAAAACCAAAGCTAGCAATGCAAACAGAAGGCGCCTACGCTTTGAAGGGGATTCTGAAAGTTTTTTAAGACCATGTGCAACTAGACAGAGACCTTATGCAACATGAAGAATTCCAAAGAAAGATGTATTGTGGAATGTTTTAAACATTCAAGTCAAAGCCCTCGCCTAGGAGGATTGAAAAAGCAAATAGAGAATAGTCATATGGCAGGGGGCATAGCTTCCAATTCCACAGTTGGATCATGTTAAATTTTCTATATGTTGTCGTAAATCTAATTTTCCAAATTCTCACCGGAGTGATCTTCCAAATTATTCCTGGTTCGCAAGATACAGTCGACTACGTGCAACACTGTCTAAACTGCCTATAACAGTCACAAAATGCATTATCCCACATGCACAGTGGAAGGGAATTTTTTAATGTTTATATACTCCAGCACTTGTGTTATGTAATAAGAAATAAGCCAAGAGGATTATGGTGGGCCCCATGCTTGGAGGGCTTAGTGTGCCGGTGGGCCCCATTATTTTGGAGGGAAAATGAGAAATGACTTTAAAAACCAAGGGTATTTAGTCCCTCCTTCACCCTGTTAGCGAAAATAGAGATGTTTATAAGGAAAAAGACAAGTATAATGAAATGTACTCGGTGTCTTGTTTGTGCCTTTCTTCATTTGTACTCGCTTCAATGTATAAACAACAGTGCTCACAACTTCTCTCCTAAAGTTCTATGAAACTCCTTTTTCAATCATTAGTGTCCTAGCACAATCAACAATAGATCTATTTCTTCTCTTAGTAATCACATACTGATGTTGTTTCCTTGGTGCTGACAACTGTCTCTTAAATCCATTCTCATTACAAAACATTGTAAACTCATCAGAAGTAAACTCACCTCCTCTGTCGGATCCTAGACATTTCAATTATCTTCCAGTTTCTTTTTCAACTCGGGCCTTATACCACTTAAACATTTGAAATGCATCATGTTTTTCTTTTAAAAACATTACATACATGATTCTAGATTAATCATCCATAAATAAAACAAAATATATGTCACCACAATAACTCTGAGCCCTCATGGGTCTACATAAATTAGTATGCACTAAATCCTAAAATCCTTGTGTAACATAGGTCTTTCTTGAAAAACTAGATTTAGTCATCTTACCCATCTGACGTTCTCTACACATAGCATTCTCAGGTTTTTCTAATTTCGGTAGTCCTCTCACTTGATTCTTCTTACTCACTTTGATTAAGTTGTCAAAATTAACATGACAAAGCCTTTTGTGCCATAACCAAACATCTTCAACTTTAGAAAATAGGAAACTATTCATAGAAGTATCAAGATAAAATAAATTACCTTTAGATTGTTCTCCAGTAGCAATCAAAACTATCCTTATCATCAAATACTTTCACCTTTCCATATTGAAATTCCAGTCGGTGGCCTGTATTGTTTAGTTGTGCAACACTCAACAAATTATACTTTAATCCTTCAACCCAATAAACATCATCACATCTTGTGTTATTCAGTAGAATTATAGAAACTTTTCCTTTCATAGGATATGGAGCATCATTGCCAAATCTAACAAATCCTCCATCATGTTTTTCCAAGGAAATAAACTTAAGTGTGTCACCAGTCATGGGATGTGAACAACCACTATCTATAATCCATGTTTCATTCTTACTTACTTGTGATATTAGGGCTCTTGGTTCTTCTTCATCAAAATCATCTTTAATAACAACATAAACAACTTATTTTCCATCATCACTATCAAAAGAATCATCATCACTTAGTCCTTCATTAGCAATATGACAAGATTTCTTACCTTTGCTTTTGTAGTCTCTGAATCTTTTGAATCTATTTTCTCTTTTGTCCTAATCTCTATTATCTTTCTTTTCCTCCTTATCTTTCTCAGGACAATTAGATGCCAAGTGACCAATTTTATACAATTAAAACATTTCAAGGGTAACTTACCTCAGTATTTTCCTTTGCCTCTTTGTAGCCTTCTAGCCAACAAAGATTCAAATTCTCTTTCATTCTCATCACATTTAGTAAATAACTTTTCAAGACCTTCAGTGCAACTATAAAATTTCTCACTAGCACTACTCAAATATCCATCTCTGGCTGCAGCTTCCCTAGCTTTTCCAATCTTTAAAGTAGACTTAAATGCAGATTCAATCTTAGATGTAGCAAGAAAACTATTTTCAAAGCCATTTAACTCAAATGCAGTTAACTTACCAATAGTAGCATCCAGTGAAACATTCATCTAGGGAATAGATCTTAGCTCTTGTATAGCAGGTACAAAATAGCATAACTCGGTAGCAAGGTTCTCAACATCTTTCTTGTAACATCATTCATTGTTGTGATCTCACCAGCTCCTCTGATATAATTAACAGTCTCCTTAAGTCTTCAACTATATTGTATTATGTTCTCTCCTTCTTTCATCCTCATAGAGTCAAATTTTCCTCTCAAACTTTCTTCTTTAGCCTTCTGAACATGTTGATCTCCACCATAGATAAAAATAAGCTTATCCCACATCTATTTCAAATTAGTGAAACCATAAAGCTCATCATATTCCTGGTCGGTAAGTGTAGAACCAATCTCAATCATTACTTGTGTGTGTTCTTGTTTGTGTCTTTGCTCACTGATAGTCAAAGGTGTAGTAATCGGTGCTACATATTCATTATCAAGAAAGTGAATTCCATATTATCCTACTCCAAACACATGCAACCTCATTCTACTTTTTCCATGTAGAGAAATGATCCCTATTCAACTTTGGTGCTTCCCTCTTATATATCTTTAGATCTTGACTCAAGTCCTTTTAAACTTATCACTTCAAAGTAACTTAGCTCTCATACCAATTGTTGGTCCACTAAGAGGGGGGGGTGAATCAGACAAAATCAAGCTTAAACACTTAAAACTAAATTCTCTGAATCACTCGGTAACATTGAATACAATAATTAACTAATTCACCAAATAACTAAATAACTTAAAAAACAATACATCTCATACATGTAAATCAATCATTCAAACTTAGCAACATCATATTAACTCGGATAACTCCATATTTAACTCGGTTGACACCAAATTTAAAGAGGAAACCCAATTTGGGAAAAACCTCCGTGGGAATTGTAATCCACAATAAAAATATACCCTTCTGAAGTACGCTCGGTTAAGAACTTATCATGTTAAAGATTACAAACACATTTGCTAAATGTGACCCTGTTAGGGGATTTACCTCAGATCTATTAAGATCTTCACTATGTTAAAAGTGGCCTTGTTAGAGGTCTTTAAACACTCTTTTGGAATGTCACCTAAGTCTAGGTGTTACAAATAGGACTATTAAATCCACTTGGTTAAGAGATTTATCTGTTACAAATACTAATAAGCAACAATAAACTTTGATATGTAAATATAGCAACTACCTTTTCTTGTATTAGATCCTTTACGCTCAATTGAATACTTGCATCTCATACTCTATTGATCTCTTTCTCAGACTATAGATTCTATAATCTTTGTAACTCTATTCTTCTCGGTAAATGTTGTTCTTCAGCTTATTCTCCTTCTCTGTTCAACCCGCTAGCAACTTACTTTCTGTTCATATTTATAATTCTTTATATAGACATACTTTTGCCTCTTAATCTCTTTAATTTGATTTTCCATCACTTGCGCTCTATTGTTCGATCATCTTCTTCATAATTCACAACTTGGTAAACCATTTCACTTTTGCCTCAGAACTTGTACTTTTCTTGGAACTCTCACAATTCGGTTTAACTGCTTGATCTTCGCCTTAGATCTTCTCATTGAATTTTCATGTTCGTAGATCTTCTAACAAACTTCATTTAATTCATATCCTCATCTAGCTCATCATCACTTCGCATTAAATTTGATCTTATCATAAATTTATAATCAATATCTTATACTCGGTAAAACTTGCTTAGCAACTCGGTAACTGACTTCATTCACTGCTCGGTGTCTAACTCATCTTCGGTGCTCGATGCTTGACTTTCACTTGGTGTTTGGTAACTATGACCGACTCACATATCATTCTACCAACTGACTCTGTCTAGATCAGTAAAGTAACTCTTTCAATTTCATAACTTTAACTCTTTGCAGTTTCTGACTTGATCAATCAATTGTACCAATTTAAAAACATCAAGTATATAGTAGGAAACAAAGTTATATCATCATTACTTCATCATTGTCTGATTTGTATTTATCACCCATTTAACTTCTCCTCTTAAGATATGTTAACATAATAAAAATTAATTAATCAATTGCTTGACATTAATGAAAAAACAACAACTGATCTAACAATTTCTACAATAATGATACTTGGTATTACTTGGTCTTCATCATCTCCATCAGATCTTCATCTGTTGATTAACAATTTTGTGCAAGAATTTGATGCTCTCTCTTATAAATTTATTTGGTTTGGTAATCTCCTTTCATCCAAATGGAGCCTAGTTAGGTGGGACTATGTGTGTTGGTAAAAGAAAGAGGGGGTTCTTGGTCTCAGGTCTGTTGGCTTAATGAGTCACCTTCTTGTTGTAAAATTATATTGGAGATGGTGTACTTGCCAAGATAGAGATTGGACTAGAATCATAACTTGCAAGTATCTCAATGGTGTTGATAGTATGGATGTGCCTTGGTACAATTTGATGGGGAGGGGTTCAATGATCTTGGACACTCTCAAAAAGGGGGAAAAAATCATTAAATATGGTCTCTTATAGATTTATAATAAATCATTATATGCTCAGTTCTGGCATGATTCTTAGAATGGTCATCCCCCAATTATCTCTCAGTTCCCTCCTCTTCAAACCCTTTGTGATAATTTTGTGGTTGTTGGTTGGTGTAGGGTTGCTAATTTTAAATCTACTATTCTTAAGGGACAAGTTTATGTGACTTGTTGAAAGAATCCCTAGGAATGGCCATGGGGGGGGGATAACTAAAGAAAATCAGCAGGAACAAATGGATATTTTTTCTAGAATATTATGTAACTCTCTTCAAGATAGACATATTCTTTCTTAGGACCCTAATCCAAAGGATAAATTTATTGGTTCCTGTGGATACCAACAGTAGGACAGATAGGTTCATGGTAGGGATGGTGTGCCTTGGTGGAAAAAAGTTTGGAATTGTTCTCCTAGCCTAGATGCAATGTTTTCATTGGTTGGTTGTCCAAAATAAATGTCTCTCTTGTGATAATTTAAGCAAGAGGGGCTTCCAAGGCCCGTCTAGATGTGCCCCTTGTAAGGAAAGTGAAGAAAATGTGTCACACCTTTTCTTCCAGTGTCCTTATGTTAGAGAGGTTTGGAACCTATGGTGGGGAGCATGAAATCATGCTTGTGTTCATGCCACTTATTTAGTGGATTTTTGGGATAGCCTAGGCTAGCCTCTAGCCAAATATTCTTTTCTACAGGTAGCTTGGAATCTTATCCCAACTTTCATCATATGGAATTTATGGATGGAAAGGAATAGGAGGTTTTTTTAGGATTCATAAATGATAAGTAGCATCCTCTGGGGAAAAATTTCTTGCAGACTTCAGGAAACTATTATTGTAAAATGTGATGTTACTGAACATGTGGATCCTATTGATCTAGTTCTGATAAGAAATTTAAATCTTGTTGGCAATGGAGTTGGTTCCTCTGTTGGTAGGCGAGTGAGACAGGTCAAACAAAAAATTCAAAGTGATGGAAGGTGGCTCCCTCCCCCTAAGGGAACTCTAAAAGTCAATGATGATGGGTCCTCTAGAGGGAATCATGGGCATATGGGAATTTGTAGCATTGGTAGGGATGGTAGGGGGAATGTGGTTTTATTCTTCTCTTCTTATAAGGGATGTCACTCTAGTAATCTTATGGGGGTTGTTTCTATTATTTATGTTATTGAAAGAGGATGTTCTCTTGGTTGGAGGAGGATTGTGTGTGAGTCATACTCTTGAATTGTGATTGATATGTTGAATGATCAACATATGGTAAATAAATTCTTAAGTTATGTTTCATGATTGATTATATTTTTTTCCTTCATATTCCATGAGAATGGAATATGGTGGCTGATTGTTTGGCAAAATGAGCTTCAGAGAATCCAGGTGGTTGGGATATGGATGATTGGGGCCTTTTGAGGCCAGAGCATAGAGATATGTTTGATAGGATTATTGTGGAAGATAAAATTGTTTAGCTATACCCTCTGTGGATTTTTTTGAGTGGATAAGTGTTTCTGATGTGGCCTTGGGCCCTTGCTTTGTTTTCCTTGGTTTATTCTGATTAAAAATTTTACCCCTCTTTTTTTTAAAAAAAAGAGTGGTTTATAAGGAAAATAATATAGCAGAACAAATTCCTACACTAATTCTGAGATGAGGGTTTTGTAAATTATTTTTCAGATCTTGAAAACAATTACAAAAACATAAGATAAATAAAAATAATTAGCATGCATACCACAACATAGTTATTTATGTGGGAAAAACCATTTCAAGAGAAAAAAAACCCACACTCCAAAATTCGACCAATATATTATTCAAAAAGCAATAAACGATTATAATATACTTGTAGACCAAGTTTCTCATAGGAGTATCACCAATCAAAGATTAAGAGGTAATTCAACAACTACCAGTCTCTTACATAAAACCTCTATCTCATGCACCTACTATATAGGAGATAAAATACATGAAACCATCAAATAGTATTACAAAACCACGAGCTAAAATTCACTTGAAAAGTGGTGCCCATATTATCTTTAACCTAAGAGGCCCTATGATGTGTTAAAACATACAATAATATGTGAAACTCCCTTGTACAACTCATTTATGTGTCCAACATGTTTTTATATTTCCTATTTCACAAGACCCAACTTTTGAAGGTCATAACTTTCGAACTGGATGTCTGATTCATGAACCATTTGAAGTGTATGTTCATGTTGTTCTCTATCAAGCTATAACCTACTATGATTATTAAAAACACTTTTGGGCCATTTTGAAATCTCGAAGGCATTCAAACTTGAACTCATAAAATTTCTTCATTAACTTCACAGATAAAAAATTTAATATCTTTAAATCTAAACATGATCTAGCAATGAAAATTTACTAGCACGATTATCTAGACCATACAAATATTTAAATAAATTTTAGGAAAATCCATGCTCAAGTGAAAACTTGGCATAAATAGTTACCATATGTAGATGCAAGTTTGAGACACGTTTTCCTAACAATCTCCCACTTTTTGAACACCTTTTAAGAATAAAGGGAGCATCTACACCTTAGTTTAATCTCTAAGGGCCATGAGGCCCATAGACTCTAAACACCATATGAAGTTCTCTACACTTATATACTTAGTTAACAAAGCTAGAGCATTCATCAAAATCTCTACCTTAACTAGCTTCACTCTAGTATCCTTGAACATATCTCTAACAAAATAAAACTAAACAATAATGTGCTTGGTCCTAGTATAAAAAGGTTGAGTTATTTGCAAGGTAGATTTCACTATGACCATTAAAATAAATTATCACTGGTACATGTTTAGTCTGATATCTAAACATAGTCTCTTAAGACAAATGGATTCTTTACAAACACACGTAGTAGCCATGTACTCAACTTCATTAGTGGATAAAGAAACCATAACCCATCACTTACTAATCCAATATATTGCACAAACAAATAAAGTAAATGCATATGTATCGGTGGATCTTCTTCTATCAATATCACCTGCCCATGGCTTGCACCACCAAATAAAGTAAATGTATATGCACTGGTGGATATTTTGCTATCAATAGCACATGTCCTGTCTAAATCCACATAACATAAAATATCAATGGGAATTTCATCTCCTATAATATTACCGTGATAAAAAAAAATACTTTGAGTTACCCTTCAAATATCTAAAGAGTCTCTTAACTTCATCCTAATGAACTTTACTAGAGTCTAGGATTAGACATATATGTGAAAATAACTCTCGTTGCTTGGGCAATGTTTGGTCTAGTATAGACAATAACATACATCAAACTTCCAACTTCACTTTGGTAAGGTACTTTTCTTATGTCTTCCATCTATGATGGGGATGTAGGATAATTTGAAATAGACAAGGACAAATTGAAATAGATAAATTTGTTCCAATTGTAAAAGGAACACATAATGTTCTGGAATCTAGTAGGTTAAACCTTTGTAAACTGTAATGACCCTATTTTGGAACTTACTTAATTTGCTCTAAAACTTCCAATTAGGGTTTGGATTGCAACTGGGAATGGCAACTTGTAATATTTTCTACTAGGATAATTCCAGTTCCACGAGGACTAACATGCATTTTAATCAGGTTACGGAACAATCACTGATTCTTAATACATACTTAAGTGTTAATTCCTTACTTCTCTCCTAATCACTAACCTTAAGAAAGATGGTATAATTATTGTGCTCGGGTATGGAAACAGTCTACAAGAGGTTCCCTCATGGTCCTCACCCATTTTGGGATCTCTACCTCAATGTGACCGAATTACTCATCTCCCTTCCCAAACTCCCTATCTTCTTAGTTGTATTAGAGAGAGATTAAGGAATTGACTTAGTATATATTAATATCTTTTATATCACAAATATAAGTATATATGTATGCTTCCACTAGGAGGTTATCAATTTCCAATGATTAGCATACATTATTAAGCATCCAAGGTGATTCAATAATGAATAGTTCTTAAAACATTTGGTAGTTAACATATTTAAGCCCACTTCCTTACGTCTCTCCTAAACTCAACCCTAAGGAGATCGTTGATTTACTTGTTGTCGGCCACTTGAAACCAATACATTCTTTGGATTTACTCAACCTCTTCCTACACAACACCAAACTATCCTCCTAAGGGGATATAGCAAGAAACTAAGGAGTATACTATTAATAAACTACTTCAAATGAATTATGAACAATTAAAATGATATATGTATATGCATATATTTAATTCAATGTAATTAATACATATAAATATATGTGTGTATATGTTATTAACCCATATATATTTTAATTTCATTATTATTAATAAATACAAATGTTATATATATAGAAAATACTAAAATAAAAAATATATACAAACTTATATATAAATATAAATAAATAAATAAATATATTTTATATTCGAGATCGTTTACAAATATCATCTCCTTTCAAGCAAACATACTAGAAATCATAAGCCAACTAAGAAGACTAAGAATCACAGAAGATGACCCTATGGAATTTGAACTCGGGTTTCCACAATACAAACCCAAAAATGTAACCAATTGAACTCGATCCCTTATATATATATATATATATATATATCCATTGTCCCTAATATAATCCAATATAATCTCTTGTCATCAGTATTTAACTCATGGATGCTTGCCAGCATTGGTGTGATTCATCCTCTTCCATGAATATCAATAATAAATTATATCTCACCTTCTTGCTAATTGCACTGCTTAATTATGATTATTGATTAGACTTGCATCCTAATCATATCCTTTCATTATGTGATTGATTTTCCTTCCTTACTAACTATTTTCTTTAAACAGATCGTTGGTATTCATATTCACATTTGTTCATTATAATTAATCTACGCACTAATAATATGTTAATAAATTAACATCTCTTCATAGTGATAGTGACTAGTGGATAGATATGATCATCAATAATTAACACTCTTAATTATCTATGTTGGCTTTAGTTTAGGGGATCGATCAGAGACATGATTTGTATTTATAAAACCTACACTGTTTTCCAAAAATCCCTGCCTTTCAATATGTCGAATGCCCCTTTTCATATCCTCTTGTTTGTTTGCTTCCACCTGCAATCGTTCCTTTTTAGCGCCGATTGGTTGCCGACTTAATGTGTTAGTTGTAGTCGATACCTTGTAAGTTTATTACTAGCTCAATATGTTTATTTGTTAGTATGTCGACTACTTATATATTTATTAATATGTTTATATTATTTGTTATTTTAATTTATTTATATATTTATGTTATTGATTAATAATGAATATTTTCTATGTTTATATATTCAGTGTAATAGTAAAATAACATTATTTATTATTTTGATAATATCTTTACTAAAAATTTGAATATTATTGAATAATCATATTTATTCATTAAGGGGATTAGTTAATCATATATCAAAATATATTTTGTATTATCTATATCAATAATATGAGTAAATATGATTATTCAATAATATTCAAAAAATTTAGTAAAGATATTATACACGAAGCATACACAAAGTATACACATAATACACACATTGGTAGATTCCTTGTTTCATCTTTTACCCTACAGGATGACAGGATCATGCTCTGATACCAATTGTAATGGCACTATTTTGGACCTTATTAATTTGCTCTCAAATTTCCAATTATGGTTTGCATTGCAATTGGGAATGACAACTTGTAATGTTTTCTACTAGGAGAATGCCAATTCCGTGAGGAGTAACATGCATTTAAATTAGGTTAAGGAACAATCATTGATTCCTAATACATACTTAAGTGTTAATTCCTTACTTCTCTCCTAATCACTAACCTTAAGAAATATGGTAGAATTACTGTACTCAACTATGGAAATAGTCTACTAGAGGCTCCCTCATGGTCCTCACCTATTTTGTGATCTCTACCTCAATGTGACCGAATTACTCCTCTCCCTTCACAAACTCCCTATTCCCTTATTTCTATTAAAGAGAGATTAAGGAATTGACTTAGTATATATTAATATCTTATATATCACAAAAATAAGTATACATGTATGCCTCCACTAGGAGGTTATCAATTTCCAATGATTAATATACATAATTAAGCATCCAAGGCAATTCAATAATGAATACTTCATAATACATTTAGTAGTTAACATATTTATGCCCACTTACTTACGTCTCTCCAAAAATCAACCCTAAGGAGATAATGGATTTACTTGTCGTAGGGCACTTGAAACCAATACATTCTCTAGATTTACTTTGCCTCTCTCTACAACACCAAACTATCCTCCCAAGGGGCTATAACAAGAGACAAAGAAATAGACTATTAATAA
>MU225019.1:4226550-4245295 GCA_018584345.1 Thuja plicata | reverse complement strand
TTATGCACTAATTTGTTTCCAATAATTAAAGTCACATAAAAAGGAGGAGGCTTAACATTTGCAGATTTCTTACCTTCCTTTTCTGTCATCTTCTGCATATTTGTTGATTTTCTTTCAACTGATATTGTTGATTGCTTCAAATCTGCAGTAATTTTATTCACTTGTGCTACTGGCTGTTGCACCTTACCAATCTTCTTTTCTCCTTTAATAACTTCATCATGCACCATCGAAGGCTCTGAATTGGCCATGACCACTCTCAGAGGATGTTGTCTAGCTAGATGTGGAATTGTTGTTTCTTTAGACAGCTCCTCTTTCAACAAATCAGTTTACCCTGGAATAGCAAATGAATCCCACATAGAAATAGAAATATTCATATTCTTCGTATTATCAACAATATTATAGGGGACAACAAACTATACCTTCTAAGGTGACTTACTAATGTTCTGATCCGCCTGCTTCTGATATTGTGTTTCTCTGTTTGCATGAGTAGAGGCCCCCTTTAGGATTGAAACTGGTGGAATGGGTGATGATTGACTTGTAGAAGCAATCCTAAGAGCTGACTGCTCTGATTCTAGAGCTCTCTTCTTGGCTCTTGTGTTTGCTGATATGGATGAATCACCATTCACTCTACATAACTCTTCCTCCTGCCAATTGAGGAATGCAGTGTTAGGGGCAGTTGTATCAGAGTGTTGTTGAACCTCTTCAGTAGATACAGTAGGTTGTGAATCCATCACACTTTGAACCATTAAGGCTTGATTGAGCACTCCATTAGTACACTTGGACTGATTGTGAGGTTCATTACAAGAATAGCACCATTCATAATCTGCAGCAAGGTTATTTTGGCTAGGAACAATATCTCTAACAGCATTAAGGGGTGTTGGATTGTAAGGTCTATAAGGCCTTTGGTTCCAGTTTTGCCAATTGGCATTGCTATTTCCTTGATATTGTTGCTTGTTGCCTTGATAAATGGGCTGATTAGGCTGCTGAGATGAAGAACTAGCAAATTGACTCTGAGTATGGGCTATTGGATGGCTTTGCTGCCTTTTCAGGTTTACTAGTTCATTCCCAAAAGTTTGTAGCAAGCTCTCAATCTTTTGCTGACTATTTTTTATGCTTTGCAATTCACTGGGAGGAACAATAAGCATTATTTCTTCACTTTTATAAGATGGCAATGGGGCTAATGGTGAATCAACTAATGGCATGTTGGGTTGGATATTGGGAAAGAAAGGCATAGGTGGCCTAGGAGCTATCTTCCCTGCCTGAATGAGACTATTTTCTGCCCTAATTGCAATATCAAAGGCTTGAGGTAAAGAATTCCCTCCCATGGACTAGATCATTACTAAAATATCACTATTCAGGCTTTTAAGAAAGTACAAAAATGCATATTCAGCAGAGGGTCTTACCGTGGAAGGAATCCTATTCCATATCTTCTAAAATCTGAGATTAAAATCATTTAGTTCTTCTTGTGGAGCCCTTTTAATGGTAGTTAGTTGCTCCACCAAAGACAAATTGTCAGACTTGTCCTCAAAAAACTTAGAAAGCCTCTCCCCCAAAACATCCCACGTAGCAATAGAATTTACTGGAAGAGTTCTGAACTAGTCAAGAGCTTTACCTTTTAGTGATGCAGCCAACAACTTCAAAGCCACATCCTCCTGTGTGACATGATGGACATTGCAAAGAGATGCAATATCTCTAATGTGTTCAATATTTGTCACTTGACCTTCTCCGGTTAATGATGGCAAACCTTTCAAGGAAGCCAAAGGTATATTGTTGTGATTTGCAATCCAGAGAGGACTACCTTGATCAAAAGGGACAAATGGAAAATTTCTTGCCATTCCTGCAGCTGGTGGTACTTGTTGCTGAACAATAGGTACATAAGTGGGTTGGGTAGGCTGTACTACCTTCCTTTGGTAAGTCTTCAAATTCTGGGTGATTGTTGCAGTACCACTTGTAGAGGCTCCAAAAATAGAATTATCTATAAATAAATCTTCAACACTTGGAATTTCTGGTCCGGAAAGGTTAGGAACACTTAAATCTTCAGGAAGACTGATTTCTTCAATAATAACCTCAATTTCCTCTAAATTTGCAGCTTGATTTTTTAAAATGGGGTTATCAAATGCTGAGAAATTTGAATTCAATATAGTACCTCTTGGATATTGTGATGTTCTTCCACCTCTAGATGATCTTCCTCCCCTTCTGCTTGACTGTAATTCCTGATAAACAAATCCCTCCTTGCTTGATCTTGTTGGATTTCTACTCATTAAAATCCACACTGAGAGCTATAACTAAAATTAAAAACAACCATCGAACTTAGTAGATCAGAACTGAGAAGCAGTTCATGGTCCCACCGGGCGTGCCAAAAACTGTTGAGGTTTAGAATTACCTTCCCAACTCAGGCCTTGGGGCTTTATAGGTATTCTATCCTAACATGGAAACCTTCTCTAGCTATGGGTGGACTATGATTGAGAAGGAGTCTCCGGATTCTAGGCCGGTTCCTATTGAATTTGGGTATCAATTTTATACTATCTTCTCCTGATATTGGGAGGGAAAGAGAGAAACTCTAACTAAAATTGCATGAGCAAAACTTGAAAAGGTGATACACCAAATAGTTTTAGATCTCTCAAAGTTTCAAACTGACACTCACTTAACATACCCTAATGATCTCTGCAATATCACTCACTACCCAATACATAGGCTAATTAGAAGGTCACTACTAGGGTTTAACCACAAATAATGATCTTACTATCAACAACATACATATTCTACAACAGGCTTATATTATGTAATCTAAAATAGGAAATGATACAATCCACTAATCCATGCTACAAAGGTATTACACTTGAATGCAGAAAATTGAATAGGATTTGAACATATGATCACCAAAAAATGTATGAAAAATGGGGCAATTATATTCTTTTCAAAATCTGTATGTAGTTACATGAATGAATCTCAAAATAATGGCAAGGAACACAAGCATCCTCTTGCACAAAATAGATATCATAAACATGAACCCACAATGGATACAAAAGCATAAATAGATAGCTATAGGAATAAGAAGTTCACTAAAAAGATTTTCCCTCTACAATTCTGAATCCCTAAACATGAAGCAAAGGATCTACTATATAGCCAACATGGCTTATTTCAAAAATATTTGCCCCCAAAAGTCCTCCATAATAGCAAAATACTAAGCCAAATGGCTAGACCAATGCCCTAAATCTAGCCTTAGGTTTAGCCCCACTGCTTCTCTAAAGTTGGCAAATAAAATAGATTCCTTTGCACATCCTACCAACCTTAATACATAATATTTGAATACATGACATTTGAATTCTTAAGGCATAAAACCCTAAAATCATGACTGTTGACCATAATCTACCAGCACAATATAAAACTTAACCTATACTCAGCCCTTAACCCCAACTAGTTGACACCACACTATGGGATTTGATGTTTGATCAATATAATGTATTTGATTACAGCTCTCTCCATCGACACCATTACTCCTGTGGCATAAAAGGTACCGTCGTGGCATTGCGAGGGAATTTCAATGAGCTGAAAACTGCCATAGCATTTACTTCATTTGTCAGTGGACTCCAAAACTCGGCTAAAACATAATGCATAATGTTTATCCACTTATTTTCATTTAGGTTTTCTTCATTGTGGCACCGCCATGTTGCAATCGGGAACCATGTTTCTCTGCACTGTATACGCTCATTCTTGTTGAAGGAGCTCAAGATTCTTGAGCTTAATCAGGGAGATTGAGTATTGATTTTGCATCTTCTTGTTGTTTTCTCCTTCAAAAATACTGGTGTTTCTTGGTCTTCTATTTGGCTCGAACTCAATTCTACGAGGAAGAATGAGTTAACTTCAGCTTTGAGTTTGAAATATTCAAATCCGTGACAAATGGTGTTGGGTATATGCTTGTAACTTGGGGTTTTGAGGTTTGGAAAGTAACACTTTGTTTGACTTTGGCCACCACTGCTTGATCTTAGGCTTTGATAGTGGGTTAACTCAGCTTGATAGACCACCACCACAAGCTTGGCATAAATGAAGCCATGGTGTCGAGCTACCTATGAATCTCGGCCTTGAACTCATAGTGCATGAAGTTGGAAAATCACTGCTATCTACGACCACCACTGCTTTTCTTCAAAGAACTCAAGCTTTCTCCAGATAAGCATCCCCTCTTTTTTGTTCATTACAGTCTTTCACATTTCTTGTTACACTATTGTAGGAATGTTGATAATAATGGGGTCTTATTGGTTCTTTGTTTGTTGTTGACTCAACCATTATATCATGAAACATCATTCTCTTAAGCTCTGCTATCACTTTCTTGTATGTTGTCACTTTGCTGTGTTGAATAACCAAAATAAAGGACACCCACATGGCTTTTGAACTAGTCTTTTAAGATGCACTTGTAGATGCTTGTCTTGATTCTTGTCTGAATTTATAGTGAAACACGGGCTTCATGACAATTTTTAAATGCTTTAAAAAACATTCCTCTTGATGTCTTCAAATACAACATTGTAATAAGCATAAAAATATGCTTCCCTGTTCAAGCCAAACATCCATTCTTTTGCACTATCTGAAAAACATAAGATATTCTTTCCAAAATGCTTATAATGTTAATAAAAAAAACGTATCCAGTACATAGTTTCACTGATAGAAACATGAGTATATTCAATTAAAATAGAAACACAATAGATCTACAACATTATAAAAATGTCATATTCTCACTGTAGTCAACACACTGCTTTCTTAAAAATGCATATGAGAAAGAAACCCATGGGGTTCGAGCACGGGCTTGTGACTCCCATGGGTTATACTCAAAATGGGAAACCCTAACTCGCATGTATGTTTCATTATCATGAATATGTGTCCTACACTTTATCATGAGTGAACATCATTTCTTAAAACAATAGTATAAGATGTATTTGTTTAAACACTATGCATAAAGATATTTTCTTTTGAAACTTTGCTTGAAGGTATGAAACTATATTATTTCAGAACCATTAAATATGACATCATCTGATGAACCTTTTGGATAATCTATGGTATTCTATCCACAATGTTTGTCTTCTGTGTATGTTTCACCATTATGAATGTAAAACCATGCTGATATTGAGATTGTTGATCATTGTTCTTACTTGTAGCTTTCACATTTCTTGTTATGCATATTTCACTTTGCAACTTCAACTTTTTAAATAAACAAAACAACATTTTTCATGTCATAGAAAATATGCTCAATTATTAGGTATGTGGTTTTCAATCTTGATCTTCAAAAATGAACTTTCAACTATTTTCTGAAGGCATGAAGATGTACTTACTGTAACAACATCTCTTAAACTCTCTTATTTGCATGAAGATAGTGAACTTCAGATTCTTTCAATTATGCATTTCTCCAGTTTATTAAAAATCTTTCTTTGCTCATGTGCCTCCTGTAGCATCTTTTGAACTCTTTCATGTATTTGCATCTTCTTCTGCATTCAGTATGTGAGCAGTAACCCCTTGAAATGTAAACCATCTTTCTTGCATGTAATGACTTATGTGAAGTTCGAGCATGGGCTCGTGACATCCACTGTATTTCCTTTTTGCTTCCTGCATTTAATCATATGATCACTTTTTGCACATATATCTCCAGTCAATTTGTTAGGACAACAGATAGAATAAATCCATTAATGTTTGTGGGTGAGTGTCATCCAGGATGACACTCATTCATGAATGTTGGTGAATTCATTTGTATTTACTGTCGTAACAGGTTGATCAAATTTTGAAAAAGGTTTCTCAGATGGAAATGTTAAGTCCCTTTCATTTAGTTTTATAAGAATGATATACATTAGGATGATCATCTATAGTAAAAGGTTTCATTGTTTAGAAAACAAGTCCCTTTAATAATATCTTTTCCTTATTGTTGATCTATATTTCATTGTTGCATTGATTCTGTCAAATAGATATGCAACATTTAGAAGAACTAATTGTATGTTGTTTGTATCTTGTGCATTGCTTAGATCCAACTGGATCTAACCCATTTTTCTCTCTCATGATGCAGGTGAAACCCTAAAGACCTCATGAAGATGCAGACCTATACTTGGGGACCTAGGACTTGACTACTCAACCAGCTGACTACCAACACAGCTCAAGGCAATGCATGGGACCCCTACTCCATACTTTTCATGTTTTTCATTTCTACAAATGTAATCTTTAAATTGATATGATACATGAAACGACATTTGTATAGTACATTCAGTTTGAATGTACAATGTAATTGATCAATCATAAATTTGAAATTCTGGAATGTGATCAATACTTAGAGTACAATGGTAATATTTGAAAATCAATGTAATAATGAAATGTAAATTCTCAATACCTAAAAGGTAATATAAATTGGACACCTAAAAAATGCAATCTTTTTCTCTTGGTGTTTGTCCTTTTGTATGTTGTGATTTTTTGAGTAACACTTACTATGGTTTGTTCATAATATTTCATTCACTATAACTCTTCTAATTTCCATCCTAATAATGTGTTTTTTTTGCACCAAGATCTTTTATTTCAAATTTAGTAGCAAACTAAGACTTAAGTTCTACAGTCGTACCATTTGTTTTACCAATAAATAAAATATCATTAACATATAATGAAACACAGTAAATGATCACCGTAAGATTTATAATAAATACAATGATCTAATTTAGAATGCTCAATCCCAAACTCAACACACATGTATAAAATTTCTAGTACTACATCCTAGGACTCTTCTTTAGGTCATACAAATATTTCTTCAATTTACGAATAAAATTGCTTTTACCTTTTACAACATGGTGCTTTGGTTGTGTAATGCCCTACCAACAAACCCTTAGAACATAAGATAATACAAGAAGTTCTATTTTTACATATAATAAACATCAATTACTTAAGTGCATAACATAGAGAACAATGCATAAGAAGTAATGAAACATAACAACGATTGTTAAATGATCATGCACAAGCAGAAGTCTTACAAGCACTTCAATGGGTTTCGTGAAAATCTGAACACAAAAATAGAATGGATGTTCATATTCTACAAGATACCTTATGAGAGCTCTGAAAACATCCTATGAACCTCACAAGATAGGATTGGAAAATCGTCTAAGGTCATCAGTTGAGGAGATTAAATATACCCTTGATATCATCTACACTAGGTTCATTTTATAACCCCAAACGAGATATGAATTGAACTAGGTCATACAATGAATACGAATATAAAGTGAATACATCAAAATGAACACAAGGTTAAATGGTATCCAAAATCCTAACCCTAATTCACCTAGACTTTGCAGAACATCAAACTGCCATAAATGCATAATTCTACAAATACAAATGCACAGTAATAATGCATAAATGCGTAGGAATAGAGGACATATGCACATAAATAAAGTTCAAATACGTAGGGGTAAAAAATGAATGTGTAGAGCTACGCAAAAGGAGGAAAATTCATAAAAACTAATGTCAACACCAATGTATGACTCAACAAAGCTAATCTCTACACTGGGAAGTACCAAATACATATAATTGAGGCCAAACTCACTCGAAAAGTTCAATATAAATAGAAAAGAACTAATCTACTCAACATGATATCACAAAATCACAAGTACTGAAAGTAAAGACATAAGGATAGATAAGAGAACATAATGATTAATAATACACCATTAAATTTGGTTCATGACTCATACACCAGTCCCCAACAATGATGTTTCACACTACCCGACCATGCGGTGCCCTCAGGCCCATCCTATCATGCTCATGGAGATAGTCACATGAACCAAGCAAACATAATGCACACACAGAAGTAGGCTCACACACATGCATTACAAGTGCATATAATCATGAAGGCATGACATATTCCAATGCAACTCTTAGACAATAGGATACCAAGTAACAAATTTACCAAGTCACTACTCAGATCTAAATAAAGGTTTGGTGCTGGGAGTGTCATCACATGGAACATGGTGACTTTTGTGGCTTCAAGCAATCCTTCTCTCATTAAGGAAGCTCTATTGATCCATATAAAAATATACAAACGAAAAGGCTAAATTTATACCATATCAACGTCCTATGACAACAAGGTATTGTACCATATCATCATCCATAGATGGAAAGGTATTGTGACATATCAACATTCATAAATGGAAAGGTAGTCACATTTACTCTTTGTTATTATGTTTAACACTATTCATTTATTTAATTATCACTTTTTATTAAGAACTCCCGAAGGGTTACCCTAGCAACCCCTTTGTGTCCCAGCCCACCTTAGAGAGTCACCCCACTCCACTACTCATACACCAAAAATCATCTTGTTACATCCATGAGGTACATTGCAAACAATGTGATACAAGACTCAAAATTCATAAAAACCATAATGAAGTATGGCAAGCTCAAATGGTCTCAACCAAGAGCAAGGGTCTCTCAAGATCCTTTCAATGCGAATAACTCTAATATGCTAAGGATGAGGTCTCAAACACCATACATTCAAATATCAATGTGAGTTACACTCAAGAATGAAGTGTGCCAATACTTAAAGGAAAAATACAAAGCAATAAACATAATGCCATAAAAGTCTCGAAGATCAAGCTCGCATCGCAATACAAGAATCACTCAATTGTTCTCAAACCTCAAACACATGCATAAAAAAGACAAATACAATCTCAAATCAAGCATAGTAAAATCAATAAACCAAGACAATAAGATAGTGCACAAGCACGCTCCATTGGCCTCATTACTAAGAGCATAGATCCAAGGATGGTTCAAAATAAAAACACACAAGATACTGACATCCCTATAGAATCCAAATACATCACAGAACCAAAAACCAAGCATAAAGATCTCAAGAAAAGTTCCACAAAAAGGGGGATCAATACTATGGTATGATCCAAATGCCTATTCCAATATAAAATGAAATAAAGATAACATACATCATGCACGTTGAATTGGCACCATGGCCAATAGTAATGATCCCTAAATGATCCCAAAGTGCACTCCACCACACACGGTCATAATTTCAACCAAAAAGGCATACAATCACAAATAAGAAGGTTTGCTAGATGATAAAGTATAACCACATAAAGACATGCTCAAAAGGCCATAAAAATGAGAGGACGATCTCAAAAACTTCCACAAATGAAATTCCATACATAAATTCCATTACTCCATAAAATAATCACTCATCAAAATCAGCAAAATGTAACTTTTACAAAATGCACCCTGGACCAAAACCAATCCCAAGTCAATTCTATCATTGATGGCCATAAAATGCCTCAAAATTAAAATTTGGATTCAAGCAAAATAGGGAAAATCCATTGGTTTCCTAGTGCCCAACAAGACACTTTTCAAATAAAATTCCCAATTTGGGCACACACTGAAAAATAAGAAACATAATATTACTTGAATTCACATTACAAAATACCAAAAATACATAAAATGCATCGAAGCCCAAATGAGCATGGAATTGAATCAAACAAAAGGGGGATAAATAAAATCTCATCCCATGAACTAAATGAAACAAATAGAGAATTAAAAATTGAAGAACCAAGAGAGTTATGAGGTTTTTCCTACCTCAAATGGAGAAAATCAAAAATTAAGAGGAAATTCACACTCTATAGAATCAAATGAGCTTCCATGCGAAGGGGAGAAATCACAACACGAATCAAACATGCTGCTACAAACAAAATAATTTCATGCCCAAGTCATTCCCAACAAGCAAAAATTGAATTGCTTAACAAGAGGGTTTTGAGAGAAAAAAAACCCAATTCAAAAATTCATAATTGAAAAAGCCTATTTTGACATTATAAGTCACTTTTTCACTCACAACCAAAAAGGCTAAATTAAAATCACTTTAATTCAATAAATAGAAAACCAACTAAATAATCCAAACCCAACGTGGATTGAATAAAATTGATTCTAACTAAATGAAATGCTAGTACAACAAAATTGTCGATAAATATAAAATAGTCATTTAAATAAGTAAAATCCGCATTTTAATTAAATTTTACTCAATAATTCAAATAACTCAACCATGAAAACCTATGGATAACATACAATGTGTAGACAATTCACTGATCTTTCACAATGTCTACAAATGAAATCCAAACTTTTACCCAAGTGGTACCCAGAGGTCTAATCGTACAATTACGAATACATCGCCCATACATTGACAATATTGGCTAAATATGAGGGAAACCAATGTAACTATCTCTTGTGTCACTGTTGGGGATAAGACAGTCAAACTTGTAGAACCAGGTGGAGTCAATGTCTAGCACCTATTCACTAAAACATGCGAACTTCAAGTGTAGTTTCTCAAATATAAATAGTTGAAACACATATAATAATCTAGAAATAAAGCTAATGAAAATATGATTTAACAAAATAAACCTTCTTATGTATTCAAATGTTACGAAACCATTCCTTTCATATTTAATCCTTAACAAATATCATAAATTTTTATTTTATTTTATTTAAAGCATTAAACAACATTTACAACATATATATCAATTAAAACCTTGAATCGTATGATAACCAAACATGGTAAAGCACAATATATCAATGACCACAGACACATATATTAGTGAATCGATAACAAAATCTCAAGATAAACATGACCAAAATATCATCAAATATAAATGAACCAGATATCACCATATAAAATAAGCAGTGATATCAGTAAGAACCAAAAAATGAATTGAACTAGGTGCATCTCACGATGCCAATATAAAATCATAACATGAAATTATTCACCAAATCTCATTAAATAGTCAAGCTCATGTCCAAATAACCAAGAACACAATGAGTCCCCATAACTCACAATAATATCCTCAAGGTCTAGCATTCCAAATCAGGTATGCATCAAGCAATATCACAATGGTTATCACAACCAGACATATGGACATAAACAACTTGCCAATGCAATAATATAATCCATCCAGGAATAAGTTAAGCACTACCAAATACATAAAGCCACAATGAGTCATTTAAAGCTAAACCAAGACATCACAAAATAATTCTCATCCAACTGCATAGAGATATCACCACAAGCATAATACCAAAGCTACATCCATATAGATGCCACACAGGGAGAAAATATAAGAGGCACTATAGGTTGTGCCATGTAAATATACTCCTCCAAATCACCATGAAGGATACCAATTTTCACATACATTTTTTCAATCTATAAATCATTAGGAGCAATAATATCTAAATAAAAATATAATAGATGCAATTTTTGCAATAGGAGAAAATATCTCACCATAATAAACACCCTCAACCTGGGAGTATCCTTTTGCAACCAAAAATTATTTTCAGGTTCAAGAAATGGTACAATATCTTATGTATCATAATTTTTCAAAGCTTGTATTTCTTTATCCATAACAATTTTCCAGGATTTTGAATCATTCATACTTAATGCCTCTTCTACAAATCTAAGTTCATCCACATTAGTATTCAAAGAAAAAATACACCTCTTATCATCAGTTGGATACCTTTGAAGTGGTTTTCTATGCATTCTAGACCTTCCAAAACCTGAGTTCAATGTTCTTCCTCTCCTTCTAAGGATTTAGAGGTAGATGAGCTCTCTTCAACTTCTGGTCTCTCTCGGGGTCAAAAAATATAAAATGTCTCAATGAAGGCTTATGACTTAACCATGCCTCCATAGGCATTTTATCAACAAGAGATCATGTAGTAGATTTGTTAAAAATCAACAAGCAAAGACAACAATTTTGGCCCAAATTTTTTTTCTAGGCTAGCACCACTCAAAATCCTCCTAACCTTCTCCATGAATGTCCCATTCATCCTTTCTGCAAATTCATTATGTTGTGGAGAATATGGATATGCCTTTTGTCTATGAATGTATAAATCTTTACATAATCTATCAAAATCATTAGAGAAAAATTCACAACCATTATTAGTTCTTAAACATTTTATTTTCCTTATAATGTACAATAAAACCATTGCTTTAAAATCTTTAAATTGACTGAAAATTTTAGATTTACTCTTTAGAAAATATGCATGTGTCCTACTATAATTGTCAATAAATGAAACATACTATGTGGATTTTTCAAATAGAAGGAGCATCAACAAGACCAAACACATCAAAATGAATAAGATCCAATGCAACACAAAATTTATGAGAATTCAAGTAAAATTGAACATATATTTGTTTTCCATAAATGCAGTACTCACAAAAATAAAAATAAAGATCATAGTCATTCAAACATTCAACAAGACTTTTATTTTTCAAGGTCCTTAGATCCTTCTCTCTATTGTTTAGTGGCACAACATAGTCTTATCTTTTGGTAACTTTGATTCAAAAGAAACCATACCCTTAGGTACCCAAAATCCATGACCATATGTTGAAGGTGACACCCTTGCCTTTTCCAATAAAATATCCAAAAGTTTGGTCTTTGTAGAAGCTATTACACTTAGTAGTGTATACATCCAACTTATACAACATGCTAATTCTAACACCTCTAGCCATCACCATAGCACCTCTCACCATTTCGCATTTTACATTAGAAATGAGTACCTAGATGCTTGAATCTATTAGTTTTCTCATAGATACAAAATTTCATTTTAGACCAAGGATATGCAGCACATTATTAATCCTTCTTATTCAATCATCTAGAAACCTCATTCTAACCTTACCATGACCAACAATGTCTAAATGAGGATTACCACCCAATTACACCTTAGTTCCATCAAATTATTCATATTCAAATAGATAATATTTACTATAGGTCATATAAAATAATCCACCTGAGTTAATTAACCATGAATAATCACATGCATGAGTGGCCAAAGAAACAATGAATGCATCACCATTTTCCTTATTGGACTCAGAATCAGAATCAAGTTTCTTCTTTTTCTTCTTCTTTTCTTCTTTGTAGCTCTTATGGATGTGTCTAGACTTGCCACAGTTCCATAAAATAACTTTTGACTTTTTAGGAGATTTGTATCTCCCTCTACATTTGGATTTATCATGCTTCTCAGTCTTCTTGCCTTTTTACTTAGGCATTTCACAAAAAAATAGAGCCTCCTTGACAATGATGGATACCTTCGTCATCTCTTCAAAAATCAAAGAACCCACCACGTATCCAATCTTGAATATTGTAGAAGCACTATTGATGGCCATAACATGAAAATCCTGTGAATTTGGAAAAGAACAAAACAAGATCTAACAATTCTCCTCCTCATCCATTTTGACACAAACTGATACTAATTGAGCCACTAATATGTTGAATGCACTTCTAGGTAGTCTATAATTTGTCTACCCTCCTCCAATCTCAAGGAATATAGTTTCTTCTATGAGAAAATATTATTTACTAAAGATTTGGCTTGATATTTCTCACCAAGCTTCTTCTGTGGCTTATTCAAAAAGGAATCATTATAGACATTGATTAAAAAAGAGTGCAAGGCACAATCTAATTAGACCCTTAGATTTATAGTCCATAACATCATATTTAGTAGCCTCAACCAGATTTGTAGATCTCATATTATTTTCATCAAGATCATTTCATAGATGTCAATCTATTAACAAATCCTCAATCTTCAATGTCCAAATTTAAAATTTATTTCCTAAAAAGTTCTCTACGCCTATTCTCCCTGATGATATTTCCATCTAAATATTTTCGCAACAAGATCACAAAGCATCTTCTACACAAGCTCCCCCTCATGTCTGGATTATTTCAAAAAACCCAATAACCCACGACTAAAACCAAAGGTGATCAGACTCTAAAACCACTGGCAAGGAAATTAAGGTAGTGGAACACCTTCCTACACTAATCCTGAGAGGGGGGTTATGTAAAACCTTTCTCTGATCTTTACAATAGTTACATAAACATAATAGAAATAAATATAAATAATATGCATACAAAAACATAGTGATTTACATGGGAAAAACCCTTTTGGGAGAAAACCCCACACTTGAAAAGTTGTCTAATATATTATTAAAAAATCAATAAAAAATTACAATATACTTGTAGAGAAAGCTTCTCACGGGATTATTACCAACAAAAAATCTTGAGGTAACTCAATAGCTATAAGAATCTTACATGAAACCTCTATCTCTTACACCTAATATATAAGAGTTATAATACATGAAACCATCAACCGACTATCAAAACCATGGGATAAAACCACCTAAAAAGTGGTGTTCATTTTATCTCCAACTTTAGATGCCCTATGATGTATCAAAACACACACAAAAATGTGTAACTCCCCTTTACAACTTATTTATGTTTCCAACACATTTTTAAATTTCCTATTTTAGGAGACCCAACTTTCAAAGGCCATAACTTTTGAATCAAGTGTCTGATTGATGAACCATTTGAGGTGCCATAAAGCTTGTGATTTTCTTTATCAAGCTATAACGTGTTATGCCAATTATGAACACTTTTGAGATATTTAGGGCCTCTAAGGCCTTGAAAATTTAATTCATAAAATTTCTTTGGCAACTTCAAAAACATAAACTTTAATATCAAGTAAAATCTAGACATGATCATGGAAAGCAATTTTTTACCGGCGTGCTTATCTAGCCCATACAAATCTTTTGGGAAACTTTAGAAAAAAATCTATGCTCAAAAGTAAATTTACTATAAATAGTAATCGTATATAAATGAAATGTTGAGGCACATTTTCCTAACATGGTTAATATTTTAACTTTCTTTAGCCATATAATCTCACAAGGGCCTTCCACATTTTAATTATCTAACAAGATTTAATCTATACAAACAATATTAATTTAACTTCTACAACATGTCATAGTTATTTACCTTAAGTAATTTTGCTTTAACTTAGATATTGGTAGTCGTGTTCTACAACTTTTGTTTAGTCTCAAAGTAGTTAAACACAATAGTTTGATTATAAGTTCTCTCCATGTTATTAAGAATCTACATTTCTATCATTTCATCATGATGGAATAAAAGTAACTCACTTAGTGAAATTGGAACTTTATTCAAGTAAGATATCAATCAATAATTGTTATAGGTATTCACAACCAAAAAAAATATTATTATATTTTTTCAAAAAGGTGGTAGTGCCACTTGATATATTAATATTATTATAAACTGGTTCAAAGAGCTCCCAGAGAAAAGAACCAGAAAGAAAAACTCCAATCATTGCTCAAATACATAAAACGTATGATAATTTTGATTCTACAAATACCCCCGCTAGCCAAGGCTAGTTACAATTAGAAAGATGAGAACCCTTCTACCAATCCCAACCCAAAAAATTTTGCAGGAAACCCTGCTAACAATTTTTTTAACACCTCAAGGAGGAATGTGGCATTGTCCTATCATGACCTTATTAGCTAAATTATACTAACAAGTCTTCACCGAATTCCTACCAAGAGTATTTAACTCATATGTGCTAATATACTAATTAATTTTACAAGGGATCTCATACAAAGAAAACCTTTAGTATGTATCTGGCCTTGCTCCATGTATAAATTTTAATTGGAATTAACTCTTAATTATTACACCTAGATAATATATAATGTAATAATAGCCTCAAAATTTATTAGTTTCTAAAGATGTTAAATGTCATTGATTCATTTCACAAATATGTTGTACATACTTGTATGAGCCCCTCTTATATACACAATCTCCTATCTTAATACTTGGATAAACACTTAAAAATATATCATGTGGAAATCAATATTTATAAAGTATGGTTTAAGAAAGAATTTAGAAAAAGATGACATGTATGCTCCTTAGTCTTGTTTCAAGGATATTCCTCATGAACAGTTAATCCATGATCAAATTCACTTATTCACTAGTTCACATAATTATACTGTGAATAACTAAGTGTGTGATTTATTCATCCACTCCATTTCCAGTAGTCTGTGCTACAATTATCACCATTTCCCTTGTGACTATGTTGATAACACATACTTCACAATTACCATGAATTTTAATTCACATCAAATGAATTATGCTCCTATCTTTGTGTGATAGCCATACTGTTATTTATGTGATAGTCATAGATTATGCTCCTATCTTTATCTTATGTTGTAGGGTTTTACATTATATGTAGAATTGAGGGAATTTTGTTGTAAATTAATAATTTAAGCTGAGGTTTATGCTCTTAGAAAGCTAATTTTTTTCTACCATCATTAATGAAATTAAACTACAATATCAACCACTTGTCATAGGTCATTTGACAAGGATTGAAAACCCAAGGATGAAGCTCTAATTGTAGTTTGTTTTTCAACCCTACACAAACAACTTCTAAGAAAATATATGCAAGTACATTCATATCTAAATTTTAACACAAATTGAATCTCCAAGTTTTTTTATTCAAATATTCTTAAATACTTTACCCTAATTATTTTTGGGTGATTTGAAAATGTTTAACACAAAAATTGGACCTAAATAATGCCCTAGTGCTCCAACCTCGACTCTCATACCAAATGTTATACCCAAAATTTATACGAGTGAAAAAAACACAACTACCAATTTTTTCTAAAACTTACAATCAAATGCCTATCATGATAGATGTAGTGTCATGCTAAACTTGCTTGATACTATTCACATTATATCCTCCTTATCATATTAGTGTGACCTCTGAATGAGTCATCAAACATGCACATTGTTAGTGTAACCAGATTTGATAAGATAGAAATTTAATTCTTTTTATCTTTTAATACTGAGCAAAATATTGTTGAATATTATCTTTATTTTTCACAAATAATATTGATGCAAATATATCACTTTTAATACCCTGAATATGTTGATAACTTCTATGAAGGGAAACAGTGTTGATATAAATCAAAACAAATTCTAATATATTTGTAACCAAATATAAATATGCAAGAGTAAGGGCAGAATATATCAGAGTCAAAGTAAAAGTCAAAGATCTGAGAGAAGTCCTCAACCTTTTGTGATCTGCAAACTTATCAAATAATCATAATATACTCTTGATAAGTATATATATCAAAACTTTGCATTTATAGTATATATATATATAATCTTAAAATGGAAGCACTTCCATTTTGGTAGGTTTAGCACCCTTGTTTAGTACATTTTCATATTAGGTTTGCATTTACGATGCACATGCACTTGATTTTGCATTTCTAGTTGAAATTAGGGTTAGGATCCTTTGGGTCCTCTTTAATCTCCCTTTTATATGACTCCATTTTTGGGTAGAACCTATGTATTGGCTCTCCTAAATCTTCATCATACTTACTCTTTGGCCTCTGTGCCTCTATCCAACATACTGGTGTGTTTTCTCACCTTCCTGGGTCCCCGGTTGACCTGGGAATCCTATAGATTTCCCAAGGAGACCAGCCCAAAACCTTAGTTCTGGTTTGAGTTCAATTCTAACCTAGGTCAAAATCGAGGTCGACCTTGACCTAGGTCAAGTTCAAGGTCATCCTTGACCTAGGTCAAGGTCGAGGTTGACCTTGACCTCTATCAGGTGGTGGTCCCCACTTTCAAATCTGGAGCCTATCGGGGTTCTAAAACTTAAAATAGGTCCCCAGGTCTGGATACGAAAGTGTTTTCCCTAATATTCAGATTAATACATCCCCTCCTTGGTTGGTGATTGTAATTGGACCATAATTCAAGGTGAAATTTGAGTTTGGGTCCCTTGCATTGCATTAGGAGGTCTATATTGAGATCTCTATTTAAACACTCTCTTTTGCCTTCATTTGGACATGAAAAAGAATCGTAAGATGATATGATGCAATTACAATTATGACATCATGATGATGCAAGAAAGAAAGAGGATGATATAGAAGGACAAGACATGATGACACATTAAGACATACAAGCACTTTTTGTGGACAAGCCATTGTGGATCTTCTTTGGAGCAAGAGAGACTTCTTCCTTCCTTCCTTCTTCTTGGATCCACCATTTTCAACCTTCAAGCATTCAAAAGATATTATCATGGGGTAGAAACTATGGATTGTGAGTTTGGGAGGAATACTTTAGCCTTGGGGGCTTGGTAGGCTTTCTTTATCATATTCAAATCTATGCATTGCTTTCTCATTTTCAATTCATGTTAGAGTTTTAATCTAGAGGATTATATCTTGGCATTACACATTCGAAGCTCTTTCAAAGAGAAACACACACACATACATTCTACTATATTCGGCTATTCGTGAGATCACTAAAATGGGGGTTTGACTAAGGTAAACCCTATATAGCCACCCCAAAAGAGAAACACACACACATACATTCTACTATATTCGGCTATTCGTGAGATCACTAAAATGGGGGTTTGACTAAGGTAAACCCTATATAGCCACCCCAAAACCCCTCTTTTTTCAGATATTTGCAGGTGTTGTTTTGGGAGTTACAGGTTTAGGAATAGTGGAATAGAATGCAGATTCGGATACCCTTTTTGACAAACTTTCAGGATCCGAAAATAGAACTCCTGTCGGAAACTTTTTAGGTCGATTTTGCCCTAGGTCAGAATTGGAAATTTTGGGTCAATGGTGACATTGACTTGAGGGTACAAATTGGAATTGTGTCAGAACAAAAAAATATTTCTGGGTTTTGTTCATCTCTACATTTTCATTCCAGTTCTGGTCTTAGATTTTCTAGAAACTCAACACAGGCTTCAAAAAATGGCATTTTCCGATTTGCTATGATGTGAGGTAGGTGTATGCACCCTAAAATGGTCGCCTAGACTTTGGGCCCCATTTCTCAATTTATCAAATCCCTGAATCAATACTTTCAAATATCAACAATATCAATTATATCAATTTCTTTGATCAAATCATAATCAA
>MU225019.1:4187143-4197285 GCA_018584345.1 Thuja plicata | reverse complement strand
ATCCCCCTTCCAAGACCTCTTTTCTTCAGGTTTCTTGGACTATTGGCCCTTCCTTTATTTTATGGCATGTTTGGCTTGAGAGAAATAGGAGGATCTTTCATGAGGTGCAGCTGGGGATCAGACACCTATGGGGGAAAATTGTTCATTCTCCTTCATGAAACATTCCTGGCAAAATGTGACTTTTGTAGAGGTTTGGACCCTGGAGATGCTGGTATTTACTCATGCCTTTCCTTTCCTCTTCAAGGCGGCGCCCCCTCTATGCCCCACAGATGCGCTGGGAATAGAGCCAGGCAGCGCTCTCAGCGTGTTAATCGTGAGGGGCATTGGACTCCTCCCTAGTCTGGAGTTCTTAAAATCAACACTGATGGCTCTTCTTGGGGAAATCCTGGACCAGTTGGAATTGGGGGAGTTGGGCGTGATAGCTCTGGTGATGTTCAGTTTCTGTTCTCTATCTAAAAGGGTTACCATACAAATAACCTCATGGAAGCCCTTGCTATCTTGGTTGCAGTGGAATAGTGTTGTCAACGTGGCTGGAGAAGAATTACCTGTGAGACAGACTCGCAGGTGGTAGTGAATTTATTGAATAGACAGAACCTTGTTGATGTGGATTGGCATTTGGCTCTGGTTATTCAACAAATCACTCAGTTATGCAATTCTTTGCAATCTGTGTCTTTTATGCATATCCCTCGGGAGTGGAACGATGTGGCTGATTGCTTGGCTAAATGGGCTTCCAAGCACGCGCTGGATTGGAATATTGTTGATCATAGGATGCTTCCCCCTGATTTATCTCATAATCTGGCTCAACTTGTTGACTAGGATAAAGCTCTTTAGTAATCTTTGTTTCCTCTGTTGTTCTATACTCTTTGGTATTCAATAAATTTTTTACCCCTCTTTTAGTTAAAAAAAAATTAGTCTAATTAAGTCAATATTATTTATTTAATTATGAGAGGGAAATTGATGTGATTATTACATAAATATAATAAAAACAAGAAGTGTTTAATTAAATAATATGAGTATTTAATTAAATATAATGACATAGGGAATAATTGAATAATGTTAATTATTTAATTACTTTATAGATGAATAATTGATGAAATATTTGTGTAGACGTTTTAAAATTAAGTAATTAATTAAAATCACTTAATTACGAATTTAGGGAGAAATGATGAAATTGAATTTAGAATATAGTAGGACACAATTTAATTAAATAATAAGGATTTTTTAATAAATTAAGAGGAACGTTAGTAAAGTCATGTTAGAGAAACTGGTCATTTTAAAGTGTCTACATTTTACCCCGTTTTGATACAATGCATTTTAGACGTTGTTTCAAAGAATAATTGATAAAAACCATGTCTAGTGTGCCCTAGCAGGAATAAGACAATAACAAGGTAATTGATGCCCCCCTCGAGAGATTGTTTATGTAAGAAAAGCACAAATGATCTCTTGAAAGAAGATTTACATTAAATGATGTAAGAAAAGAACAATAAGTAAGAAGTGAAGAATATTGGTAGGCTATGGTGATTGTGTGATGACTATGAAATGTAATGAATCATGATATGATTTTTATGTAATGTCTATGCAATGGATGTATGCATTTCCTATATGATGTGATGCTATGGCTGTTATGCGCTTAATTTTTTGTATTTTCATATGCACTTTTTATGATGTGACTATATGTGATGCAGTTTAGATGATAGACTATGCTAAATGATCTACGTGTATTTTTATATGCTTTTATATGATGGATGCATACATTATGATGGGTACTATATGTATGATTTATGATGTATGCAAAATAAAATGATTTGGATGCAGGGTGATGTTCTTTTATTTTTTTTGTTGTATAATGATACTTTATCTTAAGGATTTGTTAGGACTGGCAGAGAGAAATGTTAGTATTGATAGACAAGAGATGAGAGAAAATGAGAGACAATAAGAATGAATCTTGATTGGAACCTGAATTTATTTTTACTAGATTTGAACTCCAACTTATTTGAGCAATTTATTTCATTATTTAGCCACTTTTATTATAGAAAAACTATAATACCATCATACCTTAACATTAAAGATCTAGGCACAACTATCCTTTTGCATTCTAACAAGCACTTTAAAAAGACAAGGAATCTGGGTCGATATATCTAGGTTGGGCGTTAAGAGTCGAGGTATGTTGGGCGTATCACAACCAACTTATCTATTGCAATATGTTTTGAAATTAGATATCACACATGTGGTTATGAAGGCTCTTACTAGAGACACCCAAAACACTCTTTTCAAATTTCTCATTCAACATCCCACAGACAATAAACAAAAAGATAAGTCATGGACCATCACGAAATCTCTAATCACTTAAGTGAAATTAAGGAGATGCATAAGAATATGACTTGCGAAAATAAAGACATAATAAGACCAACTAGACTTAACAAGTAAGCAACCATACTGATTTATGTGTCTGTGTTTTTGTAGTATTTTGGACATTGAATTTTGATATTTTACTGATGGTATCTGATGAAGTATAAGGTACCCCATGTAAGACCGCTCTATCTAGTTTAGAGTGTTTCCTTCCTTGTCAAAGATAACATGATTATTTTACCAAAAGACTCTAATATGGGACTCTATTGACATATAAGATAGTGTGACAAATCTGACTGAGGTCCTACTGATAAGTTTGACCATTTTGACTTGGTTCCGCTAAATCTCAAACTTGTTGAATGACATCGTTCAATGCCTATTTTGAAATGTGAATGGATTGGATTCATGTACAAAGGAGATTTATTATATATTTTATCATTTTTGGTTGTCTGATGACAATTTTTTGCAAACATTTTTGGTCCAACATAGGGTTCTTATGTTTGGAGTTGATGTCCGTGTGGTGTATCACATAAGTGAAGGCCCTTATCATAGACACCCCAAATATGGTTGCCTTAGATGAAGATTTTTATGTTTTTTGATATTTTTTTGCAATTTTGAAGGACTTTCTAATTTTTAGAGATTTTTTTAGGACTTTTTTCAAATTTTAGGTATTTTTCAGAATTTTTTGTTATTTTTTTGGTATTTTCTCAATGCTTGATGGATCATGACATTAGGGTGCTCCCAGTCAAGACATAATGGGAATTTAATGTGGAATGACCATGGTGGACTTACTTGTACTAAATATGAGATGTTTAGGACAAGGAATATTATCTCAAGCTATGACAAGTTTTATTGTCAAAATATGAGGTGAAATGACAAGTGAAACTAGTGTGGATTTATGATAGATGGTAGAGCAATGTTCTCTACACAACGCTAGATTGCCCAATTTTCACCATGGTACTTTCCCAAGGCCCCACCAAAGTGGTTTTCACCATAGGACGAATTTATTTCTCTTGCATTTTTATTTTTGTGTCACCAAAGATGCTTGAATGCCAAGTTTTCACCAAGGTAAGCATTTTTAACTTTTTTAATTTTTAAAATTTTATTTTTTTGCATTTTTGAAATGGGTCTACCCTGAAAGCTATGAATAATACTTGAATAGATGCAAGTTGTTGATGGGATCTTATAGAGGATGGCCCTTTGATGTGGATATATAATATGCTCCAGATCCATAGATTGATGTAATGATGTAAGGACCAACCCAGTTTGGTTCAAACTTTCTTGGTTTTTCTCTTTCCATTCGTTTTTTCTAATTTTTCATTAGTACTAGGCCACCAACTTCAAAAGCTCTGGGAATGACATTTTTTTGTAATTTCTTCTGAGACATTGTTGATATGCTTGCAAATGTATTAGTGCATATTGTCTCTTTTCATTGAGCAACTCTAGTTCTTGTAGTCCAGATACTATGTAATCCTCATCTGAAATGATGTGCTGAAGTGATACGTACAATGATGGGAGCTCAAACTCTATCGGAAAGATAACTTTGATACCATAAATTAGTGAGTATGGAGTGGCTCCTGTGGGTATACAAAAACTAGTATGGTATGCCCATAAGATGGGGTTGAGTTGGAGATGCCAATCATGACCATCTTCATCAACTATCTTTTTTATAATTTTTATAATAGTTTTATTTGTATCCTCATCCTAGTTGTTACCTTGGGGAAAGTAGAGTGAATAATATATATGATGGATATGGAATTTTCTACAAAGCTCGTCTACTTTTTTTTTTAATTTTTGAAAAGGGAGCCATGGTCTGTAATGGTGGTCTGGTGTACACCGTATCGACTAATGATATAGTTCAAAAGGAAATTGGAAATATATTTTCCAGTGGTGTGGGTCATTGGTTATTATGTACTTATAACCATTAGAGGATAAGGGATGAATCTTTCCAACTAGGACGAATCCCCATTATGAAAAGGGCCATGATGATGTTAGTGGTTATAGCTTCTGAGAAGGTGCATAGATGAGGTTCTTGTGTATCTAACACTTTCTGCATTTCTGTACATATAGGCAAGCATTTTTTTGCATTATAGGCCAGTAATACCCAATTATTAAAAGTTTCTTAGCTAAGGTCAAGCCACTAGAACGAGCACCACAAATGCCATCATGTACATCTGATATCATTGTTTGTGATTCTTCCAAGTTGAGACATCTGAGAAGCATTCTATCTAGGCTATGTCGGTAAATTATATTGGTAATGATAGTGTATCGAGAGGCCTTCCTTATCAAGGATTTCTTTTAGTTTTGGGATCATGGGTCTAGGGGGATGTTTTGGATAGTTAAGTAGGCGTATATATATTGGTACCAAGCAAAATTGAGAGCAACAATTTCACGCACAAACTCAGACTTGAACACTTCAAAGACAAAGATTGTGACTCATTCAACCATGAATTCAGAATGTGTCACATCTTGAGGCATGTTGAGAAAAGATCCTATAGTAGCCATAGCATCTGCTGCTTTGTTCTTGATTCTCGGGACTTTCTCAAATGATATCATTTCAAAATATTGCTTAATGTCTTCCACCAAGGCTTTATAGGGAATCAGTTTGTCGTCTTTAGTGTGATCATAATTGTCATTGACTTGGTGGATAATCAATTGAGGATCCCCAAATGCCTGTAATTGTTGGATCTTCCACTGAACAACTATTTTGAGCCCTATGATCAGTGCTTCATACTTGACTATATTGTTGGTGCAATCAAAACTTAACCTGTATGACCTTGGGATGAAGTCTCCTTGGGGAGTGATAAACACTATTCCTCCACCTGATCCTTTTTACGTGTGAGAGTTGTCAAAGTATATTGTCCACTATTTCTACTCCTCAAGAGAAAATATGCTTTTATTTGGAAACCCTATGGACATTGGACGAGTAGAAGGTATGGGTGCATTTTCCAACTGGTCGGCAATTGCTTGTCCCTTGATTTATTTTTTGTCCATATAATCAATGTTAAATTGACTAAGAATCATGACCCATTTGGGGAGCTTCCCTATTAAGGTGGATTTACTTAATAGATACTTCAATGGATTAGTTTTTTCTATTAGGATCATCCTATGACTTAACATGTAATGCTCGAGCTTTTGGGAAGCAAAAAATACAACCAAACACGCTCTTTCAATTGCAGTGTAGTTTAGTTCATATGCCACAAGTGTTCAACTGATATAATAAATGACTCTTTCCTTTCCTTTCAAATCATTTTGTAGCAATAATTCCCCCAATGAGTGTTCTGTAGACGAGATGTACAACAGTCAGGGCTAATCTGGAATGGGTGCCTCTAAGATTAGTACCGAGAGAAGATAATATTTCAATATTTGAAATATATTTTGGCAATTCTTTGTCCATGCAAGTTTGACATCCTTGTGTAGCAAGTATTATAATGGATGGCATTTGTCAGTTAGCTATGAGATGAATCATCTTACTGATTGTAGTTTTCCCTGTAGACTCCTTAGGTTCTTCAAAGTCATTGGTGGAGGCATATTAATAATGTCTTGAAATTTATTAGGATCAATCTATATTCCTTCGTGGGAGACAATGAATCCCAAAAAATTTCTTGATGTGACTCCAAAGACACATTTATTTGGGTTTAACCTTACCTTGTACTCTTGGAGTCTGTCAAAGATTGTCCCTAATACTGATAAATGTAGATTTATCTCTAGAGATTATGCCAATATGTCATCAACATAGTCTTCTATGGTGATATGCATCATGCCATGAAAAATAGTTGTCATTGCTCTTTGATATGTCGAACTGGAATTTTTTAGATCAAAGGGAACGACACACCAAACGTAAGTATCCCAGGCACAAGTGAAGGTCATCTTATGTTGATCTTATAGGGTGATCTTGATTTGATTATATTTGGAGAAACCATCCATGAGTAACAACATCTTATATCCTGAGGTGAGATCAACAATCATGTCTATGTTTGGTAAGGGGAAGTCATCTTTTGGACAAGCCAAATTAAGATCCCTGAAGTTAGTGCAAATTGTTATGGATACACAAGATTTGGACATAGGTACTAGATTGGAGATCCAATAAGCATAGTCAATGATCCTTACAAAGCCTGCATCCAATAGTTTCTTTAGTTCTTCTTTGACCAATAGCACAATCTTTGGATGCATCTTGCAGAGTTTCTGTTTGTATGGTTTTGCCCCTGGTTTTAATGAAACATTACGTAGGACTAAATCCAAATCTACCCCAGGCATGTCAGAGTGTGACCAAGAAAAGTTGATTTGCATGTCCTTAAAGAATTGAATGAGTTGTTTTCTTTCTTCTTGTGTTAATGACTCTGCCAAGTGTATTAGCCATTGTGTTTGTTTAATGTCAATGCTGATTGTTACTGTCTTCTCTGCTAACATAGGTGATTGTTCTTGTGTAATGGGAAGTATATCAATCTCTCCATCCTTGGGTGCCTTAGAGAGGTTTTCACCTTCAGATACACCCTTTTTTTTATAACGCCCCACCAAGGAGCCTGGGAGAATTTAACCTAAACATGCAACCAACGTTACAATATGTTTTTTTACAGGTTTTTTTTAAAATAAAATAATTCATTTTAAGTGATTTTTTTTTTGTAACTGGTAGTAAAGACAAGATTTTCAATTACTGATAAGAATTCAACTTAGATCTAAAGGCTAATAGAAAATTTTGGTAAAAAGATATAAAATTACACTTCCAGGTAAAAAAAATTCTCACAGATCTGGAAACCCTAATGCCCTTTCTCGAAACTAAAACATTCAAATAAAACCCTAATGTCTAGAAAATAGATCTGACACACATATAAGATGTAAAAAGCATATAACTATAATAACAACCCTTTTCCTAAGATTTTAACAAAATAATCATGCAATATCAAAAAAGGAACTTTCAAACACAGGTTCCAACAATTCAGATGCATAGAAGACAAGGATCTGAAAAGCTAGAATTATCAAAGTTTCAAAACCCTTCCTTTATAATGAAGAACGAATCTGAAACAAACACGAAGCAAGAAGCGATCCAAAATACTCCTAAGCTTTACAAAAATTCTTTGATATCCCGAATTCTCCTTCCAACTGGTTGAATGCCTTCCAAATGACTTTCAATTCAGATATATAGAAAACTAGGAAATTAGGTTTACAAAAGTGTAACCCTAACCAGGAGTATTAATTTTAATTAAAAATTAAAAGAAACACTTTAATTTCAATTTTCACTTAAATTAAATGGCACAACTTATCTTTATAAAATAAAGTTAAATTCAAAATTCATTAATAAAGTGCATATTAAATGCATGACATTATTTTAATTAAATAAATCAATTATGCAACTTAAAGTAATATTAATAATTTAATTTGCACAATTAATTATAATTTTTGGATTTAATATTAATTAAATCTCAATTGTTATTTTAGGTTTTAATAATTAAATCACTTAATTAAATATAAGCTTTTAATTAATAGTTAATTATTAAATAGCTATATATTTAATATATTAATGTTTTAACCTTATTAAAGGTGTAATTATTAACATTAACAATTACCATATTTAATCATTAATTGAAACAAGCCAAAAAAACAACATAAATCTAAATAAAATCATCTAAATAGAAAAATCAACTAAAACAGAACAACAATCACACATAAAGGCTCACAAATCCATGTCACCTTGATAACTTCAGATAGGGTAGTCAGTCAGATTCTTGTCCATTCTTAGGCAAAATGTAGGTTTAGGGTAGGGATTTAGGCCTAAATACTATCTCCCCTCTTTAACCATTGAGATATTATGATAGGGCACACTCACTCTTGCCAATTCAGGGAACATATGCATACATATAATATAACAGACAATGGTTGGGATCAGTACATCACGTGGATCTCGCAAGCAAGTAACTACGACTCCATCCCATACCATATCAAACACACCAAAGAGAAATGTAAAACATACAAATGATCTATGTGCATATAGATGTAGTGTCAGTATTGTTAGTAATCCATAATCATAATGACATCATATCATATAAATAACCATCATGAAATAACCATAAGTCTAACTGAAAGTACAAGATATCATAGAACTATATGAGGGATCATAAAATATCAAATCATAATGAAATTTCATACATCAATATCCTCAAATATAACTGAAATAACCAACACACACATGAAAAGGCCTGAAAGAGTTTGGAAACCAAAATTAAAAAGTAAACTATGGGGTGGGTATTACATATTTTTACTATTTTGCATCTAGAAGGTGCCTTTCAATTTTCACCTAATAGCCTAATATTTTATTTTTTAATTTTATGGCTAGAGGATTGATATTGTATCATCTTAAAATGGAAGCACCCATTATAAGACCTTTTATCCCTCCTTAATGGGATGTCATGGATCCTCTCGAATGCCTTCATAATGATTAGATGTCCTATTTTTCCCTTATGTTGTATGTACCCCTATTTTCTTTCTGTTTCCGCTTATGTTTTCCCTTTCCCCGAGACCCTAGGCAAACAATCCCAAGGTGAAACCACCTAAGGGTAGGCCGAGGTCGACCTAGAACCTAGGGTGGGCCTCCCCCCAAGGTGGAAAGCCTTGGGATCCTGAGCCCATTTCAGGGTTCCAAATTCTTTTCCCGCCTTGTGCAGTCAACCCTTTTCAATTTTGGTCATGAAATTGGTATAAAAGGAGGCATGCTCACTTCATTTCAAGGAGGGAACACAAAAGTAATGCACAATTATAGGTAATCAATTGACCAAGCAATTTCATGTTCTTACAAGCATTCAAGGCATTCATTGGAGATCAAGCATACAAGTGTTCAAGCAATTGAAGTATTTTTTCAAGGCATTCAAGATTTGTATCATTCAGGCATTATTTCCCTTAGATATAGCTTCTTTCTTCAAGGAGATAGTGGAGCTGGCCATCAAGGAGGGAAGATCCACATTTATACCTTCAAGAATCTATATCTTTCTTCAAGGTGAATTACAAGCATACACATACATGAGGTTTTGATTTGGATTGATTTCCTTTCTAGTTTTTTAGTGTTGAGTCAAGGCTATTGCATCAACATAATTAATTTCATTTTAAATACAATTGCATATTTATTGATATGACATGCTTCATAGTTAGATCTAATTCTACTACTTGTTATCATTCTCTTTTATTGTCTCAATTTCAAGTTTAAGGTTAATTCCTAAACTAGGGCTTGACCAAGGCAAGTCCTTATCCAACAAAAAAACTCTTTTTCCCTCTTGCAGATTTAGGTATACAAACTTGCAGATTTGAAATCGGAGCCGTCAGAAACATGTTACTGCCATAGTTCCAAATCCTGGGAAATACTGCAGAGCAGGTGGATGTCGACTTCGGCCTAGACCTGGGTATATTTTCTGCATGTCACCATCCCCCGTCTAGGTCATCATAGCCCCTCTAGGTTGGCATAGTCCTGATGGTTCTAGGTTTCTAGGTTTTGTAGATCTCAGTTTTCTGTTCCCGAACCCCAAATTATTCCAGATTCTGACATATCCTTCCAGCAGGTCTTCAAGTTTGTATTTTCAAGGTAAGTTGACTTAATTTATTATTTTCATCACTTTCTTCTCATAGATTTCCTTTGCATACTAGTTTCAATCCCCTCTTGTTGGTAAAGGAAGAAGTTAATCCAAGCAATTTTCCCCTTTGTGAAGGTTACGCATTAGCACTTCCTTTTGTGTTACTCGGGGCCTTCTTAGGTGGTGGAATCTTGGTATTCTTCCTTCTTGTGTTGTGAGGTATTATATATATATATA
>MU225019.1:4169570-4187047 GCA_018584345.1 Thuja plicata | reverse complement strand
TGCCTTGTCTTAGTCCAAAGAATTCAACAATAGTTTCATCATTCTCAAAAATGTATATGGTCGGTGGATTTTATTGTTCCCAATCTACAAGGTCAGGGTAAAGAAAAGCTATGTTGTCATTGGTTTGGAAGGATGAAATTGGGAGTTCGGTTAAGGTATTGACATATGATTTAGATGTCGATTCATGAGTTTTAGAAGAGGATGAGGATGAAGGTTTAGATCAAGCCCAAAATTCTTCAATCCATGCTCAGTGATCAGTGGGCCTATCTTTCAACGATAGTCAGGAAATGATAGCATTAAGATGTAAGGTGTTGGTGGTGTGCGGAGAATCCCACTCATAGTCATTAGATTCAGTGTCCGAAAGGAGTTCCTCAAATGTCTCAAATTTGTTATAAACACAAGCATTAATATCAGAGGGTAATGAGGTATTCAAAATCCCAACTATAGGTGGTCTATGACCTAAGCCTTGATGCTTCAGGTTTTGGGTAGGTGCAATTGCCTCCACTATTCCTTGTTCATTTTTGTGTAAGCCAGAGCGTCCATTATACTCTTGTTTTTGGACAATGGTGTACCCCCCATCCATATTCATGTCTAGTATTTTGACCTCAAAGGGTACTTCGTCTATATACAACTAGGAGGATAAGTTATCTTCTATGATCTCTTCATGAATGTATTCTCATTTTATAAACATTATTGATGGATAAATAAGTGTTAGCTTTTTCTTTCTCTGAAGAGGTTGTCTAGGCTTTCCATATAAGCGGGGTGAGATTGGTAGCTTGCCTACACATAAGAAGTCTGCATAGGAGTATTCTCCACATCTATTTTCTTTAACATGGATTTTTAGCTCTGTTGTGGGTTCCATAATTGAATTAGCCAGGTTTGCACAACCTATGTGTTGAGATGAGGAAGTAGGGTTTCCTCCTAATTGATGGGTACCTGCTTGTAAGAAGCTCCTCTTAGATTTGTGCAATAAAGAAAATAATCTCTATCACATGGCACAGTGATTTCAACTCCATTCTGAGGGAGATTTAGACACTGATGATATGTAAATGGTATATAATACATGTAATAGATCCATGGTCATCCTAGGAGCTTGTTGTAACCTTTCTATAGGTCTAGTACTTGAAATGTAGTGTCTTGTGTTGCTGGACCCAATCTAATTGGGAGGTTTATCACACCCCGTGAAGGATGTTCCTCATCATCATAAGCTCTTATTATGATATTTTTGGTAACATCAACACAACTGTTAGAGTATTCCAGTGCCCTTACCAATTTCAGTGTATAGATATTTAGACCCACTCCTCCATTTATCAAGACTAGTATGATTTTGTGAAGGTGAACAAAGACTTCAAGATGTAAAGGGTCATTGTGAGATTGTTTGTAAACTAGGATGTCCTTTTCAATAATGTGACATGGTGAGGTGTGGACAAATTTCCTACCATGACTTGAAACTCATCAACATCTATGTCAAGTTCACCATTTGTAATCAGGGTAATGATCTATAGAAACCCTTCAATAACGTCAAAATCTCAACCACAAAGAGATCTGTTAAGCAATTAGTATTCCCAATATCGAAAGAGGAGGAAAATAAGCAACATGCATGATCATCAAATCATAATGAAATCAATTAAAACATGTAAATATGCAAACCAAAAGTCCTCCTTTATTGCTCTCCTTCTCCATAAGAATTCAAAGCAATTATGGTTACTAAATATGAGAAAAAATCTCTCTGTTTATAAGATTTTGAGGGTTCCAATCAAGATTCCATGATTGGTGGGTTGATTGCCTATGATTGAAGAGTTGAAATCAGAGTGAGTGGGAGTTGAACTCAATTGATTGCATATGTGTTTGAATAGATGGATCCGTTAAAATGATAGATTGAAGAGTTGAAGTCAGAGTGAGTGGGAGTTGAGCTCAATTGATTGCATGTGTTTGAATAGATGGAAGAGTTAATTGATTTGATTAAGGAATTTAATTGATGAGGTGAAGTTGAAGACTAGATAGATTAAATAGATAATTGATTTGATTAAGGACTTTAATTGATAAGGTGGAGTAGAAGACTAGATAGATTAAATAGATAACTGATTTGATTGATCAGTTAGGAGAGAGAGAGTTATGGACTTAACTGAAGCTCATAATTGGAAAGATAAATATGATTAAAGAAATAAAATAGTTTAAGATAACTGATGGAATGGTGGAGTAGAGGATTGGATAGATTAAATAGATAACTGATTTGATTGATCAGTAATGGGAGAGAATTATGAACTCAGGAATTGTGATTGAAAGGTTAACTCTACCTCATAATCAGAAAGATAAATATGATTAAATAAATAAAAGAATTTATTTATTTGCACATGTGGGGAATGCAAATAAATAATTAAATTTTATTTATTTATAAGAGGAACAATTAGTTAATTAAATAAATATTATTTATTTAATTATGAGAGGGAAATTGATTTAATTATTACATAAATGTAATAATAAGAGGAAACATTTAATTATATATAATGACATAGGGAATAATTAAATAATGTTTTATTATTTAATTACTTTATAGATGAACTATTTGATTAGACGTTTAATAATTAAGTAAATAATTAAAATCACTTAATTATGAATTTATAAGAAAATGATGATTTTGAATTTAGATCATAGTGGAAAGATGCCAATTAATTAAATAATAAAGATTATTTAATAATTGTAGAAGAATATTAGTAAACCTATTGCATTTAAGTAATTAGTCATTTTAAGTGTCTACACTATATTCTAGCACTCTAAGGGAAGACTGATTAATTTGATCCAAATAGGGACCTTTCTAATGAAATGGTTGGTTGGATCAAAATGAGGCTCCCAACATTTAGACTATACAATTTGAAACCTTAAAAAAAGAGGGACTACCATATAAGATCTCATTTTTCAACCTGAATTTCTACGTTTTGATCAAGAAGAAATAATTTGGCAAGGATTCGATGCTCAGCCATTCAACAAAATATCAAGTCCACCAATCTAAGATCTGCTTCCTAGGGCACCCTTGGCCACACCATTTGATGGAGACAACTCATTCTTCGAGGTGACCCGTCACAAGGGATAGGGTTTTCATGGGTATAATGCTTTTTTTTCTCTTCAAAGGATTTTTGAAATCCCTTATTCTTTCCTCCATTCTATTGCTATTGTTGTAGTTCTTGATTCCCATTACCCTCATGAAATGAAGCCCTTGCCTCTTTCTCCTGATGAATTATAGTGTGTTAAAACCTTGCTATTTTTCTAACATCTCCTCCTAGCAAGATAACATTTTTCGTCATGACAAAAGCCAAATTATTTAAAGATAAGTTTCCTTATTTTCCTTTGTTGCCTTTTTTGCCTAAAACTCACATGCGAGCTATATCATAATGATTTAAAAAAATATAGCTAGGTCTAAAAATATTTCACAAACATGTATATGAAGTGATTTATCTCAATGTTCAACCATCAAATTTGTACTTGTTGCATCTCAATAGGATGCAACAACAATGCCTTTTGTTTTAGTTGAATCATGCACTTATAGATAAATGTCCCTTACATTAATGACTTTAAACCTTTCATGTGGTCTGGAACTTGTAAGTATGGCTTTAAACATATTATTTGGTTTCCTTAGAAATGTTTTACCTTTGATATATGAAAATGGTTGAGTTAATAAGCATGATTGAAACTTGCTTTGCTAAGAAAGGAAGGAATTTAAACTTCCCATCTTTTACCTTAGTCAGTAGCTAGGATTAGTTTAACAATTTTGACAAGTTTGTTGACACACCAAGTAGAATGTAATGCCTAATATGTTTCTATGAGTGTAGATGTTGATGCTACATTATTTTATGTTCTCTTGAAATGGTGACGCTCTATGATAATTGAATGCTCATTAATGATTTAATGACTTAGATTTCTTATTTTTTAAGTTTGAATATTTTGCTAATGTTAGGAAGTAATGACTAGTAGAGATGGGGTTGGCTTGGGTCCTTGATTAAATTTTTATTTTAAATTTGGAGGTCTAGACATACTTGTGATCCTAGACGAGGGGTACACAATAGAATTGAATCTAAGATTTAAAAAGGTAAATGTGATGATTAAATTTGAATCCTTGAGAGATAAGATTTTGTTGGTGTAATTAAATATTCCTAATTACACTTTACTTAAGTTTACTTAGGATAATGCATTTCATAGTAGTTTGCATATGAGACACCTAGGAGTTTGCATCTCATTTTAGCACATGGTGCAAGAGAAATTCCACTTTAGGTGGTGATAGTTGTTATCTCATTCCACTTTATGTGTGAGATTCACCTTTAGTGCTCTTATCATATTATCATCCTCCCATTGTTGCACATGTTTACACATACTTCATTGTACAATGGAGGATGATCCACCTTTGGTGGACATGTGATTACACCTTGTCTAGTTGATAGGTTATCTCTTGCATCACTCCTAGTTATCATGCATTGCCTATATATTTAGGCACATCTACTTTGTACTTATTTGATTTTGTATCCATTGTTATTGATCAATATTGAATCAATCATTTGATAAGATCATATTTGTCTCTCTTGTGCTATCAATTGAGCTTCTACATCTTAACATGTTTATTCTTTGCCTTGACAAATTTGTACAGATTTCAAGTTCAATCAATAATCAAGAAAATACAAACTTCTACACATAAATATACCATTTGTATACTAAACCATTACACTAAGAAAAATAGATCAAAGTAACTTCAGAATTAACAAGAAAAATATTGATAAAAATACACTTTTTAACCTAAAATAAGAAATAAATAAATACCACAAGTGAAAATCCAGTAAATTAAAAAAAATAGAATATCTGAATATACCCACCATTTACGAATAAATTGATATATATCCTTTTTAAAAGACAGATTGAAGCCAAGAAACAGAAGAAAGATGACCAGAAAAATGTAAAAATCACTTCAAAACCACAAACGTAATTCTCCAATTTTTTTTGGGTGCTCTCTCGTCTCAGCTGCTAAATTGGTGCCTTGTATTGTAGCTAAGGAAAATAAACCATGGCGATTGTTGCAGCAGCGCCATTATCAATCTCCTCAGTTGCCGCTTCTCTAGCTGTAAGAGTTTCGTCTTCGACTCAATTTAGTTGCTTTTAATATTTCTTTTGTTGGGAATTTGAACAAGTTGTGGGGAGGGCTTTGGAATTGCAATAAACGTTCGGAATAACATATTTTACAATGCACAAAATCCTTACTGCACTTCCCAAGGGGAATTTCAATTTGAAGCTTAAGTGAATTATAGTAACAATAATTGTGGCGTCATTAAATACTGTTTTCCTCTGGTTTGCTAAGATTAGAATCTAGGATTCCGGCACGAATTTTCATTGAGCTACGGGTTCCTTGCTGTACACACCGTGGATTGTTCTTCCAACAACTCAACCACCAACTAATTGACCCATATAATTTGGATCATTTTAAATTTTAGTAATAAATAAGTGTATTAGTTGCAAATTCTGCCTTAACCTAAGTTTGCTTGTGAGATGTACATACATATAAAAGGTAGGCTGAGTTTACTACCAAGGTCGAGTATAAGGTGATTGAGAAAACCCACAAGAGAGTTTCATACACAGTTTACTCAATTATTATGTCTTGGTTTGTACAGCCTGATTTGCTCCAATGTTGATTGCTGTGTATTGCATGGTGGAGGTTACATGCTTGAATCCAGAGGAGGATAGGGTTGTACACTTTTTTGACTATATGTGTATACATATATATCTATGTATATACATGTATATATGTACTAATGTATATATAGTATAGATACATATACATACATACATAAACACATATATACATATACACATGTACATGCACATGCATATATATACATGAGAAAAAATGAGAAAAAATCACCTAGAAAGAATCAATAGAAAGCTGCAAAAATCTGTTGCAATGCCATTTTAGACAATTGACTGTCGCAATTTGCCCAAAAAAACTTCGATTTTCACATAATAAAATCGTCAAAACCTTTTGCAATCCCATCATACGACTTTAGAAGGTAATGAACAACATGATTTTAGCTAATAATAGGCACGATTTTACAAAAGAATACCTCTGCTGCAATTTTTCTAGAAACCACATACGATTCTAAATACAGTTGGCGTGACTTTCAACAGAAAATTATGGTGTGAAGTACAGAACAATAAGGTCCATGAATTTCTACTAATAAAAAACCACAAATTTGTTAAAAAAATTCACCAAAAACCCTTGCACGAATCCATACAGCTTCCTTTGGCACTTTCTTCGTGTGTGAGTTGTCACTGCAACAGTCCGTATATCTTATGTGTTTACTGATTGCTAGGTGTGTGACTTGGGTTCTGATACCATATTATGAAAAGCAAAAACACAGAATGATTACCAAGATACTCAATATTAACAAAGGAGTAAAAGTCTCCTTAAATAAGAGATACAAAAGATCTATCCGTGGAGGATAAGATCAACAACTAAGAAAGTAGAGTATAAGAACTTAACTAAAAGAATAAAAAAATATTCCTAAAGTTTATCCTAAAGACTTAATTGACCATTATAAGCTAAATATCATACTTAAATAATCACATGTTCAATATTATGTTATACAAATCTGACTTAAGAATTTCCCATGGAAGAAGAAAGTGGTTAGATGCTCAGGATAAGTTTTCCCTTTTAATAAGGGAATTTGTTAAGGGTAAATATTTGCAGGTGTATAAGAATTCTTATCTGGGAGTTGGAAAGCTAATCTCAAGTCTGTTAAAAGCGCAACTTTGATTTGAAATATCAAACATAAAGGTTGAAGCTGGTGACTATGGTTCAACTCAACCATGTTACTACGAATTCATACTAAGTTGGACATATTTGAAAGACTTGTACAATACAGAAATGTCTCATCACCATAGATTGGAAGGAAGGAGGGCTCCATGCACAAAAATGGATGGAGATGGTAGAATATTGACCATCCCAAGGAGAGGAGAAGAGAATGGATGCAAAAAAAAAAAAAAGTATACGAAAAAGAAGAATAAATTCCAACTATATAAGGTAAAGATAAGTTATAGTATGACGGGGGAAAATCACATGAATAAAAATGACAACAAATAATGCCAAGGGATTCAAGATATGATGAAGATGGTGTGTAAGAAAAATGAAAAATTATAGCAAACATGGAGAGAAATGAAGAAATACCAACACAATCATACAACAGGGAAGAAGAAAAATTCATCGTGAAAGAAATAAATGAAGAAAAAAATTGAAAGAAATTATATAAATGTCCACAAATATCTAGAGTAGGTAAAACGGACAAAAAGCTACACAAGTTTCAATAGCTATCCAGGAAAACTCAAAGGAACCCATACAATTAAGAGCAGAAGAAGATGATGAAAAGGCTGGTATCTTAGTTTATAGACTTGAATATTTTTTGTTATATGTATATGTAGCTCTATTACTGATGTTGCAAACATGTATTTGTGATTATATTTTATTAAATTTGAATGAGCAAAGGAGCAGGGAATTTTCTTGTACACTTAAGAGAGTGTCTCACTAAATCTGGAAATGAAGCTTAACAAAACCCAAAGATCACACCCACTCTTGAACCGAATGTTGGAAACCTTAATTTTCTCTTTATTTACAATAAATCAAAATGGCAAAGCAAACTATTGGAATTTACCCAAAATCCAATTGGAATGGTGAATGGGCCATTCTCATCAACATTAAAGGATATAGCTTTCTTTGTGTCATGCTTGCTGAAAATGATTGTAAAAATCAACTAAATCCTCATCAATGTTTTGTCCTGTTTGACAATGTGAAAATAACTATAAAATGAAAAATTAACGGTGAAATATATAATCAGAGATATCTCTAATAAGGTTTTGGTTTGTCTTCATTTGCAGGATCTGGCATGTGTCATTTTCTTGTCCTTGTCACCCTTGTTATAAATTGCACTCTAGATTAGGAGTTTTGTATTGTCTCAAGAACAAGATTATAATACACTTTTGAAGTCTTCATGCAAGGCCTTTGAAGCATCAAGCAACTTAGTAGCACTCCTCTATATGAACAAGCAAATGAGACCATGTAGCCACACATCCCAATCCATGCTTTTTGTAATCACGTGTGCAACCTCCAAGAGATGCTCAATTCAACCTCTAACCAATAAGCCAAAGGTTCCATAAGCCAATCTCAACAACTACGTGTGCTTATTTTAATAGAATAAGTTAATACAAGACTATTAAGTGGCATTACATAAATGTAATGTCCTTGGCAGGATGTTAGCGCCAATCCATAATTTTTTTTAATAATCAACCAATTCCTAGCTCTTTTTGATCACCAAGTTCCTAGTGGATCCAATCAAATTTACATCAATATCAAATTCATAGGAACGATCAATGCCAAAATGATAGATAGTGGTATGCAAACTTCAATTAAGACAAACTGGTTGATAACAATTATGTACTTAGAGAAATCTACATATTAGTTATATTTTAATTATATTGTAGTTGGCAAGCTTAATTTCTCTTCTTTGGTTGTATACAATTACTCTTGGTAGTTAACAAAGGTTGGAAGTTGATAGCAACCATCAACTAGTTTATATACTCTTATTGTACTTGTGAAAGGGACCACATGTTATGAGGATTCCTAGAACTAAAGTTGTAAGTGCATATAGATGAAATACATTGTGATATCAGCAGTAGAAAAAAATGAAGTTGGTGCTTGGACCACAATATTCTTCTTCTTTACATTCCTAGGGCAAGCAACACGAGTTTCTGAGCAAGATTTGAGCAGTGAATCTGTAATGTCCCCAATTTGTAATAAAATATCTTAATTAAGTTAATTAATTAAATGGTCCTAAAAATTAAATAATATCATACAAACTTATTTAATTAATTAATGTAATTAATAAAGGGCCCAACTAATAAAATAATAATTAAAGTTTGTCGGCTGAAGTCCTATTTGTAATCCTTCGGGAAACTTCCTGGAGGCCTTTATAAGGCCGTCGTTGGCATTGTAAATGATCATGGATTGTATTTGACTCTTCTTTGTATTTCCGGAAGCTGAAGGCTGAAGGTGATTTGTATGTAGTTTCGGAGGTGGAAGACCCTCCCTATTCTGTGATCGTAGTTTCGGTGGTTCACAACCACCCTAGTCTGCCGTTGGGAATATCACTCCGATATTTCACTTGTGCGCTGAATCTATTGATCGTCATCATTTGACAACTGATTTGTATTTGCTCGAATCTTGTCCGAAGCCTTTGTAAACTGAGTTTGTATTCTGAATCTGGATTTACTTCTGGCGTCGTCGGTATTTGGTGACCATCTCTATCTGGCAAATTTGAAATGCTATCTTGTATACCTCTGAGGGATCTATTTCATTAAATACAACTTGTGGCATCTTTGGTGTTATGTTCGTTATCATTGTCAATTCAGGGGAATTCCATTGTCGTCATACAACGCACTTCCGAAGGAAAGTGTTGGAATCTAAAGCTTCCATCTGTGGGACTGTACAACTTCCAACCTTCCAACCCCACCGTTCGTCGACCACCCTACCCACCGTACGACATCCACCCTGTCACCTTACGACAACTCCTTCACCGCACGTCCCTCCACTCTCCACCGTATGGCTCATACATACCACACTGTACGGCCCAGTGGTCTCATCGTACGGTCAAATCTGTGTTGTCACCGTGCGGATGCATTTGAGGGCCTTGAACATCCGCCATCTGTCAGCCTCCAACACAGTACGCCAAACTCTAACGCCGTACGCCAGCCTCTGGAAGGTTAAACGCAGGACGACAGTCATACCTCTAGCGTCTACCAAGTCTTTAATCAATCCGGCCACCTTCTAGACATTACAGAATCGAGAACGAAAGCAAACTATGGGTGTTTCTGATCAACAACATAGGTTTCTGAAAACAACATGGGACCAGTATAATGGTGTGGTTTATAGGTATCTAGCCGACAATAGTGCATAAGAACATCAAGTTTTTTGAGTGAAACAATAGTGAGGGTTTCAACGTTTACTCCCTGGGGTTAGTAGTTGACAGTGGAACTAAATAGCTGCCGGTTGAAGTAGATTAAGGTGGGCCCTTTAAAATTTCTAAGTATTTTCTGTTTTGTCTCTTTCATTTTTTTCTTTTTGAAAGTGGAAAACAAAACACCAACAAATGAGAAAACTGGAGTTTTTTGAAAACAAAACACTAGCAAACAATAAAAATCGAAAGGAAATGGAAACCTTTTTTGAAACATATCACTTAGGTCAATTCAAAATTAGATCGTCAGTAAAAAGTGGAAAATTGATTTGGGTAAATGCCAAGCTGTTTTGGGGCATTTTAAAATGCAAACTTGCTCAAATTATACGGCAACAGGTAAAAGTGGAAACAAACACAAAAAGATGAGAGTGTAATTTTCAGTCGTAAGCCTAAACCTTTGACAAACAGTAAAAGGCCTAAGAATAAGAAAAATAGAGAAGTTTCAGATGCCTACAACCTCACTTCTACACCTCTTACATGGTCTTCAAATCTTTATTGTGCAAGAACTTCTAAACTACAAGACATGGTTGGTGGCTTTGAAAGTCAAGGAACAAGAAAGAAACAGTAAAACTCACAGGCTTATTTTTATTAGACAAATGATTTGGTAAAATATTGGATGATTATTTACAAAGAACGAATTATTCTTATAGAGATTACAATCGAGATGTTTCTAAAAAGAAACATACAAATAATAGAAATAATCTATTATATAGGATATTTACAATATCTAGGAGTGGCCATTAAAATAGAGATAAAATAACTTAGGAGATATATTTTAATACCCTCCCTTAACGGTCAATTTATCAACGACACCAAGCTGCCCCCTGAATTTGACAAACTTTTCTGGAAGTAGGGACTTGGTGAGAATATCAACAGTTTGGTCAACTGTAGGAACAAACTACAAATCCACGGATCCATCTTCAACCAACTGACGGATAAAATGACAATGAATGTTAATATACTTAGTGCGCTCATGGAAGACTGGATTTTTGGCAAGTTTGATGACCCCTTGATTGTCGCAAAAGAGAGGTGAAGGGCGTGTCTAAGACATATGGATATCAGAAAGCATCCTACGAAGCCAAACTGCCTCACAACCTGCTTTGACTGTTCCCCGATATTCAAGTTCCGTTGAGGAAAGAGATACGATTTGCTGCTTCTTACTGGTCCAAGTGATTGCACTTGTGCCCAAACTGAAAATATACTCGAAAGTATACTTTTTGTCATCAAAAGAGCCTCCCTAGTCCGAGTCTGTGTAACCGATGAGTCGGGCATCTTTGGTTCGTCCATAGAGGACACCAAAATCAGGAGTGCCCTTGACATAGTGCAGGATGCGTTTTGCTGCAGCCCAATGATCTGAAGTGGGAGCTGTCATGAAGCGAGATATGTAACTCACTGCAAAGTTGAGATCGGGTCTAGTGGCAGAGAGATATATCAAACTACCCACTAGTTGTCTGAATGCAGATTCATTCTCAACGGGAGAACCAGATTTGGATGATAACTTGAGACCAAACTCCATAGGTGTAGATGCAGGTTTACAATCTTGCATTCTGGAATTTGTCCAGCAGAGCCCATGCATACTTAGATTGAGAGATGAAGATGCCATGTGACTGCTGCCAAACCTCGACACCTAGGTAGTAATGAAGAAGTCCGAGGTCGGTCATGTCAAAAGACTTACAAAGATTCTGTTTGATTCTTTGAATCAACGATTCAAAACTGTCAGTGATAATCAAATCATCAACATATATAACTAGAATGATTATATCACTGCCAATAGTCTTGACATACAAATTTGAGTTAGAAGGACTCCTTTGGAAACCTTGATGTGTGAGGTACTTATCAATTTTCATGTACCATGCCTGAGGAGCCTATTTGAGGCCATAGAGTGCTTTCACCTGTTTGTGTACCTGGTGTTCTTTATAGGCAACCTTGAATCCAGGAGGTTGCGTCATGTACACTTCTTCCTCTAACTCACCATTCAGGAACACACTCTTGATGTCCATTTGATGGACCTTCTAGGCACACTAAGCTGCCATGGCAAGGACTAATCTGATGATGCTCATCTTTGCAGTGGGAGAAAAGGTCTCTTCATAGTCAGTTCCTTCCCACTGAGAGAAGCCTTTGGCAACAAGACGAGCCTTGTACTTATCTAAAGTACCATAAGCTTTGTATATGACTTTGTAGACCCATTTACAGCCGATGGGTTTCTTTTCTGAAGGATGATCTGACAGAACCCAAGTGTTATTTTTCAATAGGCTATGTATGATGCTTAGTCTGCATAGCTTCTTCCCACTCAGGTATTCCTTTTGCCTCTGTGTATGTTTGAGGTTCATACACATTGTGAATATTGGCCATGAGAGAAAAATTTACAGAATCAGAAGGTTTGCTCTTCTTCCGAGTAGTTCTACCCTCGATGAGCTCATCATCATGAAGATCGCCAATCGTCTTAGCCCACCATTTCGGTTGGAGAGTAGAAGTGCTACATCAAAAGCAAGAGGTGCAATGGGATCATCATCATCAAATAGAAGATCAGATGAATCCTAAGCAAAATTAGGTGGTGTGGCTGCATCTCTGGGTGAGCCTGTAGGAGAAGGAACTGGTGGACAGGCAGGAACAGGAACATCTAGAGCCTTCTCAGCTGAAGGCCTCCCATCTGGTGGAGCTAATGGGAGACGGATATCCAAGTCTTGAGCTTGGAGAGACGATTCTCTGAATTCATAAATGGAGAGAGCTGAAATGGCCCTCGTTCCTCATCAAAGACCACATCATGACTGAAGATGAGATGATTAGTCTCGATGTCAACCAGGCAATAGGCTTTGTGATTATCCCTATAGCCAGTGAGCATGAGTTTCTAGCTCTTGACATCTAACTTGATGCGTTTAGCATCAGAGATCCAGACAAATGTAGTGGAGCCAAAAACTTTGAGATGACTGATTCTGGGCTTACGGCTTGACCGGGCCTCTTCCGGAGTTTGCTTCTTGACAAGCACTATAGGAGATCGGTTGAGAAGATAGATGGTAGTGTGGATAGCTTTAGCCAAAAATTTCTTTGGAACCTGCTTGTGTTCAAGCATAGATCGAGCCATTTTGGTGATCGTGCAGTTTCGACGCTCAACGACACTGTTTTGTTGAGGGGTGTAGGGTGTTGTTAATTGATGCTTTATTCCATGTTGATCACAGAAATGGGAGAGGGCAAAGGAACAAAACTCTCCTCCATTGTCAGTTCTAAGAGTAATAATATGTTGACTAGACTCTTTTTCTACAAATGATTTGAACTTTTGAAATACAACAAACACTTCTGATTTTTGATGAAGGATATACACCAACATTTTACGACGAAAATCATCAACAAAAAGTAAACAATACCTGGATCTAGTAATAGAGGGAGTAGCCATAGGTCCACAAACATCAACATGGACCAGTTGTAATACCTTAGAAGCTCTCCAGGAGTCGCCATCTAAGAAAGGAGTGCGATGTTTCTTCTTAGCTTGACATGCTCCGCAAACTCCAAGATTCTAGGTCTGAATCGCCGACAATCCAATGACAAGATCTTCCCGAACAAGCTGAGAAAGAGAGTGCACATTCAAGTGCCCATACCGTTGATGCCAGAGTGTACTAATAGAAGAGCGATGGGTTGCCATAGCAAGCTCCTAAGAATCCCCAGAGTCAACAAATCTGAAAAGACCACAATCTTCAACACCAACGACAACTGTGGACTGAGTTTGCCCATCAATGATATTGCACTGATATGAACTGAAGGTCACATCAAGCCGAGGAGAATGTCTCAGAATTTGACCGACAGAGAGAAGATTGAGTTCCATGCCCGAAACATAGTACACATCAAGGAAAATCAGTTTCCTTCCTTTAGGCTGAATCTGGATATTGCCTCTGCCGGCAATGGTGTACTCTTCTCCTCCAAAAATAACTGAATCTGAGAAGGGCTGGAATTCTGTGAACCAATCATGACGATGAGTGAAGTGGCGGGAGGCACTTGAATCAATATATCGGGCAGAGGATTTTAGATGATCTGTAGGTCTTTTAGCCATGAAGGCATAAAAGGCAGATTCACCTAGCTCAGTGTGCTCCGTAGCATGCGCTTGAGGCTGTGAACTAGATTGCTTGGCTTGGGCAGCTAAGCATTTCGGGCACTCCAACTTCGTATGACCAAACTTATGGCAGTAGTTGCACTGAACATTTTTCTTCTTCGGTCCTTGAGCAGAAGGATTCTGCTGAGAAGACTGAGATAATTGATAGTTGCCTGTGGATTTAACTGAGAAGGCTTGAGTGTTTGAAGATGAGCTGGTACCACTACTGAATTGTTGTTTCCAAACATCTTGTTGTAGAAGCATTATATAGAGATTGGGAAACGAAACATCAGAATGAGGGGAAGCAATGTTGAGAGTTTCAACAAAGTGCTCATAGGAAGATGACAGACTCTTCTGGGTAATCACCACCATGTCTTCTTCCGTTTTGCATCCAATGGCTTCCAAATGATCACGAATATCCTTGATTTTATTGAGATGCTCTTGTAGGGATACTTGATCATCCATCATGATCGAGAAGAGCATGTTCTTCAGAAAGAATGCACGACTTTTATCCGAGGTTTCATGCAAACCTTTCAGATGGCTCCAAATTTTTGCAGCTGTTTTACCAAAAGGAACTTGCGAGAGCTGATAATCAGTGACAAAAAGTTTGATGAGCATGACAACTTCTCGATTCTGCTCATCAAATTTATCTTGCTCTTTGCCTTCTTCATGACGTTTAGTCTTGCCTAGAACAACGTTGTCAAGACATCGGTATTCAAAGACTATCATCATACATTGTTTCCAAGTATTGTAGTTTTTGTCATTGAACTTCTGACTCCCCTCAAGCAGAAGATTCATTAGAGATGCCATTGGAGAAGCCTAGATGACTGAATGCCCAAATTTGAATGTGCTTTATATAGAGACAGATTCAGGCCCAAATTTCAATGTGAATTCACTGGCACAAAATTCGAGGCACATAAATTGAGAGACCCAAAAAATTCTGAAGACAACCTAGTTGAGGTCTCAGAAAACCCACCCCGAGTCAGTAAACGAAATAAAATTTTGGTTGACACAGAAATCAAGACAAGGAAAATGAGGCACCCAATTTTTTTTGAAAGCAACCCAATTGGGGTCTTGAAAAAACTGCCAAGAATCTGAAATCAGATTTTGAATCTAGCAAAAAAACTAAGAGTTTCAAAAAAACCCTAGCCGACTGCAAAAATCTCCAAAAAGTGGCAAAGAATCCATAAATCTTTGACTAAGTTCATATGAGAGCACAAATAGACCACAATGAAAGTCGAAAGGAACAAGTGGTCATTTTTGAGTACAAAATGACCATAGAGAGTTGTAGAAGGAAGGAGTGGTCGTTGAGTGCAGGATACGAATTGCAAAAAAGCAAAAGCTGAACATGAAATGCAGTGAAGGCCGTTGTTTTACAGAGAAAAATGGACGCGCGGGCTGAAAGACACAGATTTCACCGCGACCTTGAAGAAAACGGGCCCTAAAGTCACATTCCGACCTTAGAAAAATGAGCCAACAACAAACAAAACCTTCGACGGATGCCAAATAATGAGCTGTGAGTCGCGCGAAGCTGAAAGGGGGCCGCGTTTTCGTTTTGGAAAGCAGAAAACGAAAAGAACTTGATCACAAATGCAGATACCAACTATAGAGATAAAAAAGGGGCACAAATGGTAGAGGACCACGCCACAATTAGAGCCGAAAAAACCCAACGCGGGTTGCTGAAGAAGAAAGAACGAACGTGGGTAGGGAAGAGAATTTCCCTAGATTAGACCCACGAATTTCCTAGAACAAACAAATTCGTTTTGAAAAATTTACTAAAAAACTTCCAAAGAATTTTAGAAACTGAAATTTTTTCTAAAGAAAATTAAAAATCCCACTCTGATACCATATTAGATAAATGATTTTGTAAAATATCGGAAGATTATTTACAAAGAATGAATTTTTCTTATAGAGATTACAATGGAAATGTTTCTAAAAAGAAACATACAAATAATAGAAAGAATCTGTTATATAGGATATTTACAATATCTAGAAGTGACCATTAGAATAGAAATAAAATAACTTAGGAGATATTATTTTAATAATTTTAACAAACCAATCTTTATTGGAAGATAATAAAATTTAAAAGCAACAGTTGGCTATACTACAAGAAACTCTTTCGACAGGGGAGCTTGCGTGGCAAAAAATGAAATCAGATTGACAAGTCAAGAAAGGGTCGATAGGGGCAAACTATAAAGCAAACCAAGGTGAGGTGCAAGCAATTCAACAAAAATATTGTCAAGGAGGGTTTCAAAAAGGAAATGACGGGGAAGGTTTGTCAAACAAGGTATAACAATAAGCAACAGTCCTCTAGCATAGAAGAAGGAAGCACACATGTTGAAGAATTGCAAACAAGAGAACATAAAGAAAGGAAAATTAGACAAACAAATGTTTTTGATTTTAATAAGCAGCAAAACGAGGGCGCTGTCCCTATACACAACAGCCCAAAGGGCGTAAAGTTAACAACATTGACAGTAGAAACACATTAACAGCCAACTACTAATATCAAAAACATCAAAAACTAACCATCAGCAGCATGATCAAAAATAAAGTATTACCTCTGGAACTCTTGTCCAACGAGCTATCTAAACTAACAAAAGTCTTATCATAAGGTCACCTAGGGCTATAAACCACATTAACGGTGTTGGCTAAAAATTTTGTAAGTTACTAAGACTACACCTCACAAAATTGTAACTTTAGGCAACGGTATAATGAGATAAATCTCTCCTCTTAGCAATAGGGGAGGCTCCCTTCTTACTGTAGGTGGCTTCAGCAGGATTTCAACTGAAATTGAATAAGGGTGATACTTCTAATCCTTTCCTCTTTCTTTAAGAAAAGATTCACAAATAAAGACAACTTATTAACTCTACAAAGATCACCTACTGCTACGATAATACCGGTGACTTAGCAATTGACATAAGAACAACTCCTAAGGGAGTAGTTATAAATATATTTGCTGAATTAAAACAAGGGCCCAAAGTGTCTTGCAATTAATCCTGTTTTGAGATAATGAGAACTAATAGTGAGGCTCAAAGTCTCTCACTAATAGTTCTGAAAAAAAAAGAAAAATACTCAAAATTGAAGCTCAAAGTTTTCAGTTCCCAGTATTCACAGCCACTACTATTATAGCAATCCCCCTCCTGTAGCTCAAAGTCTCTCAAAAGGTGAATTGAAACCTCCAATGATTCGCACAAGTTTAGCTTATAAAATGAACTCAAGAATGATTGAACAGTGCAACATAAGAACACACCATTCAATCCCAAGATTCGCAACACAAAGTTTGGAAAATCTTGTTACTTTTATTCACTTTTGATAATCCGTACAATGAAACACAAAGTTTTCACCACACAAGTTCTCAA
>MU225019.1:4156860-4166921 GCA_018584345.1 Thuja plicata | reverse complement strand
AGAAAGAGAAAAACAAAGAAAAGGACTTAAGAACGCATGAAACGTGTGTTACAAAGAACTTTTCAGGGATGACGAATTATCTCTATTAACACTTTATCCAGAACGTTCAAATCATAGAGGATACTACGAATTGACAAGAAAATTCCGTAGGGTTGCCACAATTTTGTGATCTCAAAATTGAGGATAACAAACAGTATCTAAATTATTAAAGTATCAAATTCAAGACCATAAACAACAACCAAACTGATAAAAGACTTAACATATGGCCATTTATGGCCATAACTAGCATTAATAGAAAAAACTAAAGAGAATTCATCCCTAGCAAACATCCTTGAATTTGCAGCCAGCTTGGTGGAGGACATTGAACCAATCTCCATTGAGGAACTTGAACAATTCCTTGTAATTTCCTTCATCACTCTCGTCTGTTCCTAGGATCCTTTTCTGTAAGAGGCACAAGGAGGTGGCTGAACTGTGCATAACTCTCAAGCTAAATTTGCGAACACTCACAAGTTTTCTTTCAAGTTTAGTGACCCTGGCTTTAACCTTTTCCAGCTCATTAGTAGAACATGTCCCATCCTGCTGGGTTTTACGGGTCCCTTCTGTCCTTGGTTTGTTCATTTTCTCTTCTTCTGGCATCATATTGTTAGTGAGATCAATTGGCCTTGTTTTAATATTCTCTGAAATATGGGTAGAGCTGTTTACTGTCTCAAAGCTTTCCCTCTCCTCTTCCTTCTCCTCGTCTTTGTCCGCTTTCTCACTTTTTCTTTCCTCATTATCCTTACTTCCCCTCTCCTCATCTTCCTTAGTATCATAGTCCACTAGGTTCTTCAATTCTCCTTTCTCAGCGGAGTGGGTAACCAATCTATGCGACCTCCTAGGGTTACTTTCATTCTTACCATTTTCTTCTCCCGCTTCCTCTTCGTTGACAATCTCTTGAATGGTCATTTTGGCTTTTTTAGCCAAGGGGGTATGTTTTTTCCCTTTTTTCTTGCTGGGAAGCGAGGCTTTACGTTTGAGGTTCCCATGCTCATTCTCAGTTACAAGGGTTGTGAGGGTTTCAGGAGTCCTAGGTCGAGAGGCAATTTTGATAGCACTAGGATAATGCACTTTTTCTTGCTAGGGCCATGGGTATCAATAATGTTAGTTGAGGGAGGGGTAATAATTTTTGGGGCTTATTGCATAGTGATTTGCTTGGGCGGGCACTAAGCAAGGTGGAAATTGTAGAGTCGGTAGTTAATACCTTGATGGAGCGGGATGGCTTTTTTCCCTTGACTCTTAGCATTCTCAACCGCTTCTCTCATAGAATACTCCAAGGAATTGAGAAGGAAATAAGAATACGATTTCTAAAATCGTTAAGCAGGGGCGTATAGTAAAAATAGTACACTCTAAACTTGCTCTCTAGAGTGAAGTATTTCATGATCATGAGGCATACTTGATTCCATGGGGCCGACAGTTGCTCTCTTTGTAACCCCCATGCAGCTTGACAGGGCTTTCGTTTCCCCTAAAGAATTAGTTTAAGCTATCATTGTCGGAAACACAACTTGTCTTCTTCCATTTCCTTCCTGTGGTTGGGAGCCTTGTTGCCTGTGCAATCACCTCTTCGTTCACTTCAAATGAAATTCCTTTCATTGTTACCCTTTTGTCCACCCATGAGGTAGAAGACTGCATTGAGAGACCCTCGTCATAGCCATTGACGCTTTCAAAAAATTGTGATACTTCTTCATAGCAGATATGCTAGACCATGGCATCGTTTTGAATTCTTCATACTTGCTAGGCTCGATTCGAACTCTGTCCCCACCCGTTCTGTCAATCTCAACAACAGTAGCAATTAGCCCCACAAATATTTTTGAATTACCATAGTTAGCAGTGAAAATGGGAGCCGACGTAAATAACCAGATAAAAAGGTTGCAATTATTTTTTGCGTACCAACTCCGTCCTTATTAATCCTTGCCCGTCTCATGAGAGCCCACTCGTGCTGACAATACCTTCCTTTACAATTAATAAAGAAGGTCCATATTTCCAAATCTTTCGCTAACTTTCCCCAATTAAAAATGATTAGATATTTTTTTGTTTTTGTGCCATTATGACAACATATCATCATTAGGGCGTCTTGTGAAGTAGTCACATGGAACCTGCCATCCTAATTGTGCCACCTTAGCTTAGCACATGGGGATCTCTTCACGTAAGTGTACTGCCTTTGGATCTCTTTTTGCCTTATCATTTGTTTCAAATTCCTATCTACGAAACGCTTTTCCCGCCTCTGTTTCTTTAAAATAAAGTCCAAACTTAGCTTGTTCAACAACATATTAACGTAAAACAGGGTACACCAAGGCTAACATTTTTTAATCACCATTCTTATCAAATTTTGTTTTGCTCTCTCCCTCTAGGAGAGTTCTCACATGTGGAGGAATACTATGAATATTTCGCCAACATTGGATGCCTTATATTTCAATGCCCATAGCTGCCATTGCGTCAACAACCTTATTACCCTCCCCGTAGGAATGGTTAATAACAAACAAATCTAGGTTGAGTAGGAGTTTTCTGATATCCCATATAATTCCATCTATGGACCATTTGGTTTCGATTAGGCCTTTAGCAACTTCAACTATGAGCTTCGAGTCCCTCTCTATAGTTAAAGCCTAAAGCCTTACCACCAAGTGATAGTTGATGCTGCTAAAGGCCCAATCAAAACTAATTGGTCTATAGATGGAATTGTAGGGGATATCAGAAAACTCCTACTTGGCCTGGATTTATTTGTTATTGACCATTCCTATAGGGAAGGTAAAAAGGTTGTTGAGCCAATGGCAACTATGGGCATTGAAATGGAAGGCATCAGATGTTGGCGAAACATTGATAGTATTCCTCTACACGTGAGAACTCTCCTAGAGGGAGAGAGCAAGACAAAATTTGATAAGCCTGGGGATTAAATTTTTTTGGCCTTGGTGTACCTTGTTTTACGTTTTTCTGTTGTTGAATAGGGGAAGTTCAGACTTTATTTTAAAGAAATAGAGGCGGGAAAATGTTTCTTAGATAGGAATTTGAAACAAATGTTATTATTAGAGGAGTAAGAAATTATGGACAAAATGAAAGCACTTTAAACCTTTTAAGTGATTTCCGGAAAGATAAGTTGCGTTGGCAAGGAAAAATATGCCAAGCAAGGAGAGTGGGAAAGATTTGTTGAGAATGGGCTATGCCTATTAAAGTGGTCTTGACAATTGTGCATTATAAACATCTTTTAAGAAAAATTTCTTGAAGGGCTTACACTTCTTTTTAGACGAAGATTTAACTAGTAGGCAGCAAGAGGAAAGAAGGGAAGAAGTAGCAAGAGTAAGAGAAGCAAGAGATGGGGGCAAACAGGGATGGTTGTACAAGAGAAAAACTATCATTGCCAATATTGAGCCTTGAAATAAGGCAGGATAGCAAGCACACGACAAAGAAAACACTTTTGATTTGATAGCAGGAAGAAAAGTAATAGGATCTTCATGGGAAAATAAGGGTGAAGACTCAACTTTGAGTCTTATGTGTCAAAATGAATAGCAATCAAGGCTGTCCCCGGTATACTTAACTTTAGTTTGGTTGAGTTGTAGAGTGTATCTGTGGAGAAGGGGACTGGGTCTAGGACCTATAATAGAAGGCAGAGATATAATTTGTCTCGCAGAAATTTGTGAGCATGAAGGTTGCAAGACTCCCTCATTTGAAGGTTACACGAAGTTGGAGTTCTAGAGTAAAGCAACAAGGAATGGCAAAGGTTATGTTGGTATAATGGTCTTAGTGAAAGAAAAGGTAGGGCTCAATTCATAGTAGCATTAATCTAGAAAAAATCTCGATTAATCCCGATTAATTGGGAATCGGGACCTCACTCGATTTTTTCCCCAAAAAATCGCAGAAAATCGGTCAACGATTTTTCTGAAAAAAACGCATATTAATCGGGAAAAAATTTGATAAATCGCGAAAAAAACTGGGCCAGAAAAAACTTGCCAAAAACCCTAAAATATCTGCACGACTTTTTTTTATAAAGGCATGCCCGTCATTCGTTTTTTATAAACGCAAGCAGGGCGGCAGAGAGACAATTAATGCTACGATTCACAGGGCAGAGTCGCAGACGATTCACAAGGAGAGGATTCACAAGGCATCATCGGGTGTATTCCAGGTTTTTTGCTATATTTTTTGCCATGGATGTTTTTTGCTATATTTTTTGCTATTTGCATATATTCATCGTTTTACTACGTTTTGCTATTTTTTGCTATATATTCGTTTTAGTATTTACTATATTCATAGTATATTCGTTTTTACTATTGTTTTTTATGCTATATTTTTTGCGGTACTCATCGTTTTACTGTATATTCATATTTTTTGCTATGAATACAGTATAACTATATATTGTGCATATATTAAAATCTATATTATTTAACATACGCACAGTATATAGTTATACTGTATTCATTGTTTGTCCTCTATATGCACAGTATATAGTTATACTATATTCTTAGGAAATTTTGTTTACTATATTCTCTATCTACTGGTCTAACTCTATATTTTATTTGCTCTCAATATATCTATGATGTGGAAATGCCCTTTAATTTAAAAAAAAGTAAATTTTTACTAATTTTCTTTAAGTCATTACGGTTTTTTGTAAATCCGATTTTTTCCCTATTTTTGAAAAAATCCTACTCTTTTGGTTTGCCGATTTTTTCCCAAAACGATTAATGCTACTACCCCATTCAGCTAGAAAGAGAAGACTCAAACAAGCAATATTTTTGGTTTAACATTCTAGAAAATGAAAACCAAATAAGAATTGCAGTGTGTTATTTTGCCCTTCCAGTCCGAAACACTTACAAAAACAGTGGGCTAGACAGCAAAGACCCATTTTCTGCTTTAAAAAAGGATATTGCAATGTTTTCTCAGCAAGGTGAAGTTCTTTTAGTGGAAGATTTTAACGCGAGGTCTGCAAATGATCAAGCTAGCATTGTTTGTTGTAAAGAGGATTGTGATTCCATTTGGCTCATAGAAAAGGTAAATCACCAGTGATTAAGATGTTCGCAAGACTACAAAGTTAGCAACTGTTGGAAATATTATCATTGATGTCAAAGGCACTTAGTCAAGATTGTTAGAAGTTTGTCATTGATGTCAAATGAGTAAGAGAGAAGGCTTGTAAGATTGAAAGAAGAGTGGTTTGCAAGAGGAGAAAAGTGTAGCAACAATGAGAAGAGAAGAATGGGCTTCATTCCCTAAACACATATACATGTGAGCAAGCTCTGGATCATTTCAGTTTTGCATTAGAGGGACCTGCTACCTCGAGGGTGTATTTCATCAACCAGACATTGATTTGACAGAGTTAAGCCATAGATGATTGTCCCATTACAAATTGCAGATCAGCTTGTTAATGATAACACAGGAGAAGGTGATAATATCAGAGGAGTATTCAAAGGCATACAAATGAAAGAGTGAGTAATGGTAATGAAGTGGCAACAGTTAATATCATTAAAAGACAACATATATATATATATATATATATATATATATATATATCAAGATGGCTCTCATATATTAACAGCAGTAATACATTACATATACAATGAGATTTTGGGGAGAAAGATTTGCATATAAAGCAGATTTGTTTGATACATGATTTGGCAGTGAGTACATAACTAAATTTGTTTTATATATAAAACAGTAACTAATATATGCTGTGATTAATATACCATGTTATTTGATAAACCAAGGTATAAGCAAAGGCAACAATTTAATAAGCAAGTGATTTAATTAATATGGAGCAGCTAAGATATGAAGTGACAGCGATTATATTGTGAAAGGATGCCTAAACATTAGAACAAGGGAAACAGTAAAAAACAAAACTTACTTTGTCTTATTAAATTCTTGCTTTTGAATTTGACTCTATGCTTTTTTTTGCCAACGTTTCAGATCGAACTCTATGATCCGTCATAGGGTAGAAAGCTAGAGAAGAGAAATGAAAGATAGTTAGCAGATTAAGCATAATAAATAGGAGAGAAGGAGATTCAGGACAATAAGCACGTGAATGTAGAAGATAGAAGGATCTAGAAGAGAATGGAAGAGTGAGGAGTGGTGAGGGGGAAGGAGAAAAATGGGAGGGTGAAAGTAAAGGACCCAACGAAAGGAAGCTACTATGTTTAAGAAACTAAGTTTAAATGAAATTGAAAACTCATCAAAAATAGATAGTATATAAATAGACGCAATTTGTTTATCAAATACTTATAGCTTATATATAAAAAATCTATGAAATGCCAACAAAACAAATTAAAATTAGAAAATAAACTAAAAAATTAACTTAAAGAAAAGTTAGTAGTGAATATATATTGATAAGTTAGTAATGAATATATACAAAAACTAAAGACTTACAAATAACAATTATAAAAGAGACAAAAAAGATTAAGGAGTTAAATAATGCTTATATTAATATGACAACCTCAATGAGCTTGGTAGTAAACTCATCATATGTGGTGATTGATCTATGACCCAAAATAATGAGACCATGATACCACCACTCGTTTGCAACTAAGTCCAAATGCAAAGTGGCAAACTTAATTGCCTCATCTTCAGCCATGGGTTTTAGAGTGAAATAATTATCTAACTTATGCACCCAAGTTCGAGCCGAACATTTATCACTCCCATTGAAGTGATCAAGCGTGACCTTACCCTAAGCATACTGTAAGTCTCTTTGAACTGCTGGTCCTCTGTGATCAGCTCTTCCTCCACTCTTGTTCTTTTGATCCATGAACTCACTGAAGGTCAAGTTGTTCTTGAGTGGCTCAGGAAGGGTGTCATACTCGGTGTAGGCATGCCTTAACTCATCCACCAAAGGTAGAAGAGTCTCATTGACACTATGCAAGGCTTCCTTCTAAATGAAAGTAGGTTGGAGGGGCCTTGAGAAAGTGTTTGAGCCTGCTGCTATAGGATGCCTTTGACTATTAATTTGCTGACTTGAAGAACTGTTCTAAGCATTGTTTGTTTGGTTACTTTGTGAGCCTTTTTGATTACCATGTGTATTATTGGGCATACTTTGATTAAGCTTACTCAACATTTGAGACATCATATCAATCATGGTTTCAAATCTCATTCCTGTTACCAAATTTCTACACATGCTGAAATTTAGCCTGATTGTAACATTGTATAAATTTTTGAAACTGTTCATGCATTTGTTTCTATTCATTTCATTCCAAAATTATTTTATTCTGAGCAAAGAAGGACAATGTTCATTGTATAAATCATAACTGATATGTACAATTTTTACTATACATCTGATAAAATGATTTGAAAAATGCTGAAGGAAAAGACCTCACACAAGCCGTGAGAATAGCTTACTAACGTTCATTTGCAGAAAGAAATGCATAAACAGAGAGGATATGTTTTAAAAAGAGAAATGAGGTTAGAGATAACCAGTCATTGCCTTTTGCGCTTTGACTGGTTATATCCTGCAGTGTGTTGTCGGTCAGCTCCTAGTCTCCAGGATTCTTTGATATCTGCAAAAAATGAAAGAAAATAATGTTAGATCTCGAAAGATCTAAGCAATGACAGGTTATTCTAAGCTACCATTACACATGCTGTCTGTTTATGCAATTCAAGTATCAAAAGAAAGTAAGCTATATTCACCGTTCAACTGAAAGTTATTTTGCAGAAAGTTATTTTTATCCAATCAATGAAGGTTTGCTTGCAGGCGTCACGAGCCCGCGCTCGAACCTTGTAAACAAACTTCTATTGACTGGATAACATTTGATGGAAAAGTTCAAACAGATTGCAAAGAAGCATTAAAGGGACGTGTTGTTCTTAAACATTGAAACCTTTTGTTTCAAATCAGTTGCAGTATGAGTTAAATCAGCATGAGGTATTAAAGGGACAGTGTGATACTTGAAACCTTTTATCTCACATTACCAGATGTTCTGTAGTTTTCCAGACAGAGAGCTTCAAGATACTTCTAGTTTCATACTTAATGCTGCAAAAATTTCAATGAAACTAATCATCAGATAAGTTTCATTGAAATGTTTGCAGCATTAAGTTATGATTGAAAACTAATTTTCAAATGAGCCTGTTATTATAGTATAGCAGCTTCTCAAAGATAGAAGCAACAGAAAAAGGATGGCAGTGGGAACTGAATAATAACAAGTGTCTTTTCAGACATGGTATCAGAAAGAAGAGAATGGGAAGCAAAGAGAAGCTGATGAACAGAACTTGACAAAGAAACCGAAGGATAGAAAGGAGAAATATGTGGATCCCTCAACAAAGCAACCTGGTCATTTACTTTCACAATCAAATATGGTCACATTTGCATCAGCGATGTCTTCCATGGAAAGTAAACTATCTCTATCAAGACTGCAGTGAAGCTTTAGTAAAGATAAAACAAGCATTTACTTCAGTATAAGTGGATCTACCACCTGGAGCTGCTACTGCACCATTTCATTCAATCACTTTGCCTGAGACGTTTGAATTTGATGACATAGAGGAATGCTTGAGATATGTGGTGTATCTAAGAAAAATTTAGAACAATATGCTCTGCTATTGAAAGTGGAAGAAAAAGGATTAACTCCAGAAACTGCTGACAGCATTGGAATTTTGTATTAAAAAAGGGAAGGTCATTGGAAATGCTTTCAAAACTTAAAAGGAAAGACAACTCTTTTCTGAAGCATGCTGGCTCTGCACTAGCGCTACAGGAATTGGAAACATTTTTCAATTGTCTAAATCAGTCAAGTTGTCTGGACAAGATATCCTTTGATCTTAAGCCTTGCTAGAGGTCTTGATTACTACACTGGAGTGATATATGAAGCTGTTTTCAAGGGCACGACGCAGGTGGGTTCAATTGCAGCTGGAGGACGCTATGACAATCTTGTTGGAATATTCAGTGGGAAGCAAGTTCCTGCAGTGGGTGTGAATCTCGGGATTGAGAGAGTCTTTACAATAATGGAGCAGCAAAGATTTTTCAGAATTTCTGAATGTAACAGAGGGTGTGTGCCAGCATGTAATAAAACAGTTCGAAAGAAGAAGCATTCAAAACCCTTGTGCAGTAAAACCCTTTTCAAAGCAACAGAAGAAACAGAGATATGTAATGAGCTGAAAATGCGATACAAAGATCATCAAATGCGTATGAGACAGATTTTATAATGCAACAGAAAAGACACCACAGAAAAAGCAACATATACAGGCAGCATTTACAGAAGGAAAGACAAGTATTCAACGGTGGCCATCAAAATTGCAACCAAATATACACAGAAACAACAGCAAGTTGCTCAACATAAAGGAAAATAGCAAGAATCATGCTTACCAACACAAATGGCGACTTCAAAAGTGGAGATCTTCTGAAATTTGCACATGTACTGCACATTTGGCGTTCAAACTCCCAGAAATTTACGGCCAAAACAGCGGTTATGGTAAACAGCAGTCAAGTTCATAATAACCAAAGCAAATCTCTGTAAATGGCAGCCACGATAGCAGCAGTTTTCATCATTCTCGGCATCCTTCTAGGGTTTCAAAACCCTTAGCAGCTGTTTTTCTCTCTAGTCGACTATGCTAAGAATGAATATCTTCATTGTATTTTAGGTCATATTCCTTCTTTTGCTTCTTTTAAGTTTTTTTTGAATTCCGATGACTAAGTTAAGTATCGGATGTATTCTTAAAACTTTAGAGAAAAGTTTTTAAATATTTTAATAAGTGTCTAGATCATAAAGCAATATATTCTTTAAGTTTAAAATATATTGTTTTATGGTTTAGATATTTACTATAAGGAATAGACTTGTTAAAAATAAAATAACTCATATTTTATTTAACAAATAAATAATATTATAATGTATTACTTAATTAAATAATATATTATATTATTATTTATTTGTTAAAAGAGTTATGTTTATTTTTGCAAATATTGTAAAAATAGTAATTAATTGATGACATTATGAATCAATTGATTGATTGTTTAAAATTTGCAAAAGTGAATCCATTTTCGGATTTGAGAGGAAAAGGGTTTGAAAAGTCAATGTAAGACTAGGTGTGTGAGGATGATGTGTCTTTTTGACATATTCTGGATATGGATTGCAAGG
>MU225019.1:4121205-4132516 GCA_018584345.1 Thuja plicata | reverse complement strand
TAGGCAAATAATAATGGTAAATTGTAGAAAAAAAAAAAAAAAAAAATTTAAAAAAAGAAAAAAAGAAAAAAAAAGAAGTCCGTACGGTACCATACGGCCTGATGCCGTACGAAAGCAAAAGTGAAAGGAAAAAATCGGGACTGTACGGGCCCGCGAGAGTTAACAGCATCCGAATAGCACAAAAGGCCGTACGGCCATACCGCTGTACGGGATGTTTCATAAAGTAGTGCACGGGACCTAGTGCCGTACAGCCACGAGCACGCAGGAGGAACATGAATAGATAAGACCGTACGGCATATGGTACTTGGAGAGGAAAGAAAGGGCCGACGATTACGGAGAGTAAGGCGTGGCAACACATACATTAAGTCGAGTACGAACAACAAGGAGAAGGATGCCCAGAACGCATTAATCTATACGACATGGTATATATCCACGAGTGTTACACACCGTATGGCATACCAACCCCCACATAGCAGCGTTATCGCACGGCAAGGGAAAAAGACCACGCGCAAGCACAACACTGTACGATATATTACCGTACGGCTCTGTACGGATAAAAAACGCATGAGTCATTTAAGGTCGTACGACAGTTGAGAGAACCGTACGACCCGTTGCCGAAACAGTGGACACAGTGATCACCGTACGGACGGCACAAGCTGAAGGGACATGGACCGTACTATCGTACAGCTATTCAGAGGGTGAAACGGGTGGAATTATTCCATCCACTTGCATTAGAGTACGGCGGTTGAAGAAGAGAGGAAGTCAAGCAAGAATGAAAGTGTCGGAAGAAAGCATCTCAAGCCGCACAGAGAAGTGATTCGTTGTTACCGTATAGAGCAAGGAAGAGGCAGCAAGCTCAGTGCCGTACGGTAGCTAGGCAGTTAGGGTTAGTTATTTATTTCGTATGACACAAATAAAGAACAGTGAATAGCATATGGCACAGAAGGGAAGGACATTTACACATGCATTGAAGCAGTTGGTAGAAAGAGTATGGCATCGGACGAAAATCACAAAAACAGTGTGCGCCATGGACTTTTGTGTGGGTTTGAAGGTGCTAAATTGGTCTTGGCGGCGGGGGCGTTGCCCCTTGACCCCGCTGGGGGCGTTGCCCCTCGACCCCGCTGGGGGCGTTGCCCCCAAACCCCCATTTATTTTTGAGGCACACCATAATAGAGTTTGGGGTATCCGTGCCGTCAGGGTAAGCGTTGGGTTTGTTCCACTCGATGAGAAAGAAGTTTGAAGCTAAGCGTTGGAGGGGAAGCCATAAGCCGCTGACGGAGATGGATTTGGAGGTTGTGAACACACAGGTTGAGAAGATGATACCTGGAGATGCTGCAGGCATTGATTGTCCACGTGCCAGTGGTGGCGAGAGCGGTAGTAGGGTACTACGCTTTGAGGAGTATGTCTTGGCTGGACATGAGGCTGCCATGGTGGAGGCATAGAGAGCTCGGGAGGAGTTGACCACCAGGTTGGAGGCAGTAGAGCAAGACTTGGCTCAGTGTACCCAGTAGTTGGGTGTGGAGAAGGCAGCATGGCTATTGAGGACATATTGGCTATGGAGGCAGTATCATTTGAGCAGCAAATTTGCAGCAGTGGATAGAGGCTGAGACTGAGCAGTATGTTTTGGTTCTTGTCCGTCATGGTTCATCATTCCTATCTTGTTCTGTCCTGGACATTTTGTTGTCATCCGGAGATGACTTTTCTTTAGGGGGGGATGATGTTAGCCGTAGAGTTTACATTATTTTGTGTTAGTTATATTATGTGTAGCCGACGGTACTTAGTTACTACCGGACGGGGGTTGGGAATGGCTGGTGATGTTTGGTCACACCCCTTCGGGATTTATATAAGCGATGTACTTTCTCTTCGGAGATAGGCTGATAGGGACTATTGTAAATGTATTCAAGTTACGGATGATTAATAAAGACTGATATTTTATGATCTATCTTATGTATTTGTATTTCTGTACAACGTCTATGCACTAATAAACTAGGTTACCCCAGTGGGTAAACATATGTTGTGCAATCCATCTCCAGTTAGGCATCTAACATATTGGTGTCGTTGCCTAAAGTTCGAACCTTGCGGTCAAGGGAAGTAGGATTGGCGGGGTGGTGGCATAATGGGTCATACCTTCGACCAACAAGTCCTGGTAACCAGAGAAGACAATACCAAAGTAACCAGAGAAGACAGTACGTGTCGGTTGACGAGTACGTACAACGGGAGGCTTGGGAGAGAGCGGTCTCGACTAGGGCATTGAAGTCACCAAGGATGAGGATGTCCTTGTCAACAAAAAACTGAGATATGTTGTTATAAAGGTCGGTGAAGGGGTCATTGCCGGGGCCATTGTGTATAGCATACGGAGAAGAGGCCGGAGGGAAATAGAAAACACCAATGAAGAGGTCCTTGAGGCTAGGGATAGAGTGATAGTATCGGACCCACAAGGATCTAGCCGAGGTGTCAGAGGAAGCAATCGAAATCCAGTCCTAAAGATGATTACTAGCAATGCAAGCAACTCTGCCAAACCCCCAAACCCCACCAAAGCCCCTTGTTTCATTCCTAAAAGCTGAAATCCAATGAAATCCCATAATGCGAGGAAGAGGACATGCAGAGCTTTTGTGTGTTTTACTGAGGAAATGGAGATCAAAAGATCCCAATGCATCATGAAGCAAGCCTAGCAAGGACTAATAAGAACCATTTCCATTCAGTTGATTTGCAGTACTGTATTCTTCTTGTTCCTCTCCACCTGCATGTGTTGTGAGTGTCATTTAGTGATAGCAACATTGGGTCTATATTCCCAACTGGGTGGGAAGGAATCCCTGATGAATGCCTTGAGGTTCCTGATGACAACCCATTTCCCATCACATCTTGTAGCAAAAACCAGCTCTTTGGAGCGTTTAAGTTCAACAACCTGTGTTTTGCGAGGTCTTCATCAAGGAAAATCTTCTAAGACACAAGAAAAAGCAAGCGTCTAGCTTTAAGAGCTTTGAGCAAATCAGCAGCAGAGTGAAAGCAAAGTAGAATCATAACCCACCTAGACTCAAACAAGAGTGATATCAAAAATACGAAGCAAATCGCAGAGGAAAGAGGAGCCTGCAAACATGGGATCTGGTGAGAATGATGGAAATCCCCAGACCTTAAGGTTGAGTTCACATGACCTCCTAGTGCGTTCCTATGCCAGCTTGGATTGGACGAGCTCCTCAACGCCAATGAGATGGGGGGTCCTTCTTGCAAACCTAAGCCCAAGACTGAATTTGCTTCTCTATTTCATTCTTGAGTGAATCCTGCAGGTTGGCAAGCTCAGAGTGCTTGGATTGAAGTTCTAAAATAGTGGAAACCTTTTCATTTTCATGTTGTAAGTTCATTTGTCAGAGTTGTTTGAGATCAACATTCTCAGCTTCAACCGCAGTAAGCCTGCTAATGACCTCACGCTAGGACTCATTTGAAATCAACATTCTCGGCTTCAACCGCAGTAAGCTTGCTAGAAATACCATGCAAGGACTGTGAGAGGGTCTGGGTTTCTGATTCCAAACGCGATCAAGCAAGTAGAGGAGTGTATCTAAATCATTTCTCTGGTAGGTTTGGGTTGGCATCGATGGAGGATCCTCTTGCAAGACCATTGGGCGGAAGAAGAAACTACATAGACAACACACAAGAGAATAGACACACACAAGAAGCAAACAAGCCCATGGAAAAGAATAGAATGAAAGAACACGTCTAGCAGGAGGATTAGCGGTGAGTCGAAGCACAACAAACACCACAAAAAACAGTCGAAAGACACAGAAAAGATTGACAAAGCAACGCCTGCGACCAAGGGTGAAGCAATCCAACGCGCAGGAGGCACGCAGGTGACGTGGGGAAGCCGCGCAGGTAGCAGGTTAGCAAGCTACACAAGTCGCATGGGGAGGTGATAGTGATGCTGGCCGTATGCGAGTACCATGTGTTTGCCTCCGTTCTTCCTCCTTTGCCAGTTTCGTGTCCATTTTGGCTTCCGTCAACCTTTCCTTCTCCGTACGTGGATCGGGGTACGTGGCTTTTTTTCATCTGGGACCTTGTGATTCCCAGGACCTCCTCCTCAGATCCTGTGATGTTTATCATATTTACCCCCTTCCCCTTACGGCAATAAACATCCTTGTGGCTACCAGGACCACACCATTTGCATAGCATGCTTCCTCCACCTTGATCACTGCCGCTTTGACAGTCCCATGCAAAGTGGCCCCACTCGTTACATTTGCGGCATTGTATCATGGGCTGCCCCTTCGCATAAACGAGTTTTATAAAAACGATTGCATATAAATCTCGTCGCCAATATGCTGCCCAGCCCTAAAAACGGGTTTCAAGACAACAACAAAATGCGTTTTGAAGAGGAAGATTACGGGCGGTATAAAGCAATCAGCACATGCATCTCTTTTGGTCTCGAAACATATGTTGTTCCTTCAAAAATCAACGCTATACTCTTTAAGTGAAAGAAAACGTGTTTTTAATAAGCTTTTACATATGTTTCTTGTACCTATAATAACATGCGATTTACTCAAACAAACAACACCTAGCCTCTTATGAAATGAAAGCGTTTTAAATGAAGACTTCACGTATGCCATCTCTCGCAAAAACGACACCAAGCATATGTTCAGTTCATTGAAATCATGTTATTCATAAGAAAATCGACGCATGTGTTTAGACCATGCCAAGGGCTTTAAGAGGGATTACGTTTTAAACAAGCATTCGCATATGCTTCGTTATACAAAAACAATATGCATACACTTGTAAAAACGACGCCATATGTTTAAAAACGGTTTCCATATGCTTATCACTTCAAAAGCGATATGCAAAGCATCTAAAATTCGACGCCAATAGTCTTAACGCTATTTAGAAAGTCTTTGGCATATGCTTTGTGTTTTAAAAACGCCATATATTTAAGTAAATAAGAAACACATTTTTAGCAAGGGATAGCACATGATTTTAGACTTTGAAAATGATATGCAAAGTGCACCAAAATCAATGGTCCGTGAGGCCTCGGAGGGCCCCCTTACCACATCAACCCTCCACTCAAATTGTTAGGAAGTGGTTCAAAGCCCCCATGGCTTACCCTTCTGTCTCAGAGTTCTTCACAGTTGATCAGAGTGACCAGGATGTTTAGGATGTTCTTTGAAGGTTTTGGGGTTCCCTTGTTGGATTCCTGTCCTCCTTTGGTTGTTGCTTCTGTTTCTCTGTTGTTTCTGTTTCTTGTTTGCTTCTTTTGGGGCCCATTTCTGGGTGTTCCTGCTGTTTGCTAGCCCCCTGTTTTGTAATCTGCAGTCCCTTTGACCTTCTTTGTGGTCATTTGCTGGACATTAATAATTTTATCTTATCTTATCTAATCTCACATGCTTGAGAAGACCTTACATCTCCAATTCCAGCATATGCAACTAATGTGTGTAGAAAAGTAGGGATGTTGGTTCAAAGCATAATATGTACCTAATCTGTCATTAGTTACGAAGGGTGTTTATGAAGAGTTACAAGCTATAAGTACTTGTCAATTCACCTAGCACCTATATTATTGGGCAGATGTGAAGTATATTGTATCGTTCACATATTTGGTTAGTATCATTCATTATGGTAAAATGGATTCTCTTAACCTTGGAGGAACCTTGAAGAATTATTGATAGTATGGTTGGTTAGATGAGAGCTATAATTTGTTATATGAACTCCCCCTTATTTTTCTATGTGAGAATTCAAATACCCCATTACACATCTCTGTGCAACTACATCTGAAATAGTATGTGGAGGTAATTCAAATTGAATCATATATCAAGTTGGATTTATCTCAACTATCTCACCGTCTCATTCACTAATCAAATTACTTGGAAACCTCAGAACTTGATATTTAATAAAATTTCACAAAGAACATAGCATATAAGATTGATATTGGGGTCAATAAAGGGTGCAAATAGTTTTAAGGTTGTCCAAACACCTTGTGGTCGAGAAACAACCTGAACACTGTTCCTAAAATAGAGAAAATTATAGAGCAATATGCACAAAAAGAGACACCAGCTATGGCAGGGTGGTGGTTGCACACATGTCATGTCAGTTTCACCATTTCCATGGTGGTTATGGATGTGTCATGAATTTTTACCTTGAGCTCCCTGATGGTTTCATTCAAGGTAGATACAAGAGTTAATGGTTTATCTGGTAACATTAATGGTTCTGTTTATTCATTAAATTGATTAAGTATTTTGGTATTGTAGCGTGCAAGTGAAATTTGAAATGTGCATTAAAGCAAGTTGTAAGGATACTATTGATATGATGTTGGTGTCCTAGGAGGTCTCTAGATGGATGCACACTTGTAATATTGCAAGGAGATAATGGGAAGATAAGGCAAGGCCTTGCTCTTTTGGAGTTTCCCACATGTATTTCCTTCAAGGGAAATCCCTTGTGTTGAGCTCCATTTTTGGGGCTGTTGCAGTTCTTTTCTTGTCTCACTTCATGTATGCGGCAGTCTACATAGTAATAGCACTTGAGCAACTTATTTCTAAGTAAAATTGATTGTTTCCATAAACAAATCCTAAAAGGGCAGTCAACTAAGTTCTATTAATTTGAAATAAGATTCATGTTGCTGAATTAGCTAGAATATCTATGCTAATTGTAGAGCAAGACGCAAAGAAAATTATCTCCTATTGATGATGAGAAAGTTAAGAAGGGGCTCTTTTTAAGGCCTTTTGTAAAGGAAAACACGAGATAAAATTGATACAGTTCAGGTTGAACATGTGACATTTGCAAGCCTCAACGGCCATGAATAGGTGGCTAGAGCCACCCTGTGTGCAGGGAAAACTCATTAGACTGTGTGATTTAAACAGGAGTGCAACAATTCTATGGATAGTTGTCATTTGCCTCCTTTGTAAAGATACGAGTTCCTTTGCCATCATGGGGAATTGATATCCATACCTTCATCCACTCTATCGATAAAAAAGGAATTAGCTCTCGAAGAGATGATAAATTAGTTGCAGTACATAGTGCCTTGATGTCTAGGATCACATGACAAGTATGTAGTAAGAGACTGCAATATCACACAATGAGAAGTTGACATAGGGAGCAGAGACAGATAGATGAGTCTGATGATAATTGAGCTTACTGTTCCATGCTTACCATTTTTTTCATGCCTTAGATACCATTGTTATATACTATCATTTTTTGACTTAGATTCTTATCATATTTATCATTATAATTTATGACATCAAACATTCATAAATTCATTTCGTTATGGATGAATAAGGAGATAATTTAATGTATTATGTCTCAAATTTGTGACGTTTACTTTATTGTATCGATATTCTTATCATATTTATCATTATAATTTATGACATCAAACAATCATAAATTCATTTCGTTATGCATGAATAAGGACATAATTTAATGTTTTGTCTCAAATTTGTGATGTTTATTTTATTTTATCGATATTTTAAAACTCTTTACTGATGTTTTAATGTACAAATGCACGTATGCTACAAGAGTATGGGGGGTGAGTGTCAAAAAAGAAAAATAACTATACAAGCATGATATTCTTTTTATTTAGAAATATGAAAACTTCACATTGGATTTCTAGAACTATTAAAAATCTTGGCCACATAAAGTGTTCTAATTGAATGTGAATGGATTGGTTTTACCTCAAATCACAGCAGCATTGGAACATACTCCAAGAAAGAAATGGGCCTGTTTATTATTAAGCATTCTAATTCACTTAAGATCTTTCTGCTTGGATGAACTAAAATGCATATTAATTTGTTTCCCTTAATTGCAATTGTTTTTTGATAAGATAACTTTTATTTTTTACATGTTGAAAGAGTTGTTTATGATCATAATACTAGCATTCATTGTTGGTTGTTGTGATATTAGGTATACCTTATACACTTAGCCGTTCTGGAAGACCAGCTATATTTGCTCGTGACCCTGATGGAAATGCTTTAGAATTTGTGCAAGTTGAGTAAATTTGTTCAAACAGGGAAGCTGTTGATTCTATATAGAACTAGAATGCACCACCAGGGTTGTGATAATTTCTGTACATTATTATAGATTTTTAAGCCACGGGTTTCTCCTGGTAAGAATGCATAGCCATTGTTACAAAATAAGGAGTTAATGCATTGTGTCTTACTGATACCTGAAGTTGATTCCTTGGTAAGGAATAGTAAAAGTTATCATATAATAGTGTGGAAGAATTGTGTACATGGAATCTACGAGGAACAATTTTCCAACAATTATACACTTGTGTACATTATAATAGATTTTAAAGATATGGTTTTCTCCTTGGTAAGAATGCAAAACTGTTGTCACAAACAAGGAATTAATGCATTGTGTCCTAATCCTAGTTGAAGTTGATTCCTTGGTAAGAAATTGTAATAATAATGATATAATTGTGTGGAAGAAATCTGTATATTGAATCTATGATGAACAGTTTTCCAACAATTACAGTCATGATTGACTTGTGGTTCCTGTAGATGTTGTGAAGTTAAGCCTTTGTCCCTTGTGTGATGGAATTACATGGATGGTTGCATAACTGATCTTTAAATGGAATTGTGAATTTGATTTTTGCCCAAATTTTAAATGAATTTGTAGTATTGCCTTCATTTCTTATTATTTGCCTTATTGTGAACAATCTCTCTCTCTCTCTCTCTCTCTCTCTCTCTCTCTCTAAGGGGTTTTATTGCACTCCAATACCACCCAACCTCTCTCTCTCTCTCTCTATGTAGGTGGTTTTATTGTTCGCGGTTTGGAAGGATATTATATTAAACTCTCTTACTTTTTACACTTCTCACTCATCTCTTTTTATGCTATTCCAATATACCTTTTCACCAAGATAGGTGACTCTTCATAAGTCTGCAATAGCCTTCATATATATTTTTTTCAACTCTTCTGTAGTAAATCAGAATGACACATCCTTTTTTCTACACATCTTATTTGACTTCACTCATTTTAAATTTATATGTTTATCATACTCATGTAGAGAGGTGTCTCTTTGAAAGGAGATACGCCTTCAATGGACATGACATTTTGTTGTCATTGCTTGATGCTGATCACTGCCTTTAACACTTTTATTTATCACTCATATCCATAAGCGTTGCCTTCATAAGTTATTGTATTTACTCTATTTGTTGCTTCTGTTGCCCTTGTTATTTTCATCGCTGCCTTTGTGACATATGAATTTCTGCTTTCATAATAATCATGATCAAAACACAATCGATTCCTCTTTTATTTTCTTTAACTGCTGTCCTCTTATTTTTTATTTTCTTTTAATTGGTGTCCAATTATATATAAATTGCTACTTTTGGAGTTTGTAGAATGGTTATTATTCCACAATGTACAGAGCAACACAACACATTCAACAGAACAATACAATATATATTCAACATATACTCAGTGATACCAACAAGACATTTACCAATACCAATGGAACACAGAGTCACATGCTAGAGTACGAGATGGCGAGGAAATGTTATTTCTCTATTAATACCATCAAAACCATAAAATCAACAACAATAAATCCAAGTCTTATATAATAGTTGGTTGGTTGGGGAAACCAACCGACGCATCTCCCCGCTCCTAACTACCCTCCTGACAAAACATAACTAAGTCTAATTAATAATGACTTTATTACCTACTACATATATTCCCCCCAAAAAAAGAAGTCTTCCAGGCGACTGTATTACAGAAAAAGAAAGAAACTCCTTCCAGCACCCTCAATGCATCCATCTTTCTAGCTTTGCTGGCTTCGCCAGCTCGTTCCATCTTTCCACATAGCCTTCTTCATCCGGTTTGTCAAGTCCTTTTCTTGTTTCCTCCTCCGTGTCCTCACCCTATGTAGTTTCCCTTTTCTTCGTACGGTTGTCCTCCTTGGTACAAACTTGTGCATTGCCTTCCGTACTAGGAGTGGTACGGGCGCCTTCCACCGTACTGCTGATGGTACATCCTTCGGGTGTATCTGATGGTAAAAAAAACGGTCCCATCCTCTTCTGAACTGTCTTCTCCAATCCGGCTTGATCCTTCAGATGTTTTTGGAAGTCTTTATGGCCTCCTCCACCTTGGCCCCCAATATATCCTTTCCGTACGGTCACCTTATGTGGGCTCCTTGTGTACAGTTGCTTGGCGTACGTACGGCTTACCAACCTCCCGTCCGGTATTTGCCTCTGCTGATCCGTACGGTGTACGACCAACTGTGTATGTCCATGTCCGTACCAATTTCCTTCCTTGAAGTTCGTACGGCGTGCGAGTTTCACTGAGCCGTACGACCTTTGCTGATCCGTACGATATACGGCCTGCTGTGTATGGCCACCTCCGTACCAACTTCCTCCCTTGACGTCCGTACGACGTATGAGTTTCACTGACCCGTACGGTCTCTGCTGATCTGTACGACGTACAACCTGCTGTGTACGGCCACGTCCGTACCAACTCCCCTTCTTGACATCCGTACGACATACGGTCTCCACTGACCCGTACGACATTTCTATCTGATGGACTTGGTCCGTACAGTGTAGGGACTGCTGAGTACGGACATGCCCGTACGGTCTTTGCTCTTTGACGTCCATACGACGTATGGTCTCAACTGGTCCGTATGGTCTCAAATTATGATTGTCTTGGTCCGTACGGTGTACGGCCTCTTTGTGCCAATGGCTTCCCTCCTGTCATTCGTACAACGTGTTGATCTCCTGTTCTCCATGTCTTGCTTCTTGGATTTGCAACATATTACACTCTGGCTGGAATACCTCATCATCTCCCATCTGCTAGTGAAACAGGCCGCTGAGTGAACTACCGCTGAGTGAACTAGTCTCGTCTTCTAAGCATTCCCCTAGCAGGAGCACTCCTTCCTCATCTGGTTCGGCTCCTGCTTTGTCTTCTCCCTTTGAGTCAGATGCGAGATCCTGACTTACACATTGATTCCTCAGGTTTATTGTGTACTTCCTCCCGTCGACTTCTATGGATAAGGTATTCTTTTTCCAGTTATGGGTAGCCTTGGTTGCCACCAGCCAACCTCTCCCTAACAATGCATCGTACCCCTTCTTTTCTAGAGTAATTACCACAAAGTCCAGGAGAAACTGCTGTGTATCGATCCTTACCTTTTGCCCCATTAAGGTGCCTATCGGCTTGATTCCATGCTGATCTGCTCCTACCAATTGAAATGTGGGTGGCCAGAGGATGGGTTTCCCTAGTGCCTTCCAAGTCTCTTCCAGTAGAACATTCACACCGGACCCTCCGTCCACAATAGTATTAGATAGTTTGCACCCCATTATCTCCATTTCCACTATTGCAGGTGTCCTCCCTATCCCTATAGTGAATAGAGTATCGGTTTCTG
>MU225019.1:4081467-4111370 GCA_018584345.1 Thuja plicata | reverse complement strand
CAAGATGAGTTGTGAAATGGTGAAGTTAGATCAAGTCAAATTGAGAGTATGAGTGAGATGGAAAATGGTGAAAAATTCTAAGGATTGTAACACAAGCGTGTTAATTATGTCCAAAATATCCTAATAAAGAACTTGAAAGTGAAAAGTGCCTGAGAATTTTAGATAAAATGGAAAATCCTTAGTAATTCTTGCAAAATGGATACATTTCCAATTGGAAATCAAATGAGCACTTCACATTTGCATGCCTTAGATAAGTTTTTCACCTATTTCCAACTCATCCTATCATTTGCACCCAAGAATTTTGATCATTTCTAGCTTCATGGTGGATTTGTGCCCAACCCTAAGGGTATTTCCAACTCCATCTCTCAAATGCACCCATCTTGAAGGTTCATTTCCACTTTATATCTTGAAATCTGCCCAAGTTTTAGCATGATTTCTAGCTTATGAGTGAAAGTGCGCTCAACATTAGCATGGTGACACTTCCAGTTTACCTTAGGATTTGTGTTCAAGCATTTTGATCATTCCCAGATCCCTTATTTAAATCTGCTCTAGAAGAACATCAACATTTTGAGGTATCATGAAGGGCAACATAAAGATTTCATTCAAAATTGAAGAAGAATAATGGTGAAGGAATAAATTTCAAGAGAAGAAGCGTGTATTTGATCTAGAAACTCATTGCATTTACATATCAATTCATAATTTGCACGAGTCCTAAACATTTCCGTCTTCTTGTCTCAAACCCCCCCACGATCAATTTGACAATTATGATAATCAAGATTTGAATGATCGAATACATGGCAATCCCATCACTTCTGAGCATTAAATTCTTACTGTAGAAAACACACATTCGCCATTTCTTGACCTGAGTTCAAACTCTCGCGGCTAACGGTTCAGAATTGGTAAGATAACTCTTCGCATCGGATGGCTCACAAAAAGTCTTTTACAACATTCATCTCCGTGGACACGTGGCAGCATGTCGCAATCCCTGAAAGCTTAACCTTCAATCACTTTCCATCATAGGCTTTGCGCACACCGTTAGATCTTTCTGAAGATGCTAACATTTTACCTTACTTAACACCGACAAAGGGTCCTAGCACTTAGGACATGCGTCACCACGACGCGTTCCCTTGATGACTAAAGGTCGATCACTTTATCCTTCAGTCTTTACGCCATCCATTTGATCTTGCTTAACCTTTACTGTCTTTGATACATCTTTATGGCCCACAACTTTGATCTCCTGGGACACGTCGCAATGCCTTAATGGTTCAAATCATCGCATCTTTCATTGGAGGCTTTGCACCAGCCGTCAGATCTTCTTTAACCTGTCATTCCTTTACCCAATCGGCTTTATATTAACCGCAGTCTGCAACTTGCCTAGATGGACACGCGTCACAACAACACAATCCCTTAAAGGTTATCTTTTGGTCATCTTATCATTGCGGGTTAACGCCAGTCGTCAGATCTTTTCAGAGATGCTGTGTATTTACTGAATCTTTAATCACCTGCTGGACCCACTAGACACCATGGGGCAGCATGACGCGTTCCCTCAATGAATATTGTATGCGCATCTTTATCATAAGCCTTTGCACCAACTGTCGGATCAGATTTGACATATACTCAATTTAACTTCATATGCTCGTTCATGTTTGGGCCCACTGAGGACACACGTCACCACTACGCGATCCCTTGAAGTTAAATCACCCGCATCTTTGGTATAAAGGTAATGCGCGAGACGTCAGATGAAAAAGCATCTAAGGATATCCTTCAACCTGTATCTTCGATGTATCGGGTCCCGCCAAAGACACGTGGCACAACAACGCGTTGCCTTGAAGATTAAAATTTGATCATCTTCTCATCGCGGGAATACGCGACCCGTTGGATGAAAACACATTAGCTCGACAGATAACATTTTAATAAACTCTTGCAGACTTTGAACTTAGGAAATAAATAAAGACCACGACGTTAGGATGCTCACAACTTAATGAACACAAACATATTTTTACAAGGACACATGCAAGACATGACTTAAGTGGCAAAAAGTAACAGAGAATTAGAAACCATTTCAACACATAGGGTTTTAGGACCAAATTTTACACTTAGAAACATGACAATCGGGGTTTCAAAGATTTATACAAGACCCTATTTCAGATGCAGACTATGGACCCATTGCTTTGGAATTTTTTTTAACAGACCTAACAGTGGCTCTTTTTGGGGATGAAAACCTCCTGTAGGTGTTACAAGAATTTAGAATCTTGGGGGAGCAGACCAACCTACTAAAAAATACAACTACTCACACAATAGAAAAGCAAACTAAACTTAAGATAGAAAGAAACACACTTGCAGAAACACACTATATACACAATCCTAATGTTCATGGTAATTAGACTTCATGAGAAGTATAACTTCAAGAACTATCTATGAACTGGCAGTTCTAAAATATTTCTAGTAAGATCTTTTAATAAATATGAATTTTGCCCATACCTTTCATGGACAATATAAGGTCCCAGCCAAATTGGTTCAAATTTTCCATGCTTTCCTTTGTCTTCCAACCTGGAATTCCACATGAGAACATAATTTCCCACATCAAACTATCTTGAGACTTCCTTCTTATCATACAAGTTCTTCACCTGCAATTGAAGTTTTGCATTTTTCATAGAAGCTTCCCTCCTGGCTTCATCTAACTCCACCAGGTCATCAATTCTCAATTGCATGTCATTATCAATATCATCATCATAAGTCTGAGCAAACTTGTACATTTGCATCAAATTATTTTGGGGCAATCTTGCTTGTATCCCATAAGCTAGATCAAAAGGTGCACATCCTATGGCCTTTTTTGATATCGCCCTATCTGCCCAAACAACCAATGTTAACTTTGAATCCCAGGCCTTCTTGTTTGTATCCAGAATCCTTTAAATAATCTCGAGGAGGATCTTATTAGTGGAATCAGCTTGGCCATTCCCTTGTGGGTGGTAAGGTGCAGAGTAAGAGGTCTGAATACCATGTTCAACACAAAAATTGACATACTCCTCAAATTTAAAACACATGGCATTATCTAAGATTATCTTCTCCAGGCACCCAAACCTAGTAATTATGTTCTTCAATAAAAAATCAATTCCCACTTTACTGGTAGCTCTGTTAGTGGGAATTTCTTCCACCCACTTAGTAAAGTAGTCTGTAGCTACAATGATCCATGAATGTCCTCCACTGGACTTAGTAGCTATCTCTCCTATAAAATCAATACCCCATTGCTGAAAAGGGGCTTGAACTTCTACTAGTGTAAGGGGTACATTACCTGAGATTTTTAGCTTACCAGAGAAACGTTGCCAAGCATCACATTTCCTAACCAGTTGATGAGCATCCTTGAAGATACTCGGCCACCAAAATCTTGCTCTTAAAATCTTATGTGTAGTAGTCTTGGCCACATAATGGCCACCACACACTCTATTATGCATCTCTTGCAGGATCCTATTTGCTTGTTCTTTATCAACACATTTCAATAAAATTCCTTCAGGGTTCCTCCACCACAACTCATCTCTGATCAAGGCAAAACAGATTGCTTGCAATTTTAATGTTCTTTTATTATTCTCATCCATGCCCTGTGGACAATACATTCTTTGCAAATAATAAATAATGTTAGTGTACTAGTCACAATGGTCAAGGTTACAGATGAAAGGTCTTTGTTCTTCTTCTAGGGTATTGATGTGATTAGCATCCAAGTTTGGACTAGCCATAAATTTTGCTAAACCCATCCCTCTAACCAACTTAGTGATTTGGATTTCTTTATTGAACTCTTGAATCTTATTGATCCATCTACATCTTTTCCTTGACACCTCTTGTTGAGTAAAGATGTCCTTAATTGCTCCTGAGGGAACATAAGCCACTACGATAGCACCTAAAATATTTCACAACCTTCACCAATGCATAGGCTTGCTTCTCAGTTATATCATACTTGATCTCTGCAACCTGTAATGATTTGCTAAAAAAGGCAATAGGCTTCTCAAACCCCTCTTCATTTTTCTGTAACAATACAACAACAATAGTATGACAAGATGAAAATGAAAAAATATTCATGGGTTTTGAATAATCAGGAGTTCTCAGGACAAGGGCATCTTTGATAGCTTGCTTAATCTCTTGAAAATATTTGGTGGCCTCCCCATCCCATTCCATTTTAGCATCCTTCTTTAACATCTTTGAAATTGGTGTACTTTTCTCAGCAAAGTTAGTGACAAATCTTCTGAGAAAATTTACTTGTCCGAAGAAGGATTGAATTCCCTTAACATTTCTTGGGATGGGCATTCTGTCAATAACAGCTACCCTATCTGGGTTAGTTCTAACCCCTTCCTTTGAAACTATGTGACCCAATAACTTACCTTATGTCACTCCAAAAATGCATTTCTTGGGATTGAGAGAAATCCCAAATTCTAAGGCTCTTTCAAAAATCTTTTCCAAGTGCTCACAATGTTGTTCTTCTTTCTTTGAATAATCTGTGAGATCATCTTGATAGACCTCAAGAAATTTTTACAGGAAGTCTGAGAATGCAACATCCATGGCCCTCTGGAAAGTAGCCCCATCATTCATTAAACCAAAAGACATCCTCACATACACATATGTTCCCCATGGTGTAGTAAAAGCAGTCTTAAACTGCTCTGACTCTTTGACCATAATCTGGTTACACCCAGAGAATCCATCCATCATGGACATGAGTTCACATCTAGTGACTCTCTGCAGCATATTCTCCATGTTGGGGAGAGCATAGTTGTCTTTTAATGAAGATATGTTCAAATTTATGAAATCCACACACAACCTGATATCCCCATTCTTGTTTCTTGTAGGGACTAGATTGGAAACCCAGGAAGAATGCCTAATGGGTTTGATTATCCCAACATCTTTCATCTTTTTCAATTCCTGTTCCATCTTGGGCCTCAGGGTGGGATTTATGGGCCTTTTCTTTTGCCTAAAGGGCTTGACATCTTCTTTCAATGAGATTTCATGTTGAAACAACTCCTCATTATATGCCTTTAGGTCATCATATGTCCAAGCAAAGACTTTTTTGTACTTCCTTAAAAAATTAGTTAGATCCTTCTTCACTTTGGGTGACATTTTCTTACCAATAAATAAGTTCTTAGGAACTTCTTCTGTTCCCACATTAACCCCCTCTAAATCTTCAGATCTATTTACACATGTAACAGAGTATAGTCTATCTTTACTATCAAAGACCCTCTCCAAAAAAACTAGTCCCTTTGGGACTTTATTTGACTTTAGATGCAATATTTCCTTCCCCAAGACAGTATTCTTTCCATCAATGTTTTTCACATACTTTATGAAATCTATCTCTTTGTTGTCAAGACCTGCCTCACAATACAAGAATCTCAGAATATCTACATCATCATCAAACACTTGCTAGCTATCCACATTGTCAGGTATTGAAGGCCTAGTCTGAACTTCTATTTCATAAATTCTAGCAAAAGTAATGTCTTCTGGCCTTAAAGCAATATTGACTAAAAAATTTGTCATTCTATTTTGGCTCCTATCCATCCAGTCAATACCAAATGCATCAAAAATTTCTATCTCATCTCATACTGCATTTAGGTATTGCTTCAATCTATGGTTCTTTGATGCATATTTGGATTTTATCTGAGATACCACTAACTCGGAGTCTCCAATAACTCTGATGCATTTGATTCCATGTCTTGCAGCTAGTCTTAGACCTATCAACAAAGCCTCATATTTCGCTATATTATTTGTACAAGTAAACAACAGAGAAAATGAAAACTTGAAGGTTTTTCCAGAGGGAGATATCAACAAAACTCCAGCACCAGGCCCCTCCCTAGAACTGGCACCATCAAAATACATTATCCATAAGTTAGTTTGTTCAGATAAATTACTTACATCTTTTGACAAGAATGCAGGTTGTGATCTTTTTGCAACTTGACTTTCCTACACTTGAAACGACCCCATCTCAATATCCAAGAAACTGTTCATATTGTTATCATCTTGCTCCTCAATCATATGAGGAGTTCTAGTTTCCCTTGATACTTTGATGTTCTCACCATTGATGTTGAAAGTGGAAAATGATAAATCACATTGAATGCTCCCCCCATAGATGCACTCCATTTTCTTGACAATAACATTCCATATTGGGGTGAATGTCTACAACCAACACACTCAGCATTAGCACTTTATCTGGGAAAGTAGCTAGTTTATAAGGAAAAGCCTTAATAGTTCCTATGACAGGTACTTCCCTAGAATCCATAGCTTGGCATCTCCCATGTGGAGTGTCTACTTTCAATCCCATAGATCTCATGACTTCTGCAGGCATAATAGTGTTAGATGCCCCAAAGTGAATCATGTGGTTTTTTAGCATTTTTTCATTTATTAATAATGTCAAGAAAAATGGATGAACAATTTATGCAGTAGTGCTAACAATATTGGTATCTAAGTAAATTTGAGGAATCTTTGATACAAGCTCATCAGATTCCTTTGATGATTTATCCTTAGTGTCTGACACTTTCTTGTTTTTCTCTGGTCCCATAGTTTTAGTAGAGCTAACACTCTTCACCCATGTCAAAGTCTTTTCCTTATGCTCTCCTATCCTCATCATTTCTAATAGAGGCAACTTAACAGTTATCTGAGACAAAAGTTTCTTCATATCCACAGGGGTGTATGTCATATCAGAAATGTTTGATTTCTGATTTGTGAAATCCACATCTTCTGCTTGAGTAGCCAGTTTAGCTTCATTTCCCCTATGTGGTTTGTCCCCCTTTTTGGGATGAGGTATGGAACTCTCTGGTGTTTTCATCTTTTCTTTATACATATTTGGGCCAGTAGGTTTGTTGCCTTTCTTAATTAAAACCTTATTAGTACCTTCAGCCTGTTTCTCTTTTTCCTGTGGCCTTTTGGTACTATTTGGGGTATCCTTGATAAAGATACCAACAGGTTTTCCAGCTGCATTTCCAACTACTCTATTTCTTAGAACATAATTACCCATCGCTTGTGCAACCATATTTGCTGTGATCTCAACTATTTCTTCATCAGATCGCATTCTCAGGACAGGGATCTCATCACATCCTTCAGTATTACATCTCATATTATCAATCTCCCAATCCTGTATGTCAGAATCATCATGCTGATAATATGTTTCATCATTTACAAGTGAGGAAGTCATAGCACAACCACTGTCATCATATTATTCATCTTCATCTTCTTCATTTTCTTCAGTGGAAGAAATTCTGGAAGCAATAACACAATATTCAGGGTTGTGTGGAGACTGACAAGGTACACACCAGGGGTTATCATTGCACATATTTACTGAGGTTTTGTGCAAGGGGTCAAGAGTTTTTTCATCAGATTTATCCTTATTTTGTGGGACAATAGGTTTCCCATCCTTCCACTGAGTAGTATAAGGATAGTTTTGCATGCTAGGCTATTTGTTGAAATTGCCATAGGAAGGTTTATCATTATTTGAAACCCTATTGTGACTATTTTCTCCAGGATTTAAATTTTTTAAAGCATTCATAATCAATTTGAGGTTATCATCTTGCTTAAGTATTGAACTCAGAGTTTATCTGATTCTTTTTTATTATACTTGGTGGGTTTCCAATCTTCTCTCCTGCCCACTTTCCCATAAATTATTCTATTTGTCTCAATGTTGAATGCTACCTTATATGCTTCCCTAATATTTATAGGGTTCTTATCTCTTAACAAATAACCCATTTTTGCATAAAAGCATTAAGATAGGTAGCAAGACATACCTTGTCATCTAGTCTCATCACTTGTAGCAACTTGTGCATTTCCCTTTGAAATCTGATATTGAATTCCACCACCTCTTCATTAGGGTTCTTCTTTATGTTGTTGAACTCACTCAACATGAACCCTTCATTATTCTTGTCCCCATATTGGTCCCTGAAACATTCCTTCATCTCATCCATGGACCCAATACATTCATGGGGCAATCCTCTAAACTAGTCCCTAGCGTCCTCAATTAATGATTGCACAAATAATTTCATCATAAAATCATCATGTGCAATTTCATAGTCATCAACCATATCCATTAAATATTTCAGATGTTCTTCACATGTTATAACATTATTCCCAACAAATTTAGGAAGTTTGTCCCTAATCTTTTTAGGAATTTCATTTGGATAACAAGGAATGCCAAAGAAAATAAATTGTCTGTACCTTTCAATATAGACATGAGTTTTTTGAGATGAAATGATACCTTGAGTACTTGAGGTGGTAGCATTTCCAAAGTCAACAGGTGGTGGTAAATTCATTCCTGAATTCAGAGACAATTTAGGGCCAGCGCCAACAAGATGAGAACTAGAGGTTTGTCTGAGAAATTCAATTTTCTTCTTCATTTCAAGAGCAGAGGCTTCCAATTCAGCCTTCTCTAATTCCTTGGCTACTATCTCCCTCTCTCTTTTGGCTCTCTCCAACTCAGTATCTAGCTTCATCATGGGATCCATCATACTCCCTTTTCTCACCGCCTCCTTTATTTCAACAGCTGCTACCTTTTGTCTACCTTTGTCCTTGGGTTTTAGTATGTCATACAATTGTTGAACAATAGGTTCATATTCAAGTTTCTCAGGTATAACAGTAGCATTCATTGCCTCCAAATCTTGGAGTTGCCTTTTCAACTGGTCAGATTGAATCTGAGCATGTCTGATTCTTTCTTCCTTTTCTCTTTCTCTTTTTTTCTCAAGGCAATTTTCTCTTAGATCTTTCTTTCCAACTCACCCACTTCTTCAAAAATCTCTTCAGAATCCATAAGAGTCATGTCAGATTCTGAGTTTTCTTCCATGATGGTTCTCTCTCTTCTGTGATGATGGGCATGTGGTCTTTAAGATGAGGGAGAGATCAGATCAGTTGGAGCGTTCCTATTCTCTTCACCTCTACTCTTGGATCTGGACTTTGTCTCATGTCCTTGAGACTTACCACGAACCATCTTTCTAGTATATTTAGGGACATCATCAACCCTTTCACTCTGAGAGTAATTCTCCCCATAGACTCACAATCATGGTTGTGTTTCTTGTTCAACTTCTACATTTTCTTCCTCATGATTAGGAGGAATGGGAGTATCCATTCTTATGTTCCTTCTCTGCCTCCAATCTTGGGGAGTAACTCCAGCAACATTTTTTTTCATTGATTTCCCAGCTATGGAAGTGGATGGAATCTCACCTTCCAATTCATTCTCAGGATGACTGTTCATCCTGGATCTAGTATTTTTGTAACTCATAGCTAAACCATAGTGTATCAGATTTATTGTAACTCAACACTAATGCAGAGATTTCTTCGAGTTGCCACCAAACAAATAGATGGGAAAATACACACTAACTTGAGTAACAAATTTGGTATGGAAAGTTTTCACGGGTTACAGACAACAACAAATTCTAAGCACTTATCCCGACATATTTTTAATGGTAATACAGATCACTAGGATATGCGAAGATTAAAAACCCGACTGGTATTGATAAGTAAGTAGGCCAGGAGTCCAACTCAACATGAGAAACCGTACTTGCTTATTGCAATGAAAGACTAGTCCCCAGCAGAGTCACCATTTTGCTGGTTTCTTTTTATGTTGCAATAGAAACAACAACAACCTCTTCCCTTTATGACTATTTTTATAGAGGAGCCACCTCCAAATATTTTTTCATGCAAGAAAAAGGACCAACTAGAAAGCACTCTCTTAATACTTCTACTCTTTAGGTCCTGCTACACCAAGGAGGGGATACCCTGTAACACCTATTGATATATCTAATTTGGTACTATCAAACAGTAATATCACAATGACTCAACATAACTGGGAGATACTAGATAATTGGCTAATTACCCATTGAACATCAACCATGAGATGGAGCATGAGATAGAAATTTGTAACAAACTTACACAAATGTAGACTTAATGGATTTTAATTGTTTTTTTATAGAAAAAACAGCCAATGCGCAACTAGATATGCAATAAAACAAAACTTATCAGCTTCAGATCAGTGCTTTATCCATTGGGCTATATTCTGACTCAGATACAGTATACTAAAATTAATGTTCACCAAAGATTTCAAATCATGATACAACTATCCCAAAACCCCTACTACTAATAGAATCCTAGCATGTATCAGATGAATCTATGCATAAATCAGAGCTAATTTAGTCTGATCCTAGATCAAAACTCTCAAATAAGTACATAAACACAGAGAAAACTATGCTAATGAATCAAAAAATTCATAACTCATATGACATATTCACATGAGAGATTGGAATCTGGATCTTTGTATTAAATTCTAAAAATCTTATTTCAGTATACAAAAAGTACTCAGAGATAACCTCTTCAATAACTTGCAAAAGATCTCTCAACTTTATTTCTGACTTCTTACACTATCTAGTACAAATTATACTATCCTTCCCCTCTTGACTGAAAACTTTACAAATTGTTTACAATACAAATTTTCCAGCCCTTTCCAATGATCTTGGGAATCCTTTTATAGAATAGGATTGCAACAAGCTTCAGATCATTTGGAATAAGGAAAAATTTAATGACTCACTAAAAAGATAAAATAGCTAATGGAGTGATAACCACTCTTGTTACAATAGATATTTGACAAATTTTGTCTTTTGACCGCTTGGTACTTGCAACTACTTCAAAGTTGTTCAACATGAGCCATTTGAAGTCTGTTGTGCTTGATATTGGTGATGTAGGACATTAATTTTATCTGTATCATCCAATCTGTTAGGCTTTATCATCCTCCTGCATGTCGTCACCTTCTCCTGGATCAACTATTGTGTACTTGTCCTTCCAAGAGGTATACACCTCATCACTCGGCCAGTTGAAATTAAGGACCTCATCCTTTCTGCTGTTAATTTCCCTCCAAGTGGCATTTGAATTTTCAATTTCTTGTGACCAAAATGCAAGAAATATTTTGGCCTTACCAACTATCTCAACAGTTTGCACAAAAAACAGTGTACTCTCCAGGGTAATTATGCTATTGGTTATAACTGCCAATGCTTCATTCATCTGCCGATGCCACAATGCTTCATCTTTTATATCTCCATTTTTCTTGAAAAGATTTGGAAATATTTCATACCGGTCCTTTGAATATTCCTTTCTTAAGGCCATCACCTTTCTTATGACATTGCTCCTTCTTAAATCCATGTCCACGAGAAATTTGACACATTTATGAGTGCCAATTAAGACAATGTCAACATTATTCTCTTTCTTGCAAGTGGTGTGGAAGAATTTCAATTCTCCTTTCTTTCCTTTCCATCTATTCACCATTTGATCCAAATTGTCTTTATATGCAGTGTATTCATTCAACACGCTAACAATTTTCTTCCCTTGTGCGTAAATTGCAGTGGGAACTAATTCATGGGTACAATGCATGAGGGTGTTGTGTATCTTGTTTGCATATTTTTGTTTCACCCATGCCTCTGCTTCTCTAAAAGCAGCAGACTATTCAACTCATTCTTTTCTTGACTTCTCCAGCTCTGTTCTTTCAGCAATCAGTCTTTCCTTTTCTTGCTCCAACTCATCTAGTGTGGTTGGGTTTGATGGTGCAGGGGAAGGAGGATAAGTGATGATCGAACTTGATGATGATGACTGATGGGGATCTTGTGTGATCATCCTCTGAGGCACAAATTGAGTTGTTTGTCTTCCCTCTAGGAAAGCAATTCTATTGTCCTTTTCAATAGATTTAATCTTCTCATCATTGTAAGCCTTCATGACAATCTCATATTTCTCTGTTAGGATTTTGAATGCCTCTTCTTGTTTCTCAATCACCTTTAAACTCAATTTTGCAGTTTGTAGAGCAAGGTTAGCTACGTCCACACCTGATGTATCTGATACTCTTCTTACAATAAGGCTACTGGCTTGTTCAGCTTGATTATCTTCATCAGATACCTTATGGATTTTCTTTTTCATATGCCACATGACAAGGTCTGCATGATCTTCACTAAATCTCACTCCCGTGGATGCTTGTCTGGCCTCTGTCTCATTAGCATAAACAATCTTTGTTTCCTTTCTCGCAGCATCAAAGACAATAGCATCTGCAATATACCACTCTGGAAGTATCTGTACTCCTTTCTTCCTGACTAGTGCCCTTCCTTCCTTAGGAGTTATATTTTCAAACTTAACTATCATTTCTTGTTTGACTTTGTTTTCAATGTCTTCCTTAATCCTTGTAGGTTGCTCATTATGTTTTTTGTTGGCACTTTTCTTTAAATTCATTAATGTGGGTTCTCCATAAAAATTGTAAGAATGCGCTGGCCTTGACAAAATTGTCATCAGAAAGAAATTAATTGTTGGCCTGTTGAGTCAAGGGGTCCAGTTCCTTTCCAGCATATTCTACAACAGTGAGATCTAGTGAAGCATGCTTTGGAACTTCAGGCACCCCTTCTTGTAGTTCTTGGGCTGTGACAATTATTTGTCCAGCATCTCCCATTTGTAGCAACTGTTCTGCTACTGCTTGTTCATCAATACAAAGTGGATATTGGGAAAGAGAATATACATTTTCCTGTTGTTTTTGTTGTTCTCCTTCTATCGTTTGCCTTTTGGGGGATGGCAATGATTGAGTATGGGGGTCTACTGACCTCTTCCCCTTTGGATCCAGGGTCTTCTCAGCTTGTGGTAAGACTGTACTGTACCCTCTTCTTTGGTAAACCACAAATTTTCTTGGGGGAACATTCTTGGTTGGAGCTATCTTTCTCATCATTGCCTTTGCCCTTTCTGGCTCTATTTGTAAAATATTGGCCCTTTTCTGATTCAGTGCCTGCATGATATCCTCAAACATCTCCATTAAAGATTCTATATTTTTGGCCCAAGGCTGAAAATCTTTCAATGGGTCATACAACTTGTCAAAGTGTCGCACAAAATCTGGGCTCTTCTTGTATGCCAACCACTTTTCCTTTTTTATCTCCTGCTCTATCCTGTCAAACTCATTTTTTATTATGTCCTCAGGGAAATTGAATTGGTGATTCAGCACCAGGCATTTTGTTTTTTCTTTGAACATATCTTTAATGAATGCTTCAGGGTCACCACATCTTGATATTGTAGTACTCAGATGGTAAGGGGCCATATATTTGTTTAGGTGTTTCCACCCTCCCTTTGTAATAATAAACTGATGGGCTACTGTGATTGTAGGGAAAATGGTTCCTTTTCCTCTTCCTATCAATTCTTCCTCCTGCAGACCTCCAATATGTCTTATTATTTATGCCAATCCTAATTTGACAGGTACTCTGTAGGGTAATATATAAGGGATTCCCCTGAAACCATAAACTGTGAAAACTATTGACACTAGGTAGAGAATGACATCTCCCCAATTATGCACTATTTTCAATTTTGGATTATATTCCTTAGGTCTCAATAATTGCAACAATGTCAAAGGCATCCTGGGATCATCATTCATCAACAATGCCCTAATCCTAGCAGCAAAACATCTATCAAAATTTATGTAAGTTGCCTCCTTTTTGTCCCATGACATGTCTGCATTCCACAACTGTAGGATCATTTCCTCATCATCTTTGACCTTTGTCAATTCCATCTCTCTTTCAAAATAATTTGTCCCTTTGTATAGAAACATATGCATTAGCAGGGAATACCATGTGAAATGTCTAGTCACCTTGCAGTTTTGGATGCCTATCAATCCTTCATGTATCAAATTTGCAAGATATGGAGAAAAATAAAAAAATATGGCTAAATGGGGGTGCAAAATGTGTACCATCATGAACATGTAGTGGATGAGCATTTCCTTCTCTTCATCATCCCCACAGATTTGACATAAAGCCAGGTATGTTTCTATGGCCTTTGGGGTGAAATAGTCTAACTTGAAAGGTTCCTTGGTTCTTGGCCCTACCATTATCATATCTCCAATTTTGTTGAAGTATTCTTTTAATGGTCCATTTCTCAGATAATCCTTTTGTGCTTCATACACTTCTTTGAATTCTTTGAAGTCAAGTTTATCCATTTGGGTATCCTCTCCACTCAACTTGAATACTTTCCTGATTTCTTCTACAGTTATGTTGACCATGATCTGTCCATTCTTATCCCTGACTACCCTGGATATCTTGTCATACTTGTTTTCTATTTGCATAAGCATATTAATGTCCATGAAAACCCTAGGCACTACTAACTTGCCCACATCAAATTGCCATATATTGCTATTAGGAGCAAAAGCATTTCTCTGGCAGAAAAATACTCTGAATAGAGCCAAACCAGCCATACCTATATTAGCATCCCTAGCCCATTGTCCCAGATCGTACAAACCCTCACCAATTTTCAAATGTGGACTCTTAGGGACCAGTTCTTTATTTTTGGTCGAATCATTTGTCGACCTAGTTAATTGCTGTAGTAGGTCATCACATACATTTCTGTCCTGATAATTCACGTGGCCCTTGAACTCTCTCCTAGGCGGCATCTTGAATTTAAAGTCTTTATAATCTAATGATTTAATGAATTTGACAGAACATAGTAACCACAAGCCCTAACAATTCTTCAGATTTTGGAATTTAGACAAAACTTGCACCAGAAATTTACCCGTTCTGCAAACAGCCTAGAAGTTGAAACACGATCACTACAGCTTTCTTTTGCTCCACAAATTTGACAATTATGATAATCAAGAGTTGAATGATCGAATACATAGCAATCCCATCACTTCTGAGCATTAAATTCTTACTATAGAAAGCACATGTTCGCCATTACTTCACTTGAGTTCAAACTCTCATAGCTAACGGTTTAGAATTGCTAAGATAACTCCTTTGAATTATGACCATTGATCCTGACATCTCTTCTTTGCATCAAACAACTCACAGCAAGTCTTTTACAACATTCATCTCCGTAGACATGTGGCAGCATGTCGCAATCCCTTAAAGATTAACCTTCAATCACTTTCCATCATAGGCTTTGCGCACACTGTTAGATCTTTCTGAAGATGCTAACCTTTTACCTTACTTAACACCGACAGAGGGTCCCAACACTTAGGACACGCATCACCACATCGTGTTCGCTTGATGACTAAAGGTAGATCACTTTATCCTTTAGTCTTTACACCATCTGTCCGATCTTGCTTAACCTTTACTGTCTTTAATACATCTTTATGGCCCGCAGCTTTGATCTCCTGGGACACGTGGCAACACGTCACAATGCCTTAATTGTTAAAATCATTGCATCTTTCATTGGAGGCTTTGTGCTAGCCGTTCGATCTTCTTTAACCTATCATTCCTTTACCCAACCGAATTTATATTAACCGCAGTCTACAAATTTCCTGGATGGACACATGTCACAACAACGCAATCCCTTAAAGGTTATTTTTTGGTCATCTTATCATTGCGGGTTAACACCAGTCGTCAGATCTATTCGGAGATGTTGTGTATTTACTGAATCTTTAATCACCTGCCGGACCCACTAGACACCATGTGGCAGCATGGCACATTCCCTTAATGACTATTGTATGCGCATCTTCATCATAAGCCTTTGCACCAACCGTCGGATCAAATCTGACATATACTCCATTTAACTTCATCTGCTCATTCATGTTTGGGCCCACTGAGCACACGCATCACCATGACGTGATCCCTTGAAGTTAAATCACCCACATCTTTGGTATAAAGGTAATGCACGAGCCGTTGGATGAAAAAGCATCTATGGATATCCTTCAACCTATATCTTCAATGTATCGGGTCCTGCCAAAGACACGTGGCACAACGGTGCATTGCCTTGAATATTAAAATTCGACCATCTTCTCATTGTGGGAATGCGTGAGCCGTTGGATGAAAACACATTAGCTCGACAGATAACATTTTAATAAACTCTTGCAGACTTTGAAATTAGGAAATAAATAAAGACCATGACATTAGGATACTCACAACTTAATGAACATGAACATCTTTTTAAAAGGACACATGCAAGACATGACTTAAGTGACAAAAAGTAACAAAGAATCAGAAACCATTTTAACACATAGGGTTCTAGGACCAAATTTTACACTTAGAAACATGACAACCATCTTTTCAAAGATTTATACAAGACCCTATTTCAGATGTAGACCATGGACCCCTTGCTTTGGAAATTTTTTTTAACAGACCTAACAGGAGGTACACTTGAAGAGGAGACAGTGGTAAGAAAATTCTTAAGAACCTTATTGCCTGTTTATGCTAGTAGAGTTTCTGCTATTCAAAAAATGAGAGCAGTTGCAAACAATAAAGTTACTCTAGATAGTCTGATTGGTAGACTAATTTCATTTGAGATGAATAACTTTGACAATAGTGTCTTACCATCCATAGAATCTGCATTCAAATCTTCTCTAAAGATAAGTAACTCAAGTCATAGACATGCTGTTAGAAATGATAGTGACAGTGATAATGAGGATCAAGGACTTGATGAAATTGAAGCACTTATGGCTAGAAGATTGCAGAGAGGCAAAGGCAAATACAAAGGTAAATTACCACTTGTATGTTTCAATTGTAAAGAGGTTGGACACTTTGCTGCAAGATGTCTGAACCGACGAAAAAATGACAGACCTTATGAGAATAAGTTTGACAAAGGTGATAACAGAGAATACCAGAGCAACCGACAATCTAACAAGAGAGATACCCGAGACTACAAGGACAAATGGAAGAAAGCTTGTTACCTAACTGAGAGAAGAGCTGATGACACTGACACCAAATCAGAAGAAGACATCAAGATGGTATTTGTAGCCTTGAAGGATGATTCAGATGAAGATGAAGAAAGGTATGTAGAAACTGCACTCATATCTAAAGTTAGTAAAAATCATGTTTGGATCATAGATAGTGGCTGCACTCACCATATAACCGGTGATAAACAAAATTTTGAGACTTTTGAATACTATAATGGTGGTTCATTAAGAATGGGTAATGATACACCTTGTCCAGTTGAAGGTAAATGAACCATAATGTTGAATAACTTGATAAAATGTGAAAATTCTTACTGGGTTAGAGGACTGAATTACAATTTGTTAAGTGTTTCTCAGTTGAACAATTCAAGTCACAAAGTAGTATTTGAAAATAAGAAGGCAAAGATCTTCAATGAATTAGGAAGGTTGATTGGTACTGGTGAGCAGACAAAAGGTAATCTTTTCTATCTTGATGACACTAACACCACTTGTTTGATGGTTAGAAACGAAGACTTATGGTTGTGGCACAAAAGATTGTGTCATGTGAACTTTGAAAACATGATAAAGATAAGAAACAAAAGGAATGTCAGAGGCTTACCGACGATGACTAAGCCCGAGCATATCATGCGCAATAATTGTCAAAATGGTAAGATGACAAAGTCTAGTTTCAAGAGAAAAGCCCATACATCTACTGCAATTCTAGAATTAGTCGATACAGATCTATGTGGATCGATGAGGACAAAGAGCTACTATGGAGATAGGTATTTCATTCTCTTTGTTGATGATTTCTCTAGAATGATGACGATCATGTTTTTAAAAGAGAAATCAGAAGCATTTAAGATGTTTAAATGGTACAAAGCAATAGTAGAAAAACAAAGTGAAAATAAATTGAAATGCTTAAGGTCAAATAGAGGAGGAGAATTTACTTCAAAATAATTCATTGACTATTGCAATGAGCATGAAATAAAGAGACAAGTTTTTGTACCAAAGACACCACAGAAAAATGGAATTGCTGAGAGGAGAAACAAATCAATTGTTGATTGTGCAAGAACATTGATGATTGAGAAAAGAATCACTCAAACATTCTGGAGGGAAGCTTTCAGTACTGCTGTCTACACACTAAATAGAGTACAATTGAAGAAGGACACAAAGAAGAGACCCTATGAGCTTTAGTATAGTCATACACCCAATGTAAGTTACTTCCGAATCTTTGGTAGTCAATGTTATATATTAAAGGATGATAGAAATGGAAAACTTGACTGCAAAAGTGAAGAAGGTATCTTCAAAGGGTATTCAACCAAAAGCAAGGGTTATATATGTCTAAACAAGTCATCTAACAAAATCATTGAAAGTGCAAATGTGAAAATAGACGAATTTGCAGAAAAGAATGATAAGGAAAGCAAAAAGGAATTGTAGGACTACAACAAGTTTTTTTATACCGAACCTGACACTCTACCCAAGCAACATTGTGTCGCTCCCGAGCATCAGATCATTGCACCCGAGCATCAGGCTGCAATTATCGATGATGAGGATAATACTCAAGATGATGTTCCAAACAATGGAGATGAAAATGAAGGTGAAAAAGATAATCAGAATGATGAACACAAAGCTGAACCAAAACTTGCCAAGTATGTTAGAAGGCATCATCCACAAAACCAAATCATAAGAGACAAGAAGGATGGAACAAGAACAAGAAGCAAGTCACTTAACACAAGATGTTTACTTTGTGATTTTGAGCCTAAATCTGTTTACAATGCACTTGAGAATGAAGAATGGGTCAGTGCTATAAATGAAGAGATAGAACAAATTGAGAAGAACAATACATGGACACTAGTACCGAGACTAGAAGACAGGAATATCATCGGTACCAAATGGATATTCAGAAACAAGCTGAATCAGAATGGAGAAGTCACTAGAAACAAAGAAGGATTAGTATGCAATGGATATGTACAAGAAGAAGGTATTAATTATGGTGAAACCTTTGCACCCGTTGCTAGACTAGGAGTTAGAATTCTACTTGCTTATGCTGCATTTAAAGGATTCAAGGTACACCAAATGGATGTCAAATCTGCATTCCTAAATGGAATACTTGAAGAAGAGGCATACATTGAACAACTAGAAGGGTTTGTCAATCCAGACAAGAAAAACATGGTATGTAGACTACACAAAGCCTTGTATGGATTGAAATAAGCACCGAGAGCCTAGTATGAAAGACTTCACTTATATCTCATTAGCATAAAAATTGTTAGAACAAGTGAAAATAGCAATCTGTACTTAAAAGAAGATACCGATGGTAATATTCTGATTGCTGAATTTTTTGTTGATGATATCATTTTTGGAGGGAATGAATTGTTATGCAAATCCTTTGCTGATGAAATGAGCAAGGAATTTGAAATGTCTATGTTTGGAGAGATCAAATTCTTTCTTGGTCTACAGATTCTTCAACAAGATGTAGGCATTTACATCACTCAGTCCAAATACATCAAGGAAGTGCTGAAGATATTCAAGATGGAGGATTCCAAACCAATTGGAACACCGATGGCTACTGGATGCAAGTTGACAAAGGAGGACAAGACAAATGAGGTAAATTAGACCTTATATAGATCAATGATTGGAAAATTGATGTATGTTGTTCACACCAGACCAGTTATAGCACATGTAGTGGGGATAGTTGCTAGATTCTCTGCTAATCCCAAAGAATCACATATGACTATTGTCAAAAGAATTATGAGATATCTGAAGAACACCGAGGACTATGGCTTATGGTACAACAGAGAAGGAAAATTTGAGCTACAAGTATATACCAATGCTGATTGGGCTAGAAACATTGATGAACGAAAGAGAAAAACTGGAGGAGTATTCTTCATGGGTGACAGACTTTTCACATAGATAAGAAAGAAGAAAGGATGCATCTCTCAGTCTACTGTAGAAGAAGAATATGTGGCTGCTACTGAAAATTGATCTAATATTACATGGATCAAACAATTACTGGAAGGTATGCATATGAAGATCCTTGAACCAATAATTATCTATTGTGATAATACAAGTGCAATAAAATATTTCAAAGAATCCAGTCATGCATGCTAAGACTAAGCATATTGCAATCAAGTATCACTATCTGAGAGAACAAGTGCAAGAAAAAGAAGTGGCACTATAATATGTTCAATCAAAGGAAAAGTTAGCTGACATATTCACCAAGCCATTACCGAAGGATACTTTTGAGTATCTGAGACAGAAACTGGAGGTTCAACCCTTGTCTATTAGTCAGTATTCTGACTAGGAGGTTGCATCAGCCTATACCACATCTGAAGTTCAGTCATGTTGATGCAAACACTGAGATGGACAACAACAGATACATCTGTACATTGCAAGGTACAAATCTACACCGAAAATCAGGACATTGTATTGCTGATGGATAGGGAAATTGAAGAAGTATATTATGCAAAAGGATGGAAGATGATATAGATGATAAAATAAGGAGAAGTATTTTTTTTTGGCTTTGTTGTCAAAGGGAGAGAGATATTCTCATTATCATACAAAGGGAGAGATGATCTCCATATCACATAAATGAAATATATGATAAAAGGAGAGAGTATATCATTATCCATGAAGTGAAGTTCCTGAGAATCAGAAAGGAAGAATTAATCAATATTCTAAGGGAGAGAAATTGATTACATATGAAATATCCATCTAAGGGAGAGAAGTAACAAAGGGTGAGAGTTCAGAAAAAGAGAAAGAACACTGTCAAAGGAAAAATAGATTATTAATAAGAGGAACAGTCAAGGCAGAGCACATATCAGACTAGAGATATCAGATGATACATCTATCCAGTGAAGGGATTAAAGATTAAAGACAACCACTCTACATGAAACAAATCTAAGCTATTTTTTGAACTTACCGAGAGCCAGACATTTATAATAGTTACATTAGGAAAGCTTGATGAAATTGTATATTTCATATTGTATTAGTGATAGTATAGTATGATAATTTAGTATGTTGCCATCAATGCCAAAGGGAGAGATTGATGACATGTAACTGTTTGAATGTTTGAAGATGTTAAGTTGATAACCGAAATGCAGAAGGATAATGCAAGACATTAAATCAGTTAATGGATTGTATTGTCATTGATGTCAACTTGATATAATCTAATCGGTTATAATCAAAGTGTCAAAGACTTCAGAGGATCAGAGAGATAAAGATTATGCTTTCTGTAATGCATAAAAGACAAGCATTTACATTGTGACTACAAACACTGACGGTCAGTGGAACTTGATGGATGGAGATCACCGACAACCAAGTCACAGTGATGCTTGAGCAAGAAAATTGACGAGCAGAATCACAAGAAAACCCGACGACCAGAAACATAGTGTAAACCGATGGAGAAGCCCGAGGAGAATTGAAGTGTTGACTGACGCTATCAGAGAGTTAAACCAAAAATAATTGGAGTTCACAAACGAAAAAATACCTAGCTGGCAGAGCTAAATATAGAGTTAACTGGTAGTTATCATTGTTTTCATCGACAAGATAAGCCAGAGATAAGTGATTGATTTAAAGTTGATTTGTGCAGTTGGAAAAAAGATCTCAGTAAGATAAAATATGAGTTTTGCTTTAAATTTGGTTGGCAAGAATTGTGGATCACGCCAAGATCAAGAAAATCAAGAACCTAACAACGGTGATATCATGTCTATTTATTAGACAACTCAATTCATTACAAATGGGTGTGGGGAGAAAGAGAATAGAGGATGCTAAAGAGAAACTGAGGAAGAGAAACTTCATACAGTGCTGATCAACAAGCCGAGGAAAGAGCTAAAGAATTCTGCAGACACCGAGTAATAGAGAAAAACATCATCGAGAAGAATCAAAGTGGAGCAAAGGTATAAAAAGAGTAATATTGATCAGAATAGTTTGTGAGATTACAATAGATCTGAAAATCTGCAAGTATAGTTGTATATGTGAATAGATCATACTTTTTCAGTTTAACCATTGATTCAGAAAGTCTCTTAACTGAGCGGGATTTAAAGATCCTTTCTATATTGAGATACATCTAATGGAGTATCAAAAAGTTTGTTCATGAAGATAACATGAGATGCCAGATACCTATTGACATGCCAAGTGAGTGTTTGATCAAGGATGGTAGCATAGAGATGCCCGATATCAAGTGACAGACTAAAATTTTAAATCCTCTAACAAGGTCACACCTAACAGTGTGTTTGTAACCTTTAACAGGGTTGGCTATTCACCGAGCTCACTTCAGAAGAGTGAAAATTTTGGTTACTGGTCCCAAGTGCTTTTTCCCTTAATAGGGTTTCCATGTTAAAAATTCATGTGTCAATGTGTTTATGAGTCATTACTTCAGTGTTTTTCATTACACTTAACTTAATCGGATTGATTGGTATACACTAGATAATTTACTGTCTATCGGTAAATTGACAGACTGCTAATCGGTAAATCTATAGTAGAAGGTTTTACAAAGCATTCCGAGGAGTAGTAATTTGATTTAAGTATTTGGAGGCATTCATCTTATAGGACTGAAGATAACTAGAGGTATAATTTTGTGGTACTAAGTTTTAAGGGTTGATTATTGGAATATTTTGAGGCCACTGATTCACCCCCCCTCTCAGTTATTTCTAACATCATTTTCATCTAACTTCATCTTGATGATGTCCTTGAGATTCTCTTCAAATTTATTCCATTACTCTATGATGACCTTCAATTCTTCTCTGGTCCTTTTTCAGCCTTCCATTTTTTGTTTTGTTTTAACCCATCTTTGATAAATTCCAGAGTATTCTTAATTTCACTTAGCTTCTTTTCAAGTTTTGTGACCTTTTCTCTTGACTCCTTCAATTCCCACCTAACTTCTACTTTTCTTTGAATTTCTAGATCTTATGCCTTAGCTTTGAGATACATGCATTTACTTCCTTCAAGTTTTCTTTCATTTCCCCATTCTTTGACTCAATGCACTCAATATCGCTTATCATGATATGTCAATATTCATTAGAATAGTATTCTCTTTTAATCTATTCAAACACCCTAGATCTTCCTCAAGCGGTTAAACTCTATCTGCAATGGACCAAACTTAGATACCAATTTTTGAATAGGCCAAATAACTATGAGGGGGGATGAATCAGTTATTCACAAATAATTTCAAAAAATTTCACTGAACTGGTAAGCACTTAAACCATTCAAATAATTAAGATAAATAAAAGTGTGAAAGAACAAGAACAAATAACACCATATCACTAGATATAACATGGAAACCCAAAGAGGGTAAAACTATGGAGAACCCAATTCTGATGAAATGAACACTGATTAAGGTGATTTTTACAAGGGATCATTTTCGATTTTCTCACTGTGGGTTGGCTCATTTTCGGTCCGACTAACTATCCGTATACAAAAGATGTATTGCAAAATGTATTACTCATAAAATGTGAACTGATAGAATTGCATATTTTTATGCATGAAACAGTTCCAGTTGAAAGTATATCAATCACCGACAACAAATATTTGATATGGGTCCTATGTAGCATCTACCAAACCTCTACAACACAGTATGTCAGAACTTCTCTTTGTACCATAACAAATCATCACTTAACTTTCTTATTCTTACAAACTGCTCCCAGATATACACTGAAATAGACTCACACTATATCACCTCTAGATCTTTGTTTTTCATATATACACGCTCACACCCATACCTTTCATCATATATAAAAGATGTCTTTGTTTATATATACATCTGATCAGGAAACCACGTATGTCGGCCAAGACACAAAACATGTCGGCCATAAAATAAATTGCATTTGTATTTAACACACTACCACTGAACCTAAATCTGGGTCATACATAAGAAACAAATTTACAACACGTTACAACAAGACCTAATATATGTTACCCTTAAGATACACATGCTTCATATCACATTTACTGAAAGATAGGTGTAGACACCTAAATCTGATTACTAAATTCTAAATCAAATTTAGTCCTCTTCTAGGCATTGGTAATTAAATATTTATTATTCAATTGGCCTATGCCAACCTTCTAATTAATTAATTATAGTCCAATTTATTAAATAAGCAACTAATGACTATTTGATTGAATCCCCTTCTTCTATTAATTAAAAAAATACTCCTATTTGTTTTAATTGGTCCATTTACCTCATTTTCCACTATTTATTAATTAAATTAAGAAATCTAATTCTATTTGAGCACATGGATCCTAACTTTAACCCCTACTTAACCATCTTTTAATCCACCTACCCTAGAGTTCTAACTCAACCCAACTTCTTGCACATACTAAGCCTCAATTAATTAAACACATTTATTTAACTAATTAACGCTCCACTCATTCTCTCTCCTCCCACTTGCTCACTAATTAATCTTAATCCAAGTCTAATCCCCTCTTAAACATTTACACAATCCTAATCACATGGATTAGAAAAATAATGTCAACTCCTTTTCTTATCAACTCCAATCCCAACTCTTTCTCCACTCGTCAACCTTAAATGCCCTTACGTTCTCAACAACATTCCTTACACCTTTTTCCCCTCCAAGGAATTCTTTATTCCTCCTCATTCTCCAACATCCTTCCCACTTCCCAAAATGGTCGCATTCCTCAAGGGATTGGCCTTTGGGATTTGAGACAAGATATGCCTTTTATGACATATATTCCCAAAACCCCATATCATCTCAACCTCTCACATGGTGACACTTGTCACCATGCTATGAGTTTGTGAAAGCACAATCCATGTGCCTCCCCTCAAAAGTATATCATCCCTTCATAAGATTTCAATCTTGACCATCCATTTGAAGCTCCTCAAACCTATAAATTGAACCCTCATTCCCTCACAAATCCATCCACCATACATAACAAAGTTATAATGCCACATTGAGATAAAAACACATAAGAAAAATAATATTTTATGCCAAAATCCTTCCAAAATCTCCAACTTTGAAGCTTGAGGATCCACATTGAGCACACATTCAATCCTTTGGACAAATCTACTCAACAAGGGAGCTTCAAAAAAGGGATAGAAATGTTTGCATGTTCTTGTATTGTTTAGTTCTCTTTTCATGTCTTATCATATATGTGGTAATAGATTAGTTTGTTGAATGTTTAACTTGTTTAGGAATTCTTGTTATACACACTAGTTTTTATTATACATTTTGGCACGCTTGGTGAGACCCACTTCACGGGTCATTTTTTTTACTTGCAAAATAACCCATAAACTAACATTTTTTTGTTGTTTGAGTGTCTTTTTGCAAGGTTTTGTTGTTGTTTGTGGGTTAAAATCAACAGGAGTGAAGCAGTTTGTGCCCGATGATGGTTTTGAAATTCGCAGGACAATGAAAAAAGAACCAGTGGGAACACAGATTAAACCAACGGGAACACTCACATAACCAATGGGAACACTATCCCGCCGTCTGGCCCTCTATGGCTTGTCCGCACCTTCTCTTTTCCCTTCTTTGTCTCGTCCATTCTTACACAGTCCCATGGGAACAATGTTTAGACCAACAAGAACGCTATTTTGTAAATCCATTAGGAAAAAATGATGAAAAAATCTACCATTTTATTTTGTTGTCTATAAAATTCATTTGTTTGTGAGAACACACTTTGACCAATAGGGACATTAGCTTGACCGACAGGAATGCATTCGGTAGGTGCAGGTATAAAAATGGTTTTTTGTTCTGCTTTTTAGTTTTTGGTTTTTAACGATAGTCCCACGAGAATGCGGTTTGTTCTAGCGAGAATGTGTGCAAACTAGCTGTATTTTCGGTATCTGTGTACGTCGACAGGAATGTGGGTAGAATCGGCAGGAACACTGATTTAATGTTTAAATTAATCAATTAAATCACATTTTCAATTTGGGGTTTTAAAATTTACCTTCGATGCCAAACATCACAATCCACACTTCAATTTGGTGCATTAAAAATCACAAGCTTAAAATTGAACAAGTTCAATCCACACTTCAATTTTGAGCATCTGAAATTCACAATGATAAAATTGAACAAGAAATCTAAACATTGATTTTGGTGTTTAAAATTGATTAAGGAAAAATATTTCATTTTGGTGCTTAAAAGAAACTTTGTGTTTGTTTCTTTTTAATTTTCTAAGCACATTGCCTAATTTGAGGAAAAAATAACACCATGTCTTAAGTGTTTGGTGCACTTGCACAAGTTTAGAGTGGTCCTACTTGCATCACACACTATCCTTGCCCGTTGCTTTTGTGGTATTGGGTGCAAGAGAAAAGTGTTGCTAACACTCGAAGTTTCTTTTTTAGAGAGCCCCATCTAAAGTGAGTGCTTCCCTGACATAGAACGACCTCAAACCTAAAAATAATTTGACTGGTATATAAACAAGACTCTAAGAAAACTTTGGTCTTATCCCACCAAGCTTAGGCGTGTTAAGATGTTATCAGATTTGGAATAGAGGAAATTTTAATTTTAATTTCTTATTTCCTTGATGTATGCATAGTGAAACTATAGTGTACTATTGTTAGATTAATATTCTAACTTCAATGAGATTTCCTATATGATGATAATGTAGATCTAAGAGAAAACTATGAACTTCAAATACAATAATGACATACTTATTTACTTGAGAATACTTGATATGGATCTTTGTTGTAACTTGTAATAATACTTGTTGATTTCTGTATTTTGCAAGTTACTCTTTCAATGTGTATATATATGATATCATGAGACATGTCTCCCATAGGGACATGCCTCTACATTAACTTTGGTCATGTAGAGACATGTCTTATGTAGAGACGTGTCTCTTGATAATTATTTTAATCACTCATTTGTTACCGATAATATATACCATTGACCTGATCGATAATGATTGATTTACAACTTAATAACGATGATGCAAGATAGTCAATATAATAATCAACTCACATATGATATATGACATTGGCAGTCGATATGGCCATCGACTGTGATATCAACTCGATACTGACTCTGATCATCACAGTCGATGCCAATATCGATGCTCATAATATATATAAATACCAATGATGTATATTGACCGATAATGGTTATCAACTATGATAACCACAATCCATGTTGACTGTGATCATCATAGTCGATACCGACTATGCCTTTATTTATTCTTGCATTTTAGTTTGTTAGTGGTTCCATTGATTATTAAGTTGATTCTGATAATCGACATTATAGTCAATGTCACACATGAAATCTTGTTTAGTGTATTATCATCATTATGGGTATGTGCACCAAGTTCTGAACCAAAAAGGGGTGTATAAGTGGACACATTTTTTCTAAAATCGGGTAAACCTGAACTTGGAAAAGACGTTTGAGGGTCATGCACTCAAAATAAGATGTGTAAAAAATAAAAATTGTAGTACTCTGAATATAGTTTTTAAAATACTAAGTTTTTTAAAAAACTAATAAGATTAAGAGGGTCAAACCCCGCGCGCACGAAAACCTGTTCCTGATTTTTCAGTTTAACATAACATAGCTATTTTCGTGCGCTGTACAAAAGATATAGTTATATTCAGTATTTTTTAAATCCCTTTGGTAGGATGATAGGTAAGAGTGAGATCTAGAAGTTGTGTATTTTTTTGTAATTTTCTGACGAGTATTTTGTTTTCTGTGATTTTTTGAAGTGATCGCATCCTAAAAATTTGGTACCTATTCGTGCGCTCGACATAACTTGCATCAAAATAATCGAAAATGAATATTTTTTTAAATTTTATAGAATCAAGTGTAGAACAACTATATGTAATTTATTTGTAATTTGGTTAAGTATATCAAATTTATTAAAAAAATGGTAGACATATGTCTGTGAGGAATGTTAAGACATTGGTAAAGAAAATTAAAGTTTACTATGCTAATATTGTCCAAAAAAAGAAAAAATTATTTGGTTAGAAAGCTAAGAAGATGTATGAGATTATGGTGAAAATTATAGAGCTACCCTCTTGACAAATTGCAAACCTGATGAAGATAAAGTCGAGAATTCATCTTTTAAGATGAAAAAATGTCTAAAAGAATAAAAATGGAGGGAAAATGATCCTCCAAGCCTTTGGGTCATTTTCCAAGCCATAACCCAACCGGGTTTCTAAATTTCAAATGACTCGATCCGGTTCTGAAAAGCAAAAAGTACTTTTTCAACTCTTACATAGCCCGATTGGGTTCTAGAGAATAAAATTTACAATTTTCACTTCTTCAAATCCCGATCGGGTTTTAAAGAAGTAAAAATTATGCATTTTTCTTCATAACCCGATCGGGTTATGAAGAAATTAAAACAGGCTTTCCTCTGGAAGTGATAACTTGCATATACGGAGTCCGATTGACTCTATTAAAAAAGTGTATGAAAGATCTTGAGACGATCTAACACATGATTAACCTACGATCATTTTTATTCGTCGACATTTTTTCTGCCATCCATTTGAATCAAGTAAGGTATAAAATAGGTACTCATTATTTCCCATACATGCAACATATAGGAAAATCACTATGCTCTCTCTCTCTCTCTGTCTCTCTCTCTATCTCTCCCCCGCTCCTTATCATATTATCTCCCAGTCCCTAACCTATCTCTCTCTCAAAAGGAGGGATTGAGAGAGAGAGAGTACTAATTTTCCTATACGTTGCATGTATGGGCAATAATGAGTGCCTATTTATACCTTACTTGATTCAAATGGATGGCAAAAAACTATTGATGACTAAAGATGATCGTAGGTTAATCATGTGTTAGATCGTCTCAAGATATTTCCTACGCTTTTTGAACAGAGTTTGTCAAACTCTGTATGTGGAAGTTATGGCTTCCAGAGAAAAGCCTATTTTAATTTCTTCATAACCCGATTAGGTTATGGAGAATAAAATGCATAACCCGATCGGGTTTTGAAGAAGTGAAGATTGTGTATTTTCTTCTTCAAAACTCGATCGAGTTATGTCCAGAACCCGATCGAGTTATGTAGGAGTTGAAAAAGTACTTTTTGCTTTTTAGAACCCGATTGGGTTATTTGAAATTTAGAAACCCGATCGGGTTCTGAGATAGATTGAGTTTTTTTTATAATATTTTCTAGGCTAGGTTACCAACCCTAGAACAATTTCAAAATTTTAATAACCTAATCGGGTTATATAAAATTTGATTTTTTTTTAAAAGATGTGTCCACTTTTTGACTCACAACTTGGTGCACATACCCTTATATATATATAGGACAATTTATTTATTATTTATAAGTATATATGTATATATAATATATATATGTATAATATATCTCATACACACACAAACATATATATATATATATATATATATATATATATATATATATCATCTCAATAATTATCATCAATATTAATAATGCTTCATGATAATAGAGGAGGATATATATGAAATGTTTAAGGCTGATAGGCCACTCAAATATTTGATTTTATCGATTGGAATCATCTGATCGAAGCTACAATCATTAACACTCCCTCTTAGCTAGGGAGGATGATTTATATCCATGTAATATAGTTAACTACTATGTCGATGATTTCCTCAATGTAACATTCAAGGTTATGGTGTACACAAATATAAAAAATGACATCCACCATAACAGATGTTACCTCACGGTATCATCACGAGCATTGATTGTTAAAGAATATCAACCTTATGATATTCTCCACACTCATATCTTTTCTGGTATGTGCACTGACATCACGTCTCATGAGGCCTGCCAGAGAAGATATCATTTCATGGCATATCCACAGATGTTACGTCTCATAACATCCACCATGACATATCTCAATAATATAACTCATGTAGTTGCACACTACTTAGTTAATAGTAGATAAGAGATATAAAATATCATGATATGTTAGTGGATATCAACCATATGGTATCCGTCATGATAGTAGGTTAAACTATGTTAAAGTCATCACTTTACAATAGTAACTGTTAGGGATTTTTCTTGTATGAACCATAGTGCTTGAAATGACTACTTGAACACTATGCCTTCTAATACTGATTCAGAGACAAGAAAAGCCTAATTGCTAAGGACTGGATAAGGTCCTTCTTCGTTTTTGAGCTCCACATATACTCAGGCGGGTTTTACCTCTTAAGATTGCTGTTTACACAGTATTTGTTGATGTGGACACTGATTTGTTATGTATCTTTATTGAACCAACTTATGAATTACCTTGCAAATAACCAAGTATAACCAGATGCAAGATATAACCATACAAACCATAGTTATAAGCATAACAAGAATTAGTGATACAAGGATTCTCATCCTTCTTCCTTTTCTTTATAGGAGGGATAACCTAGTTGATTCACTCTTCAA
>MU225019.1:4032983-4057424 GCA_018584345.1 Thuja plicata | reverse complement strand
ATATATAAGGCATGTCTCTACGTGAGGCATGTCGCTTGATAATTATTTTAATCATTCATTTGTTACCAATAATATATACCATTGAATTGATCGATAATGATCGATTTACAACTTAATAACTATGATACAAGATAGTCAATATAATAATCAACTCACATATAGTATATGATAGTGACAGTCGATATGGGTATTGATTGTGATAACCATAGTCGATATTGAATATGATCATCACAGTCGATACCAATATCGATTGTCATAATATATATAGATACCAATTATGTGTATTCGCTGATAATGGTTATCGGATGTGATAACCACAGTCCATCTTGACTATGATCATCATAGTCAATACTGACTATGCCTTTATTGATTCTTGCATTTCTGTGTATTGTTGGTTTCATTGATTATTAAGTTGATTCTCATAATTGACATTATAGTCGATGTCATACATGAAATCTTGTTTAGTGTATTATCATCATTATATATATGACAATTTATTTATTATTTATAAGTGTATATGTATATATATATATAATATGTATATGTATAATATCTCTCTCTCACACACACACAAACACACACACACACATCATCTCAATAATTTTCATCAATATTAATAATGCTACATGATCATAGAGGAGGATAGATATCAAATTTTTAAGGTTGATAGGCCACTCAAACATTTGATTTCATCAATTGGAATCATCTGATCAAAGCTAAAATAATTAACAAGGTGATATATGTTAATCATAGTATGGATTGGGCAAAGAGTGTCTAAGTATCCAACATGGTCAAGTAGGGACTTAAGTATCTCACACGTGTATAAACCATTTGGGGGGATGTCATGCACCTTAATATGAGTCTTAGTCTAGAAGATACCTTTTTGCCTTTGTATAACTATTTGTAGTGCAAGAGGATTGTACCATCCTCTAAAGTTACTCACCATATTCTCACCATATATACACTCTTGGTTGTGTGGATCACCGAAAGTTGGCCAAGTCCCCATAAGGAGATACCCTATTCACCCACGCCTTGAAGGCTCATTGAAGTGTATAATGTTTTGTTCATATTCACATCGACTTACCTATTTTATAAAGAGGGACATAGAGCATGAGGGTTAGGTGTATCAAGTTCAAAATTCATTCCATGTATGTGAGCCTACAAGCATTATATTGAAACCATTGACCTTAGGTTAAAGTGTGTGTGAATTTTATTTGTTCTAAATTGGCCAAGTGAAAACATCTTTTGAATATACACAAACGAAGAGTCTTTTTCCAAAGAGATCCAAAGAAAAGTCCAAACTATGTTACCCCTACGAGATTGATTTGTATCTCACGAGATTGCTTGCAAAATATTAAAAAATGGTCAAAAACCCATGACAAAAGTCAAGACAAGGCATACTTAGCATTGTCACTACCTAAATTGATGAACCTAAACTTGTCAAAACCTTGTCATTATCACATATTTTTTTTCCATCTACACTTAGGTTTTCTATTGACAAGTTTGTGAGCCAATGTTCGACATGGGAAAGCATAAGAAAGTTAAAGCCCAACTACCCCCCCCCCCTCACGTATATAGAAAATAAATAAGTTAATTGTATCATCAAGAAAAATCAATGTATCCTAAATGCTACCCAAGAATGTTCCCACCAACTTGAACAATATGAAATGATGAAGTTCAACAATAAAGTCATGAATTACATCATCAAATACTGAGTGAATTGCAACTTCATTGGCCCTTCTACTGATCAATACTATAACATCACTGACCTATCCTTCCACTTTTACTAAGTCCTTCATCAAGTCTTCATCCTTTCATTATTGCATTCTAAGCATCACATCATCACTAGGCCACCAGGCTATCCAACATCATCAAATGAATCCAAAATCAAACCCATCAAAGAGCCAACCTAATCCAAACATCTTTTCTTGGTGTCATATCCTTGATTTCATACATATCTACATCTTAAATCAATCCCCCATCTTGTATCTTCTCTCTTTTGACTAAGCATTGTCTAGAGTATCTCATCTTGTCTTTGTGACCACATCACCTTGATCTAGGGTTTGGTTTACATTGACAACCTTGTCATCCAAAGACCACTATTTTTCCCTAGGTTGGCAGTCTCATCAATCTAAATTTAAATTAGGTATCCCCAACTCTTAATTATGACACCAACAAATCCATTAATCCATAATACATCCTTCAAGTTTTCATAACCATCACCTAACCTTAATTCCTTTAGGAACACTTGTACTCCTTGCATAAAACATCTTCCATACATCTTGTTATGCCCTACATACCCATCCCTATATTTTGTTGGAAAAATGTTGGGTCCCCCTTTTTTCTTTTGGTTCTTCCTTGGTTTATTTTTGCTTCTTTTGTTTTCTCCAGCCTTTGCCTCCATGCAACCGTTGTTGTGTTCCCTTTTGGTCTTCCTTTCTCTGGGGCCCAGTCCCGGAGTGTTTTGTTTCTTTGTGTCGGCCAGATTCTGGACTCCGGGATTCTTTTCCATTGCTTCCTCTTTATAAGTTAGAGGGTGTGGTTGCATAGACTCCTGGGGCCCAGAGTCCGGTGGTTTTCCTTTTTCTCGGGACTTGCGGAAGGAAGTAGTGTGTTTTCACCTAAAGGGTATAAATTGGGTTTCACTTGTCATTTTTATATTTACCACGAACAAATTACCCTCAGAGTGATTAAGAGCAAATTGTGCATTTCATAGAGAGCTAAGTGCAATTTTCTTCAAGGGTTAACTGTGCTTCAAGGTGATTAAGCATGATTCAAGGTATTCTCTAGGTTCTCAGTGTGCTTCCAACGTGTTGAAGCTATTTGTTTGCAGAGCACCTCCCGTGCCCTTTCTCCCACATTCTCTGGTTTTTTGGTAGGTCCATCCTGCCATTCCCTCTTTTTATTTTTTGTTTTTTTTGTTCTTTCATTTTTGGTTTTTATTTTGCTTTGTTTGCTTGCTATCTTCTGGTATTCATCGTCACCTCCCATTGGTGGGATGGCTTTGCAGGAAGGTTGTCTGCCTTTCGCGCACTGTATCTTTATGTACATTTTCAAATAGTGTAAGTTGGTTGTAAATCTCTATAAATATGTGTAAATACTTGTAAATTCATGTAAGTTGTTAGTAGTTTATAGGTTAGTTAGTGGTATATGCTGTAAATTTGTCGTTCCTCAGCCCCTTGTGTAAATAATGTTCATAGTGTGTGTCTGTATTTTGGTCTGTGTATTCCATCATGTTTGACCTGTCCTATGGTGAGCTCACCGTGCTCTCCATGTTGTTAAACCCAATTCGAGCTTGCCCACCTAGTTCTGGCTGGACTCAAACTCGGCACCTTGCCTATTTGAGTTGTAACCTTTTCTCTCTCCTCCCGTCGCTTCGGCATTAAATTACCCACACGCGAGCATTTAAAACAATCACAAGTGGCATTCATTCCATCTTTGTTGAGACATTTGTCACCATTAAATGCCATTACTCCATTTATTGCATGACCATGTGACAACCCACGTCAGCCCAGTACGACTTATTGCCCGGTCACTTCAATAACGGCTAGTTTCTCTGGATTCCAGGTCCCACGTAATCCCACGACCTTCATCACATTTTTTGCATGGACCAGAACTCCCGGGATCCCCGGGTGTTGTTCAAATTCAAAGTAAGTTATTATTTATTAAATTTCTGGGAATTGATGCAAGCTAATGTCTTTTTGAGGACAGGTGCAAAATGGTGATGAAATCTCCAGAACCCGGAAATCTATTATATTTAATTACTTGTATTGATGGTTGTCCGGTCTTGCAAGTTATTGATGATTCAAAAATCAATATGTCTGAGGTAGCTTCTCCTCCCGAAAGTTCAGAACTTCCAACCACATCAACAAGAGAAGCCACCAAGTTAAGGGCCAAGAAGGCATCAGAGAAACTCCCACTCACATCCAAATATATGAGGGATGGTGCCCTCATAGGATCCAAGGTGGATTCTAATTTGTAGCTGATCACCGATAGTAAGGTCGGACCTTGGGCCAAATTACAGGACATAGTCAGAACAATGTTCACTTTGCATTTTGCCGGAGATAGTATGGCGAAGAATGTGGCCGCCTCCAGCATTATCAAAGTTGCTTTCTTCCCTTACTCTGTGCAGGCCCTTGAGTTGATCCTAACTCTGGCCAAATATTACAACACCACCATCTGGGCTGTTATACTTGTTTTTCCCCTTCCAACGGGCTACCCAACGCCCCTAGTATCTCTCGATGCTTCCACTCTAGCTTTGGGACTGGGAATCCCCCAGTTTGCTAATTCTATTGTCATCTCCCGTGCCACATCACTAAAGGAGTTCACTAATGTGCAACAGGCTGCCAGACAGCACCTCAATGCCCACTCGCTGAAGACACCGAGGAAGGACTACAAGAAGATGAAGTTGGAGATCCCCCTCATGGATTTCAAGGAAAGCATATAGGCAGGGATCATCTTTCTATGCGAGATCTTTGAGGAATCTCATGTCCATGATTTCTCATTGTGGATGTATTATTTTTTATACGACATCACCACCAACAGGCATAATTTTTGACTGGGCAACCATTGTTGCCAATCATATAGATTTTCAGCTGAACATCGTCAGCAAGACATCAAAATTCTACATGAGTTCGTATGTTTTATGGGCATTGGCATAGAAGAGACCCAGAATTTGTGGTTTAGTTACAGTGGGCATCCTTGGGACTGGGCCCGGCCAGAGTGCTCCTTGGGATCATTTTCCCCAAATTCAATGGGAAGCCAACTTCCCCAATTTTTGTCGAGTAAACGACACTATCGTTTACTATAACATTTTGATACCATCTCAGGATGTCGGTTACCGGCTATCAAAGGAGACTATGGCCTTGGTGAGTACATAGGGGAATTATTTTATTCAATTTCATTAGCATTCTTATATTTGGGTGACTGGATTCTCTAACAAGCCCTACCTATTACCCAAGCATTCTAGGGATAGGATTATTTTGATGGAGTTTTGTAGGAAAAGCTTGGAGCTCCATGCACTTTATGGAGTGAAGAAAGTTACCTCCATCCCATTCCCGATCACTTGCGGGAATTATTCTTGCAGCCTTGCAGTGGCCAAAGAGGCCGATAATGAGCTAAAAAGTCTGGGGCTGGCCGAGTTCTACCTAGCAAGGAACAGTTTTGACCCACTCGAAAAAATAAACACAACATTGCCTCGGGCGTCAACACCCCATGAGCCTCACTTGGAGGATTTTTGGGTAGATTGCCAAGATAAATTCGACGTCTGAAGTCGAAAGTACGAGATGATGACCAAAGGGATGATGAAGCACCTCAACTTTTGGACCTTTCCAAAGGACTTTTTGGATAGCAGGCCCTTGGAGGACCCGCTATATAAATTACAAGGGATCGATAAGTTGGATCTCGCTCTGGTGGATTGGGACACCCGAAAGTTTTGACAATTGAGGATGTCACCTAGGGCATTGTGCAGTGCATTCATGAATATTTTGCACAAGTATGCAAGAAAAGTACCCGCCAGGGTCCAATTTTGCAGGGGTCCACTTTGGCCTCTGGAGCGGCCAGGGAAAGAAAAGATAAGGGGAAAGCGAAGGAGATCACCCCAACCACGGTCCCGTCCTCAGTTCCACCCCTATCATGGAACAAATGCACACCTAGCTTGATTTATCCCAGTAGCTGGGAAAAAAAATGAGCACCAGGCTTTATCTCAGTCTCCCAATTACTCTAGTGGGATCCATCCTTCCTTCAGGCTCACCATCACTTGCAACACTAATGAGCCGGGTGGTAAACATAGAGGAGGAGAGTGCGACCATTATGGATGTTGGGGTCCCACTGTAGATGAGGAGAATGAAATTAAGGACAGATAACCCTCCATCAAGAGCAGATGTAAGCCCTAGGCAATCAGGAAACATTCCTTTGGAGCTTACCCCTTCCAGCCTTGAGGGAGAGGATCAGCCAGAGGCCTCTCCTCCCCACAAAATTTTTGATGACATCTTCTAGACTAACGATCTGGTAAATCTGCATGAATATGTCAAGCGGACAGTAGAAGAGATCGCCATGCAAGACATGGAAAATATCCCCAGGGAGGAGGAAAGGCAAGAAAAGGAAATTTCCCTGGAAGAAGTCTGGGAGCAAGAGCAAGAACAAGAGAAGGAACAGGTAAATATACCAAGTGTGAAGAAACATCGGTCCTCGGGAGTGAGATAGGAGGAAGGCAAATACAAGATGAGCAACCGACAATGGATGGGGAAACCAAACCTTCAGGAGAAACCGTACCCCCAGTTGTCATGCTCCAAATGCCTCTAGTTACCCTGGGTGATCAGTTACTCCAAAATCTGACATTCGGAAAGGTGGTCTTTGTAGCGCAACGGAAAGATCTAGGCCAGACACCTTCGCCACCTCCAGAATATGTGCTATTGGAGGAGAATGTCCCGGTAGATAATGCCGAAGAAATTCAGCAGTAGCAAGATATGGGGTAGAATCCCAGAAACATAGATACAGATACCACAGGTGCCAAGGAAGGTGGGGTACCTGACACTACAAATGAAAATGCCACCAAGGTAGGAGAAATAGGGAATCCCAAGAGTGGAGAAAAGGAGTCCACAGAGACCATAGATGCTGAAGAAGTGCAGCCAACCCCCAAGGAAAACCCTATTATCCAGGACCTAGCCATAAGACCACCCCCGCCACCATAGTGGCTGGTAGAGTTAAGAAAAAGGAAGGCCTCGAAAGTAGCGAGAGCTCCCCTCTCTTTGACTGAAATGATGGCCCAGAACCAAGAGGCTCAAAAGCCTAAGAACGCGTGGACCCTCCATACCCTTCGGACCGGTCCGGGAGGAAATACCATCACAGTAGTGGCAAAGTCTCCCACAGATGCAGAAGTAGAAATAGTAAGAGCTAAAGAATATACAATCACGGAGGCTCCTCTGGGGAGGAGAGACAAACAGGGAGAGTTGAACCTGTTAAAAGAGGCTAGTTGGGCGATTGAGGCCCGATACGACAAGTAAGCCCAAAAACTAAAGGAGGCAAAAGAAGCCAATGCCAATCTCCTTGAGCTTCTTATAGAATTGACACAGCCTCTGGTGGAAATTCCTCTAGAGGCCTCCACCTCTGGAACACCGCTCCCGCAGGGTAACATTGATGCGCTAAGAACATAAATAAGAAAGCACAAGTAGTAGATGATTGGTTGGTTGAGCAGGTAGGATTTGTAAGGCGCTTCCTGACAGTCACACTCCCGGACCTCCATTAGGCCACTAACATCTTGGGCCTAGTGAATGGTTCCATTTCCCGGTGGGAGGGAGAGATTGAAAAATATGAAGAATGGATAAGTGAATTAGAAAAAATAATGAACATCGGGGAGGATATCATCACCGAGACATGAATTTTGGGAGAAGAACATTTTGGGTTCCTTCGAGTCCAGCACTCCAGACTTGGTCTCAAAATTGAGACAAGCAAGCAACTGGTAGCGACCTTAAAGGGTAAAGTCTTGATAATTGAAAATTATTTAAATTTATATGCGGCATTTGTTACAAGGGTTTTGGTAGTCTATCCCTTCAGCACCATGACATGCGCTCTAGTGGATTTTGTTGTGAGCAAATTTGATGAAATAATGAAGTCATGATTCTGGACTCCCAGAGATTTTGATGTAGCGAAGATGTCGCGTCTCTCCTGCATGATGCTCCGGGCCCACGATGCAGCAAAGGTGGGGGTAGAGTTTAAAGAGGGTGCCCGAGATGTGGGCAAACAGTTGGAGGTGGCCAAAGGGTGCCAAAATTGTATAAAGGAGATATATGAAGAGGGAATCCTTCAGATCTTGGAGGAATACAAAAGAGTATAATTCAATAAAGTCCTCCAGTCTTTAGAGATTTTCGCCAACAACGTGAAGTTTTACAATTTTTTTATTCTTTGAGCGTAAGCTCCTGGACTTCAAAATTTTGGGTCCAAGTTTTGTATTATTTCACAACAATCTACGTCAAGGTTCCCCAGAGCCGACCGATCACTGTCAAATAGTTAATAAGGGTCAGAATGTAGGTGATCCAAATAAGGATAGTTCAAGTGGAAGAGATGGTTCTAACAAATGATTCTCCTGAGGCGCCGCTCCCGCGTTAACTACCTGGTGCACATCAAAGATAGGGAGCCACAATATGCATTTATGAGGCATGTAGCCTAGGTTATTGGCACAAGAAGATTTCTTCCATAAGTACCTCAGCTCTCTTCTCTAGGCTGATTCTTCTAAGGTTTCTCCTCTATCTTATTCCTTTGTCTTGTCAGAAATCTGTACATCTCGAGGTGATTGTAAGTGGTGCAGGTAGTACCGACCATGGATAATGTATTATATTTGACAAGTGTACATGTAGATTAGGTCAAGTTTTAGGTCAAAGTTTGTGTATAAATAAGAAGTCTGACGCCATAACAAGGGTCGGCAAAATTGATGATTTTGCAGTCCAAAAAGTAATAGAAGCATACCATTTTCGAGTTCTTTGTAGTTAGCATTTTTACTTTCAGTTGTTCTTAGGAGCTCAATGCTCAGTTGTTCTCAGTAGCTTAGAATGATCCCCTAGATCCATGAATGTACTCGCTAGTGATGCTAGAACATTTTCAAGATAATAAAAGAAGGAAGAACATCTTGTGGCCATGTGTTTTTGTTGTTTTGATATCTGAAGTTATCAAACATCTTTTGTGGATTATGTTTTCTTATGTCCTTTTCTCCTATGTTTTAGTTTAGATTAATGATCATATCTTCCCTATTGCTATTGAATGCATATGAATCATTGGTTCATTATGTATTTGATATTTAGTGTAGTTTCCTACATTGGAGCATTGTTTGATGTTTGAATATATATTACATAACTGTAGGTAGAAATATACATCTAACCTTGATCGATCTGTTGAATTTTCTTTGATAATCCAAATCCTTGCAGGAAACCCCATTCCTTATGAAATCCCCGAGAAGATGAGTAAAAACCATCTATCTCCTCAAACAGCTATCACCTACCCAACTTAGCTCCCTTGCACCGTCGAGACCCGACTACTAGGTGCTTGGAGGCTAGGAGAATTTATTCTCCGGTAAAACTCTTTAGGCGAAGTTGGCCAGTACCCCAGTACCCGATGACAACTTATCTCTGTTGGTAGAGCTGGTCACAAAGTCCTGACAATAGAAACTGGTGCTAGAAGGAGGGCATGAGCTCATCTGCCTTAGAAGATTTCAATTTTACACCACCTGAGGGCTCCCAAGCAGTAGTTTTAGGAACTAAGCTTTCCGCAGGATAGGGTCATCTTCACCCCTACATTTTGAAAGAATCCTTTGATCAACCCTGAATCCCAGAGGGTTTGTAGAAATTGAATACCCAAGCCCCTTAGATAATCCTAGGGACTAACACCCAACCCATCCAAAACCAAATAGTCCCAATGGCTACCTACTTTGGTAATACCGGGTCCCCAATGGGGCAGTTCCCCAGCGCTACTAACGATCTTCCTCCCCATCTGAAGAAGATTAGCCCCAAGTACAAACATCTAGGCCCCTAAACTACAAAAGAACACCTCTAGGCCTATAAGGATGCCATGAACAGACACTGGATACAACATCAAGACGTTGTAACCTGGATGTTTCCTTTGTCTTTAGGAAAGAATGAGCTGAACAGGTACCTAAACTTGCCTGCAAACTCCATTAATAGTTGGCAGGATATGGAAGACGCCTTTTTGGCAGCCTCCATGTTCATGTGGACCCAGCTTGGTCCCACAACCAATTTATCTCCATCAAGAAAGAACCGAATGAGTCTCTCGCTACATTCAACCATCAGTTCCAACGTGCTTTGAAGCAGTGCATGGGCCCTTTCATCCCATCCATTGATGTGACCATCCAGACATACCTGAATGACATGGACCCCATTTTTGCTACTCTCCTCTAGAGAACTACTACCGCCAATGACCAGAATACTCTAGCAAAAGTTTACAACTTAGCCCTAGAGTTGTACCACAGTTTGAGCAAAGCTCCCAGTGGGATTGGACAAAGCTTACCCTTCAATATGTTTCCTGAAAAAACTCCTTATGCCAGGGGATAAAACCCTAATCTGATAATGGGTGCCCCAATGATGGCCATGGGCCCACCACCGATAGACCAACATGCCTGGTATATTTACCCATATCAAGCCCAGACAATTTCGGGTCTGGAATACATCCCCTTGAACCAACCATAACAAATGCAACAACCTTTGACACAACCCTCCGGAGTACCTTTCTTCTAGTCATCCGTGGATGGAGGATTTCCCTCCTTGACTCTGGGAGTTGCCACCACTTTCCCAGGAAATCTACCACCTCAGTCATCACACTGTGACACAACTACCCAGCTATCCACCAAGGTTGAATCCCTTTGGCGATTGGTGTCCTCATTGACAATGAACATGGGACAACTGAAGGTGGGGCATTCCGCACCTCACAACCCCAATTCCCAGAGAGTGAATGTTTTCTCTGGCCAATGGAATGCCAATTCCAAAGGTCAAAACTATAACAATGGGCCTCGACCCAACCAACAATAATGGAACAATAACATGAACACCGAAGGTCCTCTTCTGAATCAAAATACCACTCAGGGTGGTGCTAGACCTAGTTATTCTGCACAGCTCACAAAATTCCACTCCTGATCACATGGTGTAGATTGCACGATACTAGCTCGCATTCTGAGGTGAACTGTGCCACACTGGAGAAGATCATCATGATCTCCCAGTCGGACAGACAACAACCTACTAATCCAACTCCCCCAGAATCATCCGCATTAGATCCCCCTCACACTACCTTTACGTGTGAGACCGTCTTCTTTGGGATGGATGAAGGAGACAAAGAAGAGCCCGAGTTGAAGGGGTTCTTTGAAAAATCTATCCCGGCCTTTGATACCAATGCCTTCACCAGCCCATGGACTCCCTATAACACTCAGAGTCAGGATGGAAAAGGGCCATCTTATGCATCAATGCCTCCCAATAATCAAACCCCCCAGAATAACACAAATGTTCGCTCCTTCCCACCGAAAGGAATGACCCTAACCACAAAAAGGAGGGAAGCCAACTTTACCTAGGGGGACGGTTCAACATCACTAAGGCATTATAAAGTACCACTACCTCCATGACCTTGATGGAGGTTTTGCTAAATTTTCCCGAGCAGAAGAAGTCCCCTCTGCAGCTCTTGCGAAATCCGAAAGCCATTAGTCATCCACCAAAGACTGTCACATTCAACGATGCCAACTCAGTAGTCTTTCGAGGAAATACAGAGGATCCTCCCTTCCTACTAGGCCTAAATATTCAAGGGAAGAATCTATACAACTGCCTGGTAGATTTCGGTGCTTTGGGCAATGTCATTCCCTTATCCATCTGCTAGAAGCTCGAACTCACCCCCACACTGTCCAAAGGCGCAGTAGTCCAATTGGACAAAACTACCCTAAAAATGGTTGGTGAGCTAAAGAAGATCTAGATTCAGCTCATCCAAGATCCCCAGATATCGAGCACCATAGACATCCAAGTGGTGGACATTCCTAAAACCTATGGGATGTTATTAAGTCAAAATTGGTCAAAGGCCTTCAACGGGTATTTCTCAACAAACTTCTCTCACTTGTGGCTCCCCTAGAAGGGGAAATGAAATTAGATTCAGGTAGAGAGCGAGCCTTGAATGAAACAAGCCCTCACCAAAGTTAAGAGGGTAAATGAAGTCCTTTTCTCTGAATCCTCCCTCGGGGTATACCGAGCACAATAAATCCCAACCTTTGATTTCATCCCCGTGGAGGATCCCATAATCGCTAAGAGAATTCAGGATTTGGATGAAAATTTGAAGTGTGAGGTAGACTCATAGGGTAGCAAGGCAACTCCATCCACCCTCTTTTCTACCACTTGGTGCCAGGTACATTATAAAAAACACTTTGAACTAGAGTGTGAGCCTTGCATTGATGTCTCTACCCACCACATCACTGACCTCCAAGAGAAGGAATGTAAATCTGGGTCCTCTAGACCAAGCAATCTTCCCAGCGGTACACTTTAGGTGTCGCTCATCCAGGAAGCTAAACTAGAGGATTCTCTGGAGGAAAGTCTCACCTATGCACCATCAGAGCTGGAATAATCACCCTGTAAACTTCCCAACCCCGAATCCAATCTAAAGGTCACTTTGCCTCCCCAACCCCATAAAATGAACAACAATTTGTGGATCCTCAAGTTTGATAGATCACGGTCCAAACAAGGCTGCCGGGCTGGAGTGGAGCTAATGAATCCATGAGGGAAATCCTTCCTTGTGTCTTACAGGTTGTAGTTTAACTACACTAATAATATCATAGAGAATGAGGCCTTGGTCCTCGGACTCCTGTTCGCATTGAGAAAAGGGATCACCTGCCTCCAGGCGATGGGTGATTCAGAGCTAATTGTGAAACAGGTTTGGAGCCAATACACATGTCATGATAAAAGGATGGCCGCATATCGCAACCGAAAATGGAGCATAATTGATGATTTTGATGCTTTTGGCATCAAACTTATTCCTTGAAAACTTAACTATGTTCCCGATGCCCTCCATGTGTCTGCTAGTACCCTCGAGCCAATGAATGGTTCCTGACTCTAGAAAATTTCTGTTGAAATGGTCCCCACCCCATCTATCCCATATAATATCATCCACTTTCAGGTTTTTTAGGATGACCAACATATTCTGGCCTTCATGGCCAATGTTGGCATCTTTGAAGATCAGATTGTGGAAGAAATTGATCATGATGATACCGGGCAGAGGGGGAGAAGATGACAGGATCATCGACCTACCCACCAACACCATCCCTTAGGGGATGGTAGCTCTAGAATGAATCTTTGATTTAGACCCCATGGGCTAAGACAAGATATCATCCTCCTCTGAGAGAGGAAAATACAAAAAAATCAACATTAGTAAAGCTGATGAAGAAAAATTGGTCCACATTGGTACCTCCTACTCCCTAGAGGAGAAGAGGAAGATTCTCACGGTTCTCTGAGAATACATTGATGTTATTTCTTGGGGGTATGAATATCTTAAAACCTATGATACATCTATCTTGACTCATACCATCCCCCTGAAACCAGATGCTAAACCTTTCCGACAGAAGTAGAGGTCGGTAAACCCTTTGATCGAACCCCTGATTCATCAGGAGGTTCAGAAATTACTATCAGCCTGGATTATCTTTCCTATTCGACATACTATATAGGTTTCCAACCTCATCCCTGTGCACAAGAAGAATGGAGAGATCTTTCTGTGTGTGGATTTCTACAACTAAACAAGGCCTCCAAGAAGGAAAATCACTCTCTCCCTTCATTAGATGAGGTGTTACAAATTGTTAATGGTTCCCAAATGATGTCCTTCTTGGATGGGTACTCTAGATATAACCAAGTTATGGTTAAGTTTGAGGATAGAATGAAAATGATGTTCACCACCAAGTGGGGAACATTTGCATATTGGAGAATGCCCTTCGGCCTAATTAACGCAGGGGCCACATTTCACAAAAGGCCATGGACATTGCATTAGAAGGCCTGGCTAACAAGTGCATAATCATCTACATGGATGATTTAACAGTATTTTCCCGGGACAGGCGTGATCATCCCGTCCACCTTGCTTAGATCTGCGAGAGATGTCACCGGTATGGTATCTCCCTCAACCCCAAGAAGTGCATATTCGGGGTCACTGAAGGGAAACTGCTCAGGCATATTATCTCTAAGAAAGGGATATCCATTGACCCTGAGAGAGTTGAAGCACTGCTAAATTTGAAGATGCTGGACAGTAAAAAGGAAATGAGATCTTTCTTTGGAAAGATAAATTTTGTCCTGTAGTTCATTACTGGATTCACCAAGGTTGTCAAACCACTCAATGACATGATGAAGAAAGACACCAAGATGGAGTGGAGCCCCAAAGTGAAGCGAGCATTTTCTTGGATCAAGAAAACCATAGTGGAGGCACCAGTCCTGGCAAGTCTGGACTATTCCCTCCCATTCCACATATACTCTTTCAGCTCACTGCACTCTGTCACTATAGTTTTAACCTAGAAGGTTGATGGGGAAGAGTGACCAATTGCTTTCATGAGCCCCCCCTTCAAAAATTATGAATTCCTATATACACCCTTGGAAAAGCAGGCCTTTTCTTTAGTCCGGGCCGTGAAGAAATTCTAGCATTACATTCTCCAGAGCAAAGTGCATGCCATAATTCTGGACCAAGCTGTCAAATCTTTACTGTTGCAGAGTGAATTGGGTGAATGTAGGGGGAAATGGATGGCCATCCTCCAAGAATATGATCTCGAGATACAACCAATGAAAATAGTCTGAGGCCAGGGACTATGTAGAGCAATGGCAGAGGCCATTCCAAACATTGAGTGCCAAACTTATACTTTGGAGTCGATCACTCAAGATCCATGGTATACTAATCTGGTGTACCTATTTCTCAATAAAAAGTTCATGGAGGGGCTCCCCCCTAACAAACATCGCGCCCTACGACTGAAAAGTGCACATTTCATGATTAAAAAATGGAACATTTTTTTGCAGGAATTTTTAGGGGATTTACTTCCGGTGTATAGATAGGGACCAAGCTGCCAAAATGATATAATAATCTCATAGGTAGTATGGAACTGGGCATGGCTCAACTGATGCAACTGCCTATCATATTCTCTAGACTAGATATTATTGGCCCTTCATCTTCAAAGATGTCCACACTCACGTAAGGAAGTGCCACACCTGCCAAACCGCCGCTTCTCGTGAGCGGAACCTGACAATGCCTTTACAACTGGTCTTTGAAATTTGACCCTTTTCCCAATGGGCATTTGATTTTATCGAGGAGATAAACCCCAACTCATCCACCAACCACTGGTATATTTTTACTACGACCGATTACTGTACCCGGTGGTCCGAGGCAATCCCATGCAAGAATAATATGACAGATGTAGTCATCAAATTCTTGGAAGAGAACATTGTCACAAGGTTCGGAATACCCTTCCCTATCATGTGTGACAATGGTTTGGTGTTTTATTTAGCACAAATGCTAGAATACACCTATCAGAGGAAGATCACCCTGAAGTTCTCCAACAACTATTATCCCCAGAATAATGGTGTTGGCGAGTCTACCAATAAAAACCTGCAGGAGGTGATCAAACATTTGCTAGAGAAAAATCCCATGGAATGGCACCAAAAGCTCAGGTTCGCCCTTTGGGCGGATCGTATCATAATCAAGGCAGCCCTGAGAAATTCTCCATTTCACCTGGTTTATGGCCAGAGTCCTATGTTCCCAATCAACTTACAAATCCCGATTTTACAATTCATGCAAGAATTTAACACTCGGGACAACATTATGGAGGTTCAAATCTTGAACTTGGTGAGAATGGAGGAACAAAGAGACACAACACTGGAATATTTTGCGCATCATCAAGCAGTCATCAAACGATGGTTCGACAGGAGAGCCCAATACAAAGCCTTTCAAGTTTTAGATCTAGTCCTTTTATGGGACAAGGCTCGGGAGAAGAAAGGAAAACACACCAAGTTTCAAAGGCTCTGGCTCGGACCTTACTTGATCTTAGAGATCTGTGGGGCCAATACTTATTGCCTCAGAACCATGACTGGAGAAGTTGTTTCATTGCCCGTCAATAGATAGTTTCTCAAACACTACTTTGAATCAGGGATAACTTTAAGAAACCCCCCTCTAGAAAAATATATAAAATCCTAGCGAATCTTTAATTTTATTTTATTAAAAATTAATTCCTATTGGCGAATCTCTCAATTTTTTGGGAAAACAAATTTTTTGTAGAAAATATTGGCGAATCTCAAGCAATAACCAAAATTTCATTAATGACCATGGAAAATAATTATATTTAAAGAAAAAAGAGTTCTTATAGAAAATTACTAGGCTAACTATGAAAATATTTGATGGGTTTAAGGGAACTCTATAATATCTAGTTGCTACCATTTGTTTAAAATATAATCAAATAATCCTCACTGTATTGTGTGAGATAAATGTATCGTTATTTTTATTATTATAATAGGACCCAAAATTTCTTTAGTGTCATTGATTTATCAACAATCCAAAGGAAATATTAGTCTCCATAAGTGTTACAAATAAGATAGTAACATTTTTGCCTCATGGAATATAATGAAGATCACTAGATTATATTTTAGATCAATAATGACAACTAATATTGGTGAAACAACCCTACTATAACTAACAGTTATGATATATTATTGGTGAATTAATTTAGATTTCTATAATAACTGATAAAATTTAGGCGAATTAAATCTAACCATCTATCAAATATTAGGCGAATATTTGAGTTCAAATTTTTAATAAAATAAATTATTTGGCGATTTAAATATTTCTAAAATAAAATTTTGTAAAAGTTTGGCGATTTAGATCGCCTTAAATCCTGAATTATTAGCCAAATTTGGATTCTCAAATTTCAAAAATTAGCCAATTGGCGAATATTAGCCACTAAAAAAATCATTGCTTCGAATGAGGAGGGAGGTAAGTTTGCTAAAATTGTATTATACGTATATTTTCCTTCCTGCAAATATTTTCCTAGCACTCCTTAGGGGTGTCCTGTCCTTGTAAATAGCTGGTGGTCCTCTAGGGCCGTCTTCCTTTATTTTTCTTTGTTGTCTTTGATTTTCTTTGTTTTCTCTGTGTGTCTTGTTTTTTTGGTTCTCGACGTGTTGCTCTCTTCTTGTAGATAGGTATGCTTCGCATGACATCTAGTCCCTGGAATGGTGTCTTACACATTTTGGTTAGTCCAGAATCTAATATTAGCATGGTGGGATTTGTCCACACTCTGGAGTTATTTTGTACACATGGTAAAAGGTTATGGGTGATCTTCATCGGATTCACATCTCGAAAGTCTTGACATCAATTAACAAAAAATCTAAGAAGCAAGTAATTGTGTGATCCTCGAGAGCAGGGCAGTTGCACTAGTTATTGGTCATGTCCAAAAATCAAAAGAATATCCTGGGTCCAAAACGTCTCTCATATTCAGAAAATTAAAATGGATGGCAAGGTGAAGGTCCACGGTGAAAGATGTACCGCCTTCCCCACCTTCAAAAGAAAAAAAGAGAACTGGAGAATAGAGAATTCTAGGATCTGGGGGACCGTGCAAGATATAGCAATTTTGGTCCAATACACTTAGTGTCCTCTCTCTCCTTGTCCCAAAAATTATTGGCTTGATTTCCTTCCAAAGCACACACTTCACAGTTGACAAGAGATTGAAGGATTGAGTCATGATGAGTTAGATTTTCTTAGACACCTCGCGCCTTGTAAGAAAAATGCTCCAGGTAAAGATGAGTCCCAGTTTTGCTAACTAGAGATTCTGTGGTTCTTAAATGTGCTAAGGCATTCATCCTAGCGAGTTGCCATTTGTTATGCCCTGCATACCCGTCCATATATTTTTTTGGCAAAATGTTGGGTCCCCCTTTTTGCTTTTGGTTCTTCCTTGGTTTCTTTTTTCTTTTTTTTTTCTCTGGCCTTCTCCTTCGTGCAGCCAGTGTTGTGTTCCCTTTTGGTCTTCCTTGCTCCAAGGCCTAGTCCCAGAGTGTGATGTTTCTTTGTGCCAGCTAGATTCTGGACTCCGTGATTCTTTGCCATTGCTTCCTCTTTAGTTAGAGGGTGTGGTTGCATAGATTCCCGGGGCCCAGAGTCTGGTGGCTTTCCTTTTTCTTGGGACTTGTGGAAGGAAGTGGTGCATTTTCACCTAAAGGGTATAAATTGGGTTTCACTTGTCATTTTTACATTTACCGCAAACAAATTACCCTCAGAGTGATTATGAGCAAATTGTGCATTTCACAGAGAGATAAGTGTGATTTTCTTCAAGGGTTAATAGTGCTTCAAGGTGATTAAAAGTGCCTTGAGGTATTCTATGGGTTCTCAGCATGCTTCTGACGTGTTGAAGCTATTCATTTGCAGAGCACCTCCCATGCCCTTCCTCTCGCATTCTCTATTTTTTCAGTAGTTCCGTCCTGCCCTTCTCTCTTTTTCTTTTCTGTTTGCTTTGTTCTTTCATTTCTGGTTTTTATTTTTCTTTGTTTGCTTTCTATCTTTTGGTCTTCATCGTTGCCTCCTATTGGTGGGATGGCTTTGCAGGAAGGTTTTCCACCTTCCATGCACTGTATCTTTATGTACATTTGCAAATAGTGTAAGTTGGTTGTAAATCATTGTAAATATGTGTAAATACTTTTAAATTCCTCTAAGTTGTTAGTAGTTTGTAGGTTAGTTAGGGGTATCTGCTATAAATTTTCCATTCCTTGGCCCCCTGTGTAAATAATATTCATAGTGTGTGTCTGTATTTTGGTCTGTGTATTCTGTCATGTCCGACCCGTCCTGTGACGAGCTCACCATGCTCTTTATGTTAAACCCAATTTGATCTTGCCCACCTATTTCTGGCTAGACTCAAACTCGGCACCTCTCTTGTTTGAGTTGCAGCCTTTTCTCTCTCCTCCCGTCGCTTCAACATTAATAGCAGGATTAAATTGCCCACACGCGAGCGTTTAAAACAATCACAAGTGTTATTCATTCCATCTATGTTGAGACATCTGTCACCATTAAATGCCATTACTATGTTTATTGCATGACTATGTGACAACCCACGTCAACCTAGCACAACTTATTTCCCGGTCACTTCAATAATGACTAGTTTCTCCAGACTCTGGGTTCCACGTAATCCCACGACTTCATCACATTTGTTGCATGGACCAGAACCCTTGGGATCCCAGGGTGTTGATACAATTCAAAGTAAGTTATTGTTTATTACATTCTGAGATTTGATGCAAGCTAACATCTTTTTGAGGACAGGTGCAAAATGGCGATGAAATCTTCGGAACCCGCAAATATATTATATTTAATTACTTGTATTGACGATTGTCTGGTCTTGCAAGTTATCGACGAATCAACAATAAATATGTCTGAGGTAGCTTCTCCTCTTGGAAGTCCAGAACTTCCAACCACCTCAACAAGAGCTGTCACCAAGTCAAGGGCCAAGAAGGCACTAGAGAAACTCCCGCTCACATCTAAATATCCAAGGGATGGTGCCCTCGTAGGATTTGTAGACACCTAAATTTGACCAGCTGTATCTTAAACATTCAAAATTGTAAATCTCAGCCAATTGCCTCAAATCTCATCTCAATGCATTAAAATGGATCAAAATCAAATGGACATTTATCAAGAAAAGTGGACAAAAATCAAATTAAATCAAAGGGGTTAAATAATCATGAAATAAAATAATTAAATTCAAGCCTAAAAGGGATTAATCAAAATTATGCAATTGATTTTAACCAATTAATTGTATAGTTTAAAATAAAAAAATCAAATCCAACCTATTCACCCTTACATGGCTAAATTAATTAAATGATTGAATTATATAATTCCTAATTTCTTTGAGGAAAACCACTCAATTTTCCCTCCATTTGAAAAAACCTCAAAGCTTTTTACTCAACCAAAGCTTGATCATGATTAACTCACTCTACCCTCTACCCTTGGGAAATTGCTATAAATACAAGCCATTTTCTTTGTGTTTGGGATGCAAGAATTTTAAGAGCAAAGCATCCTTATTATAGGCATTTGGAGAGCATTTGAGAGCATTTGATAATAATTCAGCATTTGCATAGAATTTAGAGTATCATCTTTAGAAGCATTTGTTGGTTTTATAGCATATCTTAGAGCATTTTGAGCGAGATTAGAGCATTGTTTATCATTTTCTTTTCATTCTAGGATTTTCCTTGAGAGAGATTAAGACTAAGAGCTCTCTTAACAAAGCTTAGATAGATAACCATGAGATGTCATGGGTTTTAACTTCAATTCTTAGATTAAATAGCATTTTCTTTCCATAGATTTGTTGTTACTAATCCTAATTTTATGAAGGTGTAATCACACACACACACACAAATGGTGCCCACCGTGGGGCTTTAGGCCTCATTTCTAACATTTTATCTTGATATTTTGTGTGTTTTGCATTATTCTTTATGTTATTTTGTAGGAAAGAAGGAGAAGCGCCGCCTACGCAGTATTCAGAGCCGCCTGTGAATAGTAAAGCGTCGCGTACGATGTTTCTTTCATCTTCATCTTTCTTTCTTCAACCGCCTATGAGATAAAGTGTGCCACCCATGAACTTCCAAGAGCCATGTTCCAGTGACATTTGACCGCATTTTATACTTTCTATGCCGCCTGTCATTTTGATTTAGCCACTTGTGGATTTTCCCGAGCCGCCTATTAAGATTTAAAATCTGCTTTGAAATTTTTTATTTATGCGTAGTAACAATTAAATGCCGCTTATTAGCTATTAAATGCCACTTAGGTCTTTCTGCTTTGAATCAATTTTTTAATGGTTTACTCACTGTTTTGACTCTCTTTATTTTTCTTTGCTGCAAATGAAAAATCACCCGAAAGTGTAGAAACCATAGAAATGAGTCACAAGGCCTAGCAAAGAGGTGAGAATTAAGGCTAAAAATGATAAGCAAATACATGCATCTAATCTATTAGAGAGTTTATTTTAAGAAGAACACCTTTATGATCATTACATTAAAGTGTTTTTTTCTTATAAAAGAAAATTTCCCACTCTTTGATTGATTTTCATGCCTAGTTCTTCAAGCTTTGATTTAACAAAATTCGATTAAAAGAGCTTTTAGGAAGAAAATTGTCATTTTATTTTGCAAGTTTTTCTTCACTTTGTCTCTATTCATGTTGACTAACTTGTTGGAGGAGCCGGAGTGGGAACGATCACCACTAGGTGAGTTGAAATAAGTCAAATCAATCGAAAATGCACCTAGCCTTTGCTAGCTTCAAAAATAAGGTATTTATCTTGACAAGCTTGCATTGATTAAATTGTGGCATTTTGTTTAAATCTAGTAATTAGGAAAATCCTTCTAATTGTCTAAATTGAATAAGCATTAGGCATATGCTCTTCACTTTTTGAAGTGAATCAGAAATCCAAATGTGCAAAGTCAATTTAGTGCAAAGAAAAGGATAAGGAATTGAACCACACATCTCAATTTTAAGAAGCCCCTTGTCAAGAGGTTGAAAATGAACAATTTTTGCTTGAGGTGTTTGGGACAAACAAAGACAATAGGGATATGCTCTTCACTCTTTGAGTGAATCAAATTCCCAAAATTTTTAGACTAAGTTCAATTCTTTATTTCCATATACATGTTAGCTAAAATAGAGCTTTAAAGGGCCTGCCTCCTGAGATTTGCCTTACGAGGACGGTGAGAGGGAATGACCCAAAGTGGGAGATATTCACTTCTGTTGTGATGTCGTCTGACCTTACCTTAATCAGAAAGTGACTAAACCTTGTACAAGCCATCCTCACTTCCTTTAGTAGTCCTTTGGGATTGCTCAAAATCGTACTTTTGTGCATGTGGGAAGCCCGCAAGGGGGTAAAGGATCTTGGCAAGATTTAGAATGGAAGTGACTTAAAACCTGGATAAAATAGAAAACCTACCTTTGTAGAGTCATTGTTAAAATCCAAATTTGTTTGACTCTAAGGTAGATTGTTTGGAAGAAATTCTTCTGCATGCCCATAAAAAACATCCAAGAACATACACTTTTAGTGTTGTCTTAGGGATATGGTACAATTTTGATGTGTGTGTTGAGCTTGTACTCTATTTTCATTCAAGATTCTTTTTTGACAAATTTGATCAAAGACTTTAAAATTTTAAATCCAGAAAATAACAAAAAATTGATAAATTCAACTTTGATCAGTAAAGCGCCGCGTACCAACACTTCAGAGCTGCATACAAACAAAATGAGCCGCTTACAAATTTTAAAATGCAACCTGTAAACATTCAATAGCCACGTAAGCCACTTGAAAGTGTCATGTGTCAATATTCTAAAACCGCCTATCAACAAGCAAACGCCACTTGCCAACTACGGAGTGCTGCGTATAAGAATTCCAGTGACCGCATGTTAACAATTAAAGGCCGCCTACACATAGAGAAGAGCCACCCAAAAGAAAAAAAGGGCAAACAGTGGATATATACCGAGGGTTTGAAAACAAGAAAATTCCATTTTTGGATACCCTTTTGAACGTTCTACCTCTGTGTATACTCAATTGGATCAGAATCTGCCATTATTGGGCATTTTGCAAAATTATCCACGGATTGATCACTTAAGTGAGTTAAAAGCCTAGGATCTTCATTCAATTTATGTTAATACTAGTCTTTACTCGATCTCATTACATCAAGACTACCCTACAACCAGACAGATCTTATCTAAGGAAAGAGTGTCCTTTTTTGGGTGATCCTTTTAGTTCTTCAAGACCTTTTACAAGAACCCATCAAGGAAATAGAATCAACAATGTCTTTTCCATTTGGCCATATAGATCCCGATCAAATCAATCATGTAAACAAGGATATGAACAACAATGGAGGGGGAAATGCTGATCCTAACAACAAAGGATCCAACAACAATACCAATGGAGGAGCAAACATTGACCCTAACAATCAAGAGTTGAACAATAACAACAATGGGGGAAACATTGACCCTAATGATGAGGAGTTAACTAATGAAAAGGTTAATGAAGCTATGCAAAGTCTTTTCTTCATGAAACTTATGGAAAAAGTGTTGGAAAAAGACAAGGAGAAGTACTTTTTAGACCTAGCACAAATGGGTCTCAAACTTCCACATGATTATGATGTCACCAAACTCAAACAAGAAGAAGCTGAGGATAATCCCACTGACATCATGAACAAGAAATTCCAACTTTTCCAAATGCAATTGGACACGATAAAACAAAGTGGGTCTCCTAAACCCTTTTCTATCGAAGCTTTGTGTCCATTTCCATTTGATAAGTCTTTAATCATGATTCCATTTCCAACAAATGCTATTTATCCTAAATATGACAAACATGAAGGAACAACTGATCCTCAAGATCACTTAAGGGAATTTTGTGCCTTAAGTCTAGAATTCATGCATGACACAACTTACATAATGAGGTTATTCCCTAGAAGTTTGGGAGGTATGGCAATAGAGTGGTTTTTAAAGTTACCCTCCGGCATTCGAACATTTGAGGAATTAGCCTCTAAGTTTGTAACTCACTATTCCTATAACATCAAACATGAAGTTACAATGCTTAATTTGTGTAACACCAAACAAACAGAAGGAGAGGGATTCCTACTTTTTCTATAATGATGGAGAGCGGAATTTGCTAGATACCCTCGAAGTGTACTTGAAAAGGAGAAGATGGATATTTTTGTAAACAACTTGAATGATGAAATGAACTATCGATTAAGGCTATAATGTCCTAGGTCATTGCAATACCTAATTGAGAATGGGGTGACAACAGAAGAGGTATTGATAAAAAGTGGAGAAATCAAACTTTACAAAGATAACAAGAATAACAACAACAACAATACCTCCAACACTAATCAAAATTGAAATTCCCCCAACAACAGCCAATTTTGGACGAAGAATAACAACAATAAAGGAGTGGTTAATGATGGAGTGGTAGAGGTTAACACTTCAAATGCTACCCCTTTCAATCTCACTCAAAACTCAGTTCAAGCCAATAATGTGAATCAAACAGCCAAAGTTCCCTTTAACAACAACAACACTAATAACAACTTCAGGAATAATCAAGGGACTTACAAGCCTAAACCTTTCTTTGCACCTACACCCAAAAGGAAATTCACTAATTTGGGTGAACCATTGGAGAATGCATTTAGGACACTTATTGCAAATAAAATTATTGACTTACCAAAGACTCAACCATATGAACCTCAAATCAAGCCAAATTGGTGGAGTGAGAATAACCATTGTGAGTACCATAGAAACTGGGGACATAAGACAAATGATTGCATGCATCTCAGACATGTGGTACAAGATCTCATAGACAATGATGTGATAAAAGTGGAAGACCCTCAAAATAATGAAGATCACACAACCTTTAAAACTCCTTTCTATAAACATGAAAAAGGAGAATCTTCCAACTCAAACAATGGAGGAAACAGTACGAATAATGCAAGAGGCAATCATAATGTTAACTTTGCTCATACTTATGAAAATACTATCAATGTTGTTGTGATCAAAGATCAACCTATTCAAGAGTCTGCTAATTCCATCACAAGGGGCCAAGTCTCAAAGGTTACCCTACAAGGGGGTACTCCTATTACTATTGGCCCTAAAACACCAACTATTTTGGCTAAACAAACTCCACCCACAACAAAGCCTTATAGTTTGGTAGATCAATTACAAAATACTCCAGCACAAATATCAATTTTGGAGTTGTTTAAATTATCTCCTAATCAAAGGGAAATCCTAGAAAAAGCCTTGGTTGAGACCATTGTTCCTATAAAATTGCAGGAAGAAAATTTTTAGAACATGGTAGCGCATCTCATAGCCCCTCATTGTCTTTCCTTTTCAAAGCAATATGACATGTCTATCACACATCCTCAAAACTTACCCTTGCATATAGAGGTATTAATCCAAAGACATAGGGTCAAGAGAGTTCTCATA
>MU225019.1:3990881-4010384 GCA_018584345.1 Thuja plicata | reverse complement strand
CTATGAGCAGTGATATGCACCATGCAGCCATTGATTTGCAACTAAAGTGGTTAACATGTTTTGCTGAATTGTGAAATCAGTCTTTCAAGTAATATATATGTGTATATCTTTGAGGCGTTCTATAAAACAGTTCGCATACCGACCTTGCCTATAATTTGACATTTTGCATACATCCTGCACTCTCATCCTGATCATGGATTACAGAGAGTGATCTAAAATGATGATGCTAAAAAACACTCTCTCATCATGATTGTCTGTGTTTTTTAGCATCATCATTTTAGATCACTCTCTGTAATCCATCATCAAGATGAGAGAGTGTAGGATGTATGCAAAATGTCAAATTATAGGCAAGGCATGCGAACTGTTTTGTAGAACGTCTAAAAAAAATTTCGACCAATGATTGGTCGAAATTTCCACCAATTATTGGTCGAAATTTTGACGAATCATTGGTCAAAATTTCGACGAACAGTACAATGGTCGAAATTTCGACAACAAAAATTTCGACCAATTTGTTAGTCTAAATTTCGACCAACTTGAGTCAAAATTTCGACCAACATTGGTCGAAAATTGTGCTCAAATTTACTAGTGCCTAGATGCAGAAGCAGCAACAGTAAGAGATGAATAATATACAATCACAAAGGTTCCTTTGGGGAGGAGAGACAAATAGGGAGAGTTGAACCTGTTAAAAGAGGCTAATCATGTGATTGAGGCCCGATACGACAAGCAAGCCTAGAAACTAAAGGAGTAAAAAGAAGCAAATTCCAATCTCCTCAGGCTTCTTACATAATTGATGCAGCCTCTGGCTGCAATTCCTTTGGAAGCCTCCACCTCTAGAACACCGCTCCCATAGGGTGACATTGATGCGCTAAGAACCATGAAGAAGAAAGCGCAAGCAGGAGATGATTAGCTGGCCGAGCAAGTAGGATCCATAAGGCGCTTCCTGGCAGTCACACTCTCAGACCTTCATCAGACCACTAACATCTTGGGCCTGATGGGAGGGAGAGATTGAAAAATATGAAGAATGGATAAGTGAATTAGAAGAAATAATGAACATAGGGGAGGATATCATCACCGAGAGAGGAATTTTGGGAGAAGAACATTTCAGGTTCCTCCGAGTCCAGCACTCAAGACTTGGTCTCAAAATCAAGACAAGCAAGCAACTGGTAGCGGCCTTAAAGGGTAAAGTCCTGACAAATGAAAATTATTTAAATGTATATGTGACATTTGTTACAAGGGTTTTGACAGTCGATCCCTTCAGCACCGTGACATGTGCTCTGTTGGATTTTGTTGTGAGCAAATTTGATGAAATAATGGAGTCACAATTCTAGACTCCTGGATATTTTGTTGCAGCGAAGATGTCGTGTCTCTCCTGCATGATTCTCTAGGCCCACAATGTAGCAAAGCTAGCGGTAGAGTTTAAAGAGGGTGCCCAGGATGTGGGCGAACAGTTGAAGGTGGCCAAAGGGCACCAAAATTGTATAAAGGAGATAGATGAAGAGGGAATCCTCCAGATCTTGGTGGAATTCAAAAGAGTATAATTCAATAAAGTCCTCTGGTCTCTGAAGATTTTCGCCAACAGGGCGAAGTTTTACAAATTTGTTATTCTTTGAGTGTAAGCTCCTGGACTCTAGAATTTCGGGTCTAAGTTTTGTATTCATTCATAGCGATCTGTGCCAAGGTTCCCCAAAGCTAATTGATCACTATCAAGCAATTAATAAGGGTAAGAATGTAGGTGATCCAGATAAGGATAGGTCAGGTGGAAGAGATGGTTCTGACAGATGATTCTCCTGAGGCGCCGCTCCCGCATTAACTACCTGGTGCACATCAAAGACAGGGAGCCACAATTTCCATTTATGAGGCATGTAGCCTAGGTTACTGGGACAATCAAATTTCTTCCATAAGTACCTCGACTCTCTTCTCTAGGCTGATTCTTCTAAGATTTCTCCTCTATCTTCTTCCTCTATCTTGTCAGACCTCTGTACATCTCGACGTGATTGTAAGTGGTGCAGGTAGTACCAACCACAAATAATGTATTATAGTTGACAAGTGTACAGGTAGATTAGGTCAAGTTTTAGGTCAAAGTTTGTGTATAAATAAGAATTTTGACGCCATAACAAGGGTTGGTAAAATTGATGATTTTGCATTCTAGCAAGAAATAGAAGCATACCATTTTTGAATTCTTTGCAGTTGGCATTTTTAATTTCAGTTGTTCTCAGGATCTCAATGCTCAGTTGTTCTTAGTAGCTTAGAATTCTCCCCTGGAGCCATGAATGTACTCGTCAGTGATGCTGGAACATTTTCAAGATAATAAAAGAAGGAAGAACATCTTGTGGCCATGTGTTGTTGTTGTTCTAATCTCTGAAGTTTTCAAACATCTTTTGTGTAGTATGTTTTCTTATGTCCTTTGCTCCTATGTTTTAGTTTAGATTAATGATCTTATCTTCCCTATTGCTATTGAATTGCATATGAATTGTTGGTTCATTGTGTATTTGATATTTAGTGTAGTTTCCTACATTGGAGTATTGTTTGATGTTTGAATATATATTACATAACTATAGGTATAAATATACATCTAACCTTGATCGATCTTTTGAGTTTTCTTTGATAATCCAAATGCTTGCAGGAAACCCCATTCCTTTTGAAATCCTCAAGAAGATGAGTAAAAACTAGCTATCCCCTCAAACAACAGTCACCTGACCAACTTATCTCCCCTGCACTATCGATACCCGACTACCAAGTGCTTGGAGGCTAGGAGAACTTATTCTCCGGTAAACCTCTTCAGGCAAAGTTGGCTAGTACCCCAGTACCTAGTGACAACTTATCTCTGTTGGTGGAGCCGGTCACAAAGTCCCATCAACACATCCTAGTTCATTCATTTCATGCCACTACATACACATTGAAAGAAGACAAAGGATATGGATCATAATCTCGTTGTTCGGTCCTTGTTCGACTCTGTGTCATATGCTATAGGAGCTCTTGTCACCTTTTATCCTCACAATCAAGTCTAACCCAAGGAGGTCATGGTCGACCAAGCTCAAATCCCTACCAAAAGCACCATGGAAGCCTTCATAAATCAACCAGGCCATGCTTCCTTAATTAGTCATATCATAGGAATAAATCATGAGTCCATCATAGCCAAATTTGCACATGAAGGTGTTCCCATCCCACAAGAACTCATCCCCCACCAATTTTTCTTAACACCTTCCTTCCATATCCATGTTAAGGCATAGGGAGAAGTCATCCAATAACACCCATCCCCTTATGTCCCATCCTCCCAAATATTTATATTCATACCACAACCAACCCAAATAGGTAGTACAAAATCTCTGGTGCATACCATATCCCCAAAAAAAAACCCTCACCATTAATGGAACTCCCACCATTAACCCATCACAACTCTCTACATCCCATACTTCCACATCCCAACAATCGTAACAAGTCACCACAGATCCTTTGCAACATACCACCATCTCATAAGGGAAACAAAAACAACAAAAATAATTCACCATAGCGATGCCTCTCACTAGCCCAAACATCCAACCCATCATGTCTGCAACTATTGTGGTTACTACAACATCATTTTCTTTTCCACAAAGTGCTTCCACTTCCCAAAAATAGATAATCACCCAAGCACAAAAAACCAAAACCACTTCCCAAACAACTTCAATCCAACAAAATTCTCATACCATGCTAGGCCTTCAGCCCACATAGGCCACCCCATCATCTACATAGCACTTATCCTACACAGTGGTGCAAGCTCTTAGTATTCCTACCCAATCACACATCGTCAACCCCTTCACTTCTCAAACCACTACACAATTGACAACTCCACAAGTTCAAGCTCAACAATAGGATGTATCTGCTCCTACATACGTCAATTAATTGGCTATACCTTCATCCACCATTTTCCAAATAGTATCACCTCCACACTAAGCCAATCTCACATTCACATACATAAATTACCTCACGCCACCTGCTAGGTGCACAAACATGCAGGGAACTTACACATCCTATGGTGGTGTTGGTGTGCATCCCAACTATATAGGAAAGACCTATACACATCCCTCTTTCCAACTTCCATAGCAATAAAAACCCTTCTATCAACAACTATTGTAGCCTCATCAAACATATCCCATTCAGAAACACTAGAAAACTCCTCCCCCTTAGTATAATGTCCAACACCCTTCATAACTACCATTGTAGCCTTCATGTGCAGTTTCACAATCTCCCTATTAAACCCCACAACATATCCATCAAATCCCTTCTTGTTCTCTAGTTCTATCTGACCCATACTAGGCACCTAGATCCAACTTAATGGGAAAATCCACTCCACCTCCATTCAATCCTGAGTGAGAAGAAATGAATTATGCTCTTAACGAGCTTCATTCTGGGACATAAGTGAAGACCTTCAAGTTTGAGGAAGTCTTTCCATATCCTTTTGATAGGTCCATCACAATAATTCCCTTTCCCAAGCACTTTGAGATGCCCAAATTTGACAAATATAGGAGAAAGGATGATTGAATAAACCATGTTAAGTAATTTTACATGGCTTTCCCAGAGGTCAAGTATAAAAATAATTACCTTATGCACCTATTTCCCAAAATTTTGGGAGGAAAAACCTTAGAGTGGTTTTATAAGATCCCATATGGTATTGTCAATACATTCACAAAACTATCTGAAACCTTTTTATCATAATATGCGCATAATGTAGAGAGTTAACTTACCCTCCTTGATCTTTGCAATACTAAACAGAAGGGTGATGAAAGCCTCTCCGACTACCTGCAAAGGTGGTAGGCCCTATCTACACGACTACCATATAAACAACCTGAGAAACATTTGGTCAATATATTCATTGACAACCTACATCCTTAGATGGCCCACCACATGTGGTTGAATTGCATTCACATGACCTATAAGGACATCCATGGAAAGGGACCATATATTGAGAAATTCCTTTTAAATAGAGGCAACACTAAGCATTACAAAGAAGTACACAATGATAGTCCCAGTAATGATCATCTTCAATAATGGAATAAGAAAAAAAATATTATGGACAATGGGGATACCGACACCAGGCACGTGCAAGTAATTATCTCTGCCCCTACTCCATCCCCACTAGTTTGTCAGCAACCAATCCAACATGTAAATGTCATATCGATCACTCAGGGCCAATCAAAACCTCATGTCCAAAACACACAGAAACTCACTTTCACCCCTTTAGAAGAGCCTTGGGATATGATCTTTCACATAATGGCTAAGGCCAATCTGAATGTATACCTGCAGATGCAACCATTTGATGCATCTACTCCTAAACCAATTGTTGGAAATACAAGATGGGAAAGCAAGATACTGAGAGTGGGGGGTGAATCAGATCTTAAATTTTTTATCTATTACATCAAACTAATCCACAATCATGCATAAATATAATTCATCTATCAAATAGTAGCATTCATAACATAAAATAAATAACTCAAGACACAGAATTTTGGTAACCCAGAAACCCAAGGTAAAACTGGGGTGGGAATGACACCCAAAAAATCTTCACTACTGCAGCAATAAAGTGTGCCTGTTGAGGCTACAAAATTTGATCACAACTTGTGATCTACCTGATTAAAGGTCTACCTGGTTAAGAGCTACAGATCATTACAATCTACCTTGTAAAAGGATTTAAACTTACAAAAAAGTAACTACTCGGCTAAGAGATTTAGAAAGGTCTGTTAGAACCACTTTGTTAAGAGATTTCACCTGATACACTTGTTAGAATGTCTCAAGATCTGATCCCTAGATATGCACTCAGATGCTGATGATGGATCTCCTCTTTCCAATACCTTCCATGATCTAATAATTTGATATAACTTTACTCTACCACTCACTGCTCTGTTCCTCTGCTAGATCTATGCTTCTTATTCAAAATAAGTCTTTGCACATCTCTCATGTATGCATACACACACCCTAAAAAATTAGGGTAAGAGGCAATCTTATATACCTTACAAATATTGCATTGAGATCTAGATCAACGATCAAGATCAAATACTTATGCCGTTTGGGCATTCCAATTTTCTGATTGGTTCCATGCCACGTATTGGGTCAAATGATTTAATGCGTAATTAACTCTGTTGAAAACATTAAATACTCAAACAAGTCAGCCCAAAATAGTTTACCTTCAAGTTTGTGCCATTCCTAACATGTATGACAGAATTGTATTGCTCAGCATATAAAGACTCTGGCACTCGACATGAACTGATCAACTTCACTCAGCTTCTGTGTAACTCGACAATTACTATCTACTCAGCAATGAATACTGCTTGGCCTATACTGGATAGCTCGGTTGCAGTGATGACCGACTAACCTGTCTAGATAAATGACTAAGTGTGGGACACTAATGATCAACAAAACTTAGATATCAACAATCTCCCACTTTGATATTAGTGGAAAAAAAACTTATCATTTCTTTACATCCACAAAATTTTCCTAAGTACACAACGTACTCCCCCTAAGATTATACTTCAGACTTCATATAATATTTACATAGTATACATGCCAAAAATATATTATGTCTGTTGCTGCACATCATTTTTTGTTCCCTTATCTGTTTCCCTCTTGTTTTTGTCACTGATAGTTGTAGGGGTTAAGTTATATTTATCCAAAAATGGCTTATGAAGCTGTAATATCAATGCAAACGATGTATCCCAACTGTCCTTAACAAACATCATAACCTGTAACTTAATTTCTAGCTCGGTAGCTAGACTTACCAAACTATCAGCAGTAGAGAGATGAGGATCTCTCTTGACTAATTCACGTGCAGCTGTAAGTTCCTTCTGAATAACCTCCAGATGAGGTATCAAGTTAGTCTGAATCACTATCAAATTGGCCCTTATTCGTCCATCTTCAGCCATAAGCTCGACTAATATCCTTTGTGCATGAGTCAGCCTATCAAAATGTATGGAGCTAGAACTATCATCCATGCTCAATGAGCTCGGTGTTGACATTAAATATAATTGCAACTTCTCAATAAGTTGTTGATTATCCTTTGTAAACAATTTTACATCACATAACCTTTTGTACAAGGAATAAACATTATTTGCAACTTCCTCAAGAATGTCAACAAGAGAAGAAAGTTCAAACTGTTTGGTAGCAATCTCTTCTGATATCTTCTCCAAGACTTTGTTCTCAAATTTTCTCTCAGACCATTGCAAAAACTTTTCATTTTCCTCGATGTTTTCATCATTAATTCTTTGCACAATGAGAACTAACTATTCCAGAATTGGTGCTTGCTGATTTTCATCTTCCATGTCAAAAACTTTAACAAAAATATCCTTTCTATCATGTAGAACTTGCTTCTGCTTATGCTCCCTCTTCATTTCCTCTTGTCTCTTCTTCCTCTTTAATAGGTCTTGAAGAGTTTGAATCTTCTCATATGACAAGTTCTTGGGATCCCATTTAGGAATCACAATAACTTCATCCAATGTGACATTTAAGCTCGGTGACTTCTTCTTGTTTAGCTTATTTTTCTTGAGCTCTGGTGAGCTGAAACTTGGCTCAGGTTCTTCAATATCTTTTCCTTTGTCAGTATTAATTTCAATTGCAGTCTTCAACTAAGTCAAAATTACCTGCTGATCAGGTATACTCCCAATTTTAGGTCTAGTTGGAGTAGATGATACAAAGTGTGGTAGATCCACCAACACTTGTATAGCCTCTTGTTATGTAGTCTTATTTTCAATTTCTTCCATCTTATCTCCACTATCTAAAAATGTTTGCAAAACCTCTAAATAGGTGAATTATCATTTCTTACCTCCTTTTCTACTGCTTTCTCTGTCTCAGCCTCAGTTGCACGAATAGGCAATAGCCTGCTTGTGTCTGCCGGCTCATTCTAATCCTCGTCATCCACATTACTATTATCTTCAATTGTAGTGACAATGGGACCGTCCACTATTAGATCTACAGTTTGCACTTTGTCTATTTTCTCTTCCAGTTCCATTTCAGTCTCTGCCTGATCAGTAGAAATATGTTCTGAGGTGCCTTCACCTTTCTTATCTTCCTTCTTAGTTAATAGCCCAAAATTCTCCTTCCAAATTTGAGTGCTCTGTTGGACTACACCTTCAACATCATTTTTTAGAATTGCATAGGCTCTTTATTTGGGAATAAACTTCCTTTGATATTGTTCAATTAATTTTCCCATTTGCTTCTTTGTTAATCCAGGAATGACCTTAGCTAATGTCCCTTCCCTTATCTATCTTTCAGTCATCAATGCATATTGTCACTTTTGTGATAAATATCATAAAGTTCTATGGGGACAAGGTCTCCTATCTCTACAGGTGTCATCTTAAATGTACCCATCATGTCTAATAGTGCTTCCTGAATCTTATGCTTGTCTACTATACTTTGCTTCTCATACTTAATAAATTTGAATCCTGCTAATCTAGTTGTACTTCTAATGTTCTTACATACCTCATCAATATTGGTCAGTGGTTTATGTGATGTTGTAGGTATGTTTTTGGGTTCATCTATATCTGTCTTCTCCTCATCATCTTCTTTCTCCAAGATTAGTTTCCTCCTCGGTCTCTTCTCAGGTTTTCTCAGCACAACCTTTGTTTCAACTTGTTTTCTTTTGCTTGAGCTGCTCTCTCCAGCATTCTTCTTTGTATATACTTTTGTTTTCTCGGCAAGAGATGAAAGAGTTTATGCCCTAGTCCTAGGCCAGTTAGCAATAGGATGGGTAGCCTTAGGTTTGGCTTTTCTTGTTTTAGTTGCCTTGGCAAATACTGGTTGCTTTCCTTTTGCTTTCACAGTGATATATTCTTCAGGTTCACTTTCCTCTTCTTCACTAGACATATCCTCTCCATGTCCTATTGATAACCCCAAAGGTGCATCCTCTATTTCTTTATCACTCTCTATCCCAACCATTTTCTTCAAATCTTTTACAATCTTTTTCCTTTTCCTCTCCATAGTGCCAACCTTCAAATCCATAGAGATTTTGGACTTAGCTTCCTCATAATTCCCAAAACGTCTGGCTAAACCATCAATCTCCTCTGCAAGTAGAGATGTTATAGTTGCAGATGTCTCATCAATATTCACCTCATAAGGTAATGTCCTTATCCATGATACCCTCGGCACTACTGCCTAAACATAGGTAAAATCTATATCCACTAGGAAACAAATATCCTAAGTGTTTCTCAACTAGTGACCTGGGAATTCTGCTTCTCAATCTCATTTTTTTCTTGAATTCAAAAAAGTATGTTCCCATTATATTGTTAAAGTTACCACCTAATTTCTCAATAAGCACATTGATTTGTTGTGTAATTGGTCGGTCTGTCTTCCACACAATATCTCCAAAAGTAGGAAATGTATTTTGTATATAGAAGAATATGAAAACTAGCAGAGAACTAAACTTACACATTGACTTCTTTTCCTTTCGGATTGAAGAAAGGTTCTTGGCTAGCTATGTCATCTGAAGCTTGGAAAGGTCATAAGTATGGTCCTTCTTCACATTCTTCCAAGCCTGGTCGACTGCAATACATGGGACACTATCCAGTTGGCTCGACTGATAAATCTTGTGAGCAATAACCCTAACTGCAAAATCAAGCTCCAAATCCTTGATTTTAGAGATTTTCATTCCTCTTTTATTCCAAATTGCCCTAGTGTTTTCTTCTATATCCTCCTTACTCTGACATCTCATGGTTCTCTTCTCGTTAATAGTTGGATAACTAGTTACCCTGTGGATGATTTCCTTTGTAATCCTAACTGGTCCATTATCCATCCATATGTTCATGTCATGTACATGGCTAAGGACAATCTTAATCCATTTCATTTGAAATCCCTCGGGAAATCTAGGGCATGAGTTAACCCTCTCTTGGCTAGATGTTTATGTTCAACTTTTAGGGCTCCATCTTTACACAATTTTTTGTAGGATTCCCTTAACTCCTGATCTCCAATTCCACTAACTTTGCACATATAACACAACCTAACATCATGAATTATAATTACCTTAGGTAGAATCGATGATAGGGCTCTGGTCAGATCACCCTGGATGGCACTTTCAGGAACTACTCAGAAATTAGGAGGTGCACAAGTGTCACTCCTTACCAATTGAAGTTTCGTCAACTCCTCCATATTCTTAGCTATTGCGGAAGAACTTGCGGCCATGATTTATGAAAATAGGGTTTCAAAGATGATGAACATTGTACCTCGATAGATATCAAAATTCACACTATTCACTCAAGATTGCCGACGACACGCTGTAGAAATATTCAAAAAATGTTGCTGAAATCAAGCTCACAGATGCTCAATCGCTTTGTGAAATTTTTAATCACATGGTGAGAATGAAAATGAACATCTCTTTCCTTTATATAAGTTCCAAAGGTCAAAATTAGGTTAGCATTAATTATTCTTTCCGTTGAGTGAGTGCCATACAACTATCCTCGGCCGACTCAAAAAACTCGCCTACCTCTCGGTCACAACCCATACACGGTCATCATACAAAATTTACTCGATCAATCATACCGGCTCGACATACACTAGAGAACTCAGTCTTAGTGCACAATAAGACTGTTGCTTGACACCTATAGTGCATATTGACTTTACTCAGTACATGTCTCAAAATGTGTCCCGATGCATCTTTACATATGCAGATATGGACGTTTGCATTTTTATATGTTAGGAACTGATGGAAGATGTGAGATATAAATATAGTTCCTCACATACCTCATTTTCTTAGTTGGTGATGGTGTGATCACCTGATCCATTGGATTGGGTGACCTCGGTTGTAGTAGCTTCACTGCTGCATGATTCTTCTTTCCTTATCCATGTTTGGTTCATCTGTGCTCTAATATGCTCAACAGTAGGAACAGGTACCCTTGTTTTGCAATCTCTCCTAGTATGACCAATTTTTAGACAATTATAACAAACTAGGCTTCCATTCATCCAACTCTTAGATTTTCCTCTGAAATGTGTCTTTATGCAGTTTTTTGGAACATGCCCATACTCACCACAGTAATGACATCTATGACATGTGTTGTAATCCCAATTGTAAGTGTTACCTTTCCTTGGTGCTTTTGTTTGCATTTTTTATGTCCATTGTTGTTTAGCATTAGATCTGCAATCTTGTGCTCTATGTCCAAATTTCTGACAGTTATAACAATACTTATTGAATCTAGGTGTGGGAGGTGCATTTCTTTCCTTTGCCCAACATTCATGTGCCTAATGTCCAAACTTCTTACAGTTAAAACAATTACCATTAAAATTAGGTTTAGGATTGGACTTACCATTCATGCTTTGACAGATGTTTGTTGTGTGTCCTGATTTTCAACAGTGGTAGCATATAGGCTTGATGTTCTTTGACTTTGCATTCCTCTTTTCACCAATCTTAGATGATTCTCCTTTCTCAATAGATGTTTATTGTTCAGTATGACCTAATCCAGAAGAATCCTTGGATCTTCTTGATGCTTTTATCAGGTTTTCAAAATAAATCAAAGCTTCATTTGGTTTGTTCAATCTTTTATTAAGTTCTTTCTTAGATCTCAATTCATCTTTCAACTGACTGTACTCAAATCTCATATTCACAATTTCTATGTCTTTCTTGGTTATCTCCTGATTCACAAGTAGTAGTTGATTCGCCATGTCAACATGATTGTTTGTCATCATTTGTACATCATGTATCCTTTCATCAATTCTGATAGTCATCACTCTTTTGTCTTCATCAGCCATAGCCTTGTCATCTTCATCTTTCCTCTTCTGTTCCACTACTTCACATAGTCTTATTGTTTACATTTCTTGTTCTCTTTTCAAGTTTCTGACTTCTTCACACAATGTATTGTTCCTTTCTACTAGATCTAAAATTTCTGTATCGCTCTCAGTAGAGTTTCCATTTTGAAATAGATTTGCAATGTCTTCTTCCTGATAATGAGTGTCATTCATTTGTTTGGCCAAATCTTTCCTTGTTAGCAGGGACTTCTTCAATTCTTGTCTTGCTGTCTCAAGATGATGTAATCCTAGCTGAATATCAATCTTTTGATTCTCAATGACTTTACCCAATTTGTAAATCTCCATCTCAAGATCTATACTCTCAAGCTAATTAAAACCTTTTATAGGAGAACTGAGATCTAATACCAATTGTTGGAAATACAAGATGGGAAAGCAAGATACTAAGAGGGGGGGTGAATCAGATCTTAAATTTTTTATCTCTTAAATCAAACTGATCCACAATCATGCATAGATATAATTAATCTATCAACTAGTAGCATCCATAGCATAAAATAAATAACTCAAGACACAAAATTTTGGTAACCCATAAACCCAAGAAGGTAAAACTGGGGTGGGGATGACACCCACAAAATCTTCACTATTGCAGCAATAAAGTGTGCCTATTGAGGTTACAAAATTTGATCACAACTTGTGATCTACCTGATTAAAGGTCTGCTCGGTTAAGAGCTACCGATCATTACAATCTACCTTGTAAAAGGATTTAAACTTACAAAAAAGTAAGCACTCGCTAAGAGATTTAGAAAGGTCTATTAGAACCACTATGTTAAGAGATTTCACCTGATACACTTGTTAGAATGTCTCAAGATCTGATCCTTTGATATGCACTCAGATGTTGATGACGGATCTCCTCTTTCCAATACCTTACCTGATCTAATAATCTGATATAACTTTACTCTGCTGCTCACTGCTTTGTTGCTCTACTAGATCTATGCTTCTTATTCAAAATAACCCTTCGCACATATCTCATGTATGCACACACACATCCTACAAAATTAGGGTAAGAAGAAATATTGTATACCTTACGAATCTGGCATTGAGATCTAGATTAATGATCAAGATCAAATACTTATGCCGCTTGGGCATTCCAATTTTCTAATTGGTTCCATGCCACGTATTGGGTCAAATGATTTAATGCATAATTAACTATGTTGAAAACATTAAATACTCAAACAAGTCAGCCCAAAATAGTTTACCTTCAAGTTTGTGTCATTCCTGACATGTATGACAAAATTGTATTGCTCGACATATAAAGATTCTGGTGCTCAGCATGAACTGATCAACTTCACTCAGATTCTGTGTAACATGACAACTAATATATGCTCGACAATGAATACTACTTGGCCTATACTACATAGCTCGGTCACAGTGATGACCGACTAACCTGCCTAGATAAATGACTAAGTGTGGGACACTAATGATCAACTAAACTTAGAGATCAACACCAATATGGTATAAGAAGAATGAATACTGTGACTATCACCATGTCAAAAAACATGCTTCCATCAAATGCATGAACCTGAAGCACTACATCCAGGATCTCATAGATCACATGGACATCACAGTTGAACCCTCACCACAATCTTTGCCAAATGAAAATCTATATATTTATGAAAATGTGTTCCCTAAATACAACATAGGGAAAGGCCAACCAACACAATTTAGAAACCATAGAACAAAGGAGGTGGGAAACAAGGTGACCATGGTGATGGAAAAGACTATACAAGTTCCTATATCAATTACAACAATATTGTTGGCTACATCAGCCAGGTTTAACCCTCTATTAATATGATAAATTTCAAAGGACCAGATGCTCAATGCGTAGTTAATATGCATCAAGGAAGAATATATGTTTCCAATGTTAACACCCCACATTCCTCCAATGCACAATACAATATTCTAGAATACGTTGGGAATATGCCGGCCCAAATATCCATCCTAGATCCCCTTTGCATATCACACATCCACCAGGAGATCCTCACCAAATCCTTATAAGATTCATGTGTCCCTAATGAAATTGATCTCACATAGTTTCATGCTCTTGTAGGTCATCTATCACCATCTTAAAACATATCATTCAAGCCATATGACATGTCATCCATCTCACCAGATCATAACCTTCCTCTCTACATTGTCATCACTGTAAATTCCTTCACTATCAAACTGGTCATGATAGATGATGGTTCAACCCTAAATTTGTGCAGTTTGAAATTCATAACACAAGTGGGGTACACTAAAAAAGATATCACCAACCAAATCATAATAATCAAGGCATATGACAATCTATAATGTACCTCTGAGGGTACTATTTCACTACCTATCAAAGTGGGTCCAGTTGTACAAAATATGATATGCAATGTTGCTGATCTTCACCTCCACTAAAAACTCCTCCCCGGTCGCCTAGGGATCCATGTCATGCAGTTTGTTCCCTCCACATTCCATCAATGCGTTCAATTCCCCCACAAGGATACTTAATTCATGATCCGCGCTGATCCCTAGCCTTTTAAATATTGTTGTGCACTTGAGGCTTCATTTCCACATTCCTCTCATTGTTCAGGAATTGAAATTAGTACATCTATTTCCAACTCCTACTCTCACATTGATTTAGAGAACATACTCACCTCCACCATTTTCACTATCAAGATCAACAACAAGGGCCATAGAGAATACAACCTCTTAGATGCATTTGCAGTAGGGGCATTAGCACTTGATCCTCACACTCAAGGATGTCAGTCTCATCAAACAAAATAGAAAGAATCAAACTCAAGAAAATTGGGAATTCAACATTTCCATTCAATGGGAACTTAAATGAAGAAGAGATGGAGACAGACATAAATAAATAGTTATATTAAAAGGCTCCACCCCCTGACAAAAAACTCCTTGATTAATTTAAGGATAAATATCCCAAATTCCATCGGTTAGCTACCCGAGAAGTGAGACTACCAAGGTGGTAGATTGGGGCATGAAGAATATGGAATGAGGGATCCCCTCAAGCCCTCTCACTCACCAAGGCTCATTATTTTGGATTTGACTAGGCCTCAATTGGGGTCACCAATGCAACTGAGTGTACTTTTCTTAATGTTCGGGGAAAAATCATAGAATTCAAAACCATCCCTAAAAAGGAAGTCAAGAGAGCCTACAGAAATATCGTTAGTGATGAAGCTTTCTTAGGTGGCTCAATCCTTCGCAAAATATCTATCAAAATTATTGAAATTCCACTCGTACATCCCAAACTCTAGACTGGGACCAACCAAGAGTCACCCACATCGATGTGTTTCAGAGTGAGGAAGCTCTCATAATAATCATGAGAGAAACAAAACGATCATGTAATTGGGGGAATGATTTCATACGTGTCTATAAGTTGGATCCCGAGGCATATTTTGGGGAACAAGAATTCCTTAGTCGCAAAAATAAAAATAAAAAAGAAAAACGTGGATAGTGAAAACCCCTCTAGGGCACTTCTTGAACCACAAAAAGTAAAAATAAAGGACAGTCCTCTGGTGAAAGCCTTTCTAAGGTGATAAGGGATGAAGACTCCCTTCTTCCTCTCATCCATGATTATCAATAAAATAGGTCATCTATCCTAATCGAAGAAACCAAGCCTGTCAATTTATGAATAGAAGAGTGCCTACACATCACATATATAGTGACATCACTCATAGACGCAAAAAAAATGGCATTCGAGGCACTCCTAAATGAGGCATCCATCAAATTTTCATGGCCTTATGCCTACATTTCTAGGCTAGACCCCAATATAGTGCTTCATCTTCTCGTGGTGAATTCAAAGGCTAAGCCCATCAAATAAAAGCTCAGAAAAATGCATCCCAAAGTGGCCTTATAGGTCAAAGCAGAGCTAGAGAAGCTCTTGGATAATGTATTTATTCATGCCATTGATTATTCTAAATGTATTTCCAACATGGTACATGTATCTAAACTAGCAAGTGATATCAAATTATGCATAGAATTTATAGATGTCAATAAATCATGTTCAAAATATGATTTTCCATTGCCAAACATTGACATGCTAGTAGACCTTACGACTGGACATGAGATGTTGTCTCTCGTGGATGGTTTCTCTAGTTATAATTATATACACATCATAGAAGAGGATCAATACAAGACAATATTTACCACCCTATAAGGTACCTTCTACTACAATATCATTCCTTTCAGTATTAAGAATGTAGGGGCTACATATCAAAGGGCCATGACTATCATTTTCCATGACACGATCCACAAGATTATACAAGTGTAATACCCACCCCTTAGTTTGCTTTTCTATGTCAATTACTGAAATCTTTTAGGCTTTTCATGTATGTGTTGGTTATTTCAGTTGGTTTTGAGGATATTCATGTATTACATTTCATTATATTATTGATCCATTGTTGAGTTGTGTTATATCTTCTATTTACATGTGATTTATGGTTATTTCAAGATGGTTATGTATATGTTATGATGTTATTTTGATTATGGTTTTCTAAAAATAGTGACCCTATATCTATATGCACATGGATCATTTGTATGTTTTACTTTTCTGTTTGACGTATTTTGTATGGTATGGGGCAGAGTCGTAGTTACTTGCTTCAGTGAGATCCACACGATAAATTGGTCTCATCCATTATTTTTTATATTATATGTATACATATATTCGTCTTTGTGATGACAGGTTTGCACGTACTGGGCTATGTCTTCCCTAAATTGGTAGGAGTGAGTGTGCCCTATCACAATATCTCAATGGTAAGAGAGAGGAGATAATATTCAGGCCTAAATACATACCCTAAACCCTTATTTTGTCCTAGAAATAGACAATAATATGACTGACTATCCTATTTGAATCTGTCGAGTGACATGGATTCGTGAGCCTTTCTGTGTGTGCTTGTGTGTCTGTTTCGGTTTTTTTTCTATTTGTATGGTTTTCAGTTGATTTAATGATGCTTTTGGCTTGATTTATTTAATGATTATTTATGGTAAATATTAATGTTAATAATTGCACCTTAGATAAGGTTAAAACAGTGATATATTAAGTATATGACTATTTAATAATTAAATATTAATTAAATGTCTATATTTAATTAATTGTTTTAATTATTAAGTATAGATTTAAATAATTGAGATTCAATAAATATTAAATTTAATTATTGTAATTAATTGTGCAAAGTTGAATTATTGAGTATTACTTTAAGTTGCATGATTAATTGATTTATTTAAATTGAAATATTCTCATGCATTTTCAATTATGACTTTGTTTTTATATTATAAATTTGAGATGTTCATGACTTTAAGTGAAATTGAAAATAAAGCATTTTTTAAATTTTTAATTAAAAAATTAATATTTCATTAGGGTTTCACTTTTTGAAAACCTAATTGTCTGGTTTTCTATATCTTTGAATTGGAAGCCATTTTGGAAGGTTGTTCAATCTGGGAGAAGGAGAAATCAGGTGATAGGAGATTTGTGGAAAGCTTAGGAGCATTTTGGAGCATTTTGGATTTGTGAATTACTTTGGATTTGTGAATTGCTTTGGATTAGAATTGATTCCTCTCATTAGTTACTAAGGTAGGATCTTGATCTTTATAATTCTAGCTTTCATATCCTTGTCTTCTATGCATCTGGAATGCTAGGATCTTGTGCTTGATTCTTCTTTGTTTGATATCATGTGTTTATTTTGCTTAAAATTGGAAGTAAAGGTTATTGGATCAATTCTGTGGTTTTTATTTCTTGATTGCATGTTAGATCTATGTTTTGGGCTTAAGGGTTTCATTTATTTACTTTGGTTGTAATTTGGGCATCAGGGTTTTCATTTGGAATGATTTAGTTTTCAATATTGCCCTTAGGGTTTTAGATCTGTGAAAAATGTCTTCTTTTGTGAGAAATTTTTTATTGTTGCAAGAATTGAATTGTAGCCTTCAGATCTGTAAATCCCTTACCTTGGAAAGTATAAATTTCACATTTACCAGGTTCTTGTCCAAATCCTAGATCCAGATCTGCATAAAAACAAACCAATAAGGTTAAATTGCATGTTTGAAAAACTCTCTTTGAAAATAGATTAATATCAACATTAAATGTATTTCCCTTGTTTTCATCAATTTCATGGTTTGACGAAAAAACCTTGTTTATTTTCCCTTTGGAGCCATTTGTCACTTTTTATTAAATATCATATACCTTGGCATTTGAAAAATATACCTATACATTTTCATTGTTGAAAAATACATAGAATCATAGTTCTTGTTTTTTAAAAAATAAATTATAAAAATGGGTGCTTGCTGTAAAAATACAGACTGGTGTAAAAATAATTATTAAAAAAAAGACTTGTTATTTAGTTTGATGCATGACGAATTAAACTAAATTTAAAAAAGGAAAAGAAAAATAAATAAGAAAAATTTTAAATGAACAAAGTTTTGTTTTAAAAAAATATAATTAAGTTTGGTGGGTGGTGGGGGCTATAGGCTAGGGCATCATGCATTGTTTATTAGCTCACATTTTAATACTGACATTGTTTACATATTTGCATATGGAATGCTTGATGACCCGCGAACTTTGAGAGCTAGGGCATCGTTGCTATTACCTTCAAGGCATTGTGTGAAGTGTTTGATCTCTCTTTATTTATTTTGCTGTTGATATTCACTATGTGGTACTCCTCGTTTATGATCATTTCATGAGGAAATGCCTTAATGGCTCATGGGCTGCAAGCTAGGGCATCATGCATTGTTTATGAGCTCACTATTTAATACTGGCATTCATTTACATCTTTGCATTTGGAATGCTTGATGACCCACGAGCTTTGAGAGCTAGGGCATCGTTTCTATTACCTTCAAGGCATTGTGTGAAGTGTTTGATATCTTTATTTGTTTTGTTGTTGTCTTATTTAGTTAAACTACTAATTATTTGTATCTACTCATAATTTTTTGCTCCCAAAAAAATAAAGGATAATGTATACTAAGTTTTTATTAATATTATAAATTATATTTAATAATAAAATAAATATTTTCCTTATAAATTTAAGGGTGAATTATTTCTTGGTTGGTAATAGACTGAGGCGCAAATTAGAAACAGAAAGTATCAAAAAGAAATAATGCTAAGATGTATGTTACCTAAAGTTTCAAATCAAGCTACCCCTGCATTGTCTACACAATTTCTCCCACTATCCTTACTTTTTTCATAATCAAAATTAGATCTAATTTTTAGACATCCATCAAATAATGCTTAAAACTAACATTTGATAATTAATATTTCCATATGTAGGAAAATAAAGATAGGTATTTAGTTGAAATTATCTAGTCCATGGCTATTAGTTTTCAGGGCTAATTAACAATCTTCCATTCAACCCAAAAGTAACAAACTAAAAACCACTGCCCACTTTGTTGAAAGTGATGATTTTAATCATTCATTTATGGAGATATCACAAAACTCGCTTGAAGACATAGGGTTGTTGACTGTACCCATGGGACAAAATATAGTATGTAGAGAAAATTGTTTGTTTTATTGATTGAACTGATTACATTATGGTTTTCTTACATATCCACTCTACACCCCCCTTTCCACTCACATGGATCAATAAAGAAATAGACTCAAACTCTTCAAAGAAACTTGATTGCAACCACCTAACTGCCCAAAACTGTTTCATAACAGTCATAAAACTGACTGTCAAAACCAAATAGGCTTAATGGTGTTGTCAAGTTGACAACCAATGTTGTCAACACTACAACATATATTGAATACCCTTATTATTTATGTTCATCCTCTTATGT
>MU225019.1:3934110-3984406 GCA_018584345.1 Thuja plicata | reverse complement strand
ATCTCGACTCCATTAAAAAATTTGAAGGGGAGTACTTGGTGGGCAACAGTAGATTTAGGAAACTGAAAGGTAATAAATTATGAGATGTTATTGTAGTTAATTAATTCTTAATCTTCAAAATAAATCTGTTGTAAGTGATCATCTATTTACTTTTGAACAGTTGCTAAAGAGTGGGATGCAATACATTTGTTTATTGCAAACAATCAAGATTGGATAACGGTATGGATTGAACGATGTCAGCATTATGGTCATAGATTAAAATGGGAATCTGTGTCTTCATTGGTTATACAAGCTCATCATAATGGAGATCCCAATGTTACACAAAAGGAAATAGATTTAGCATATGGTTTAAGAGATCACCAGGTACTTATAAATTTGTTAATCAATCGTATGTTTTTCAACTTGTGATGCAATAATTTATACATGTTTGACATTATTGTAGGTGAAACGCCACAAGGCTATGTTATGAAATGGTTATAAATTTTACATCAAAAATTGGATGACACGAAGAAAACTTGTGATTCTGGGATAAGTACAATCTTCCAAGTGACCAATATTTTATCTAGAAATGACTTACATCCTCGAGAGTCACAAAATTGATACTATGGTATTTTGGTTCATATACTTGACTGTGACATTAATTCCTTCAAATTAGTTCTCTTCATCGTGAAATGGTACATACTACGTCTCAATTAAAATGATTCTGATAGAACTGTTATTGAACATGACAGTGGATTTCCAATGATTAATACAAGGTTGTTTGAGCCAGTTGGGGAAGAGCCCTATATTCTTCCAAGCCAATGTGAGAAGGTATTTTACTCAGAGGTTCCACATAAACTAGGTTGGTTATTTGTTTTTAGACATGATCCAAGAGGAAGGCTGATAAAGTATAATGTGATTGAAGAAGAAGATACCGAGGAAGAGGAAGAAGTGGATGATGATGTAGATGATGATCACGATCGAGAGTTAGTTGAAGAAGATGATGACAATGATGCTACTACTGATCACGATGATGATGAGGAGGATGATGACGATGATGATTATGATGCTGATGATGATGATGATGATGATAGTGGTGGTGATGATGTCGTCGACGATGATGATCTTGATGATGAGATGGATGAAGAAGAATATCAATGACATGAATGAAATGTACAATTATGCTAGATGTTTGGCATGTTTTAACGATTGTTTTGGGTTAAAATATGCACTTTTTCCACTAATATGCTTAGGGTTTCCTATTAATGGCATTTTTGGTTTAGTAGGAATATATAACTACTCTTATTCACCTTGTTTTATATGTCCTACTTATATCTTTGAATTTTTGTTGAGAGAAATTTCATTCTAAAAGAGTGTATTTAATCTCTAAATACCATCTTATGGGATTTTCTTCTGATAATTTTCTATTTTCTTGCACATCAATGATGTTAAATCACAGGGGATTCTCTTTGTTCCCTGCAATGGAGTAAGCTAATTCTGAAAGTATAAATAGATAATTTTAACAATGTATAATGTCCTTCACAAGATGTAATAAAAACTATGGAGTGAACTATGTTTGTCTGATTATATAACTATTATCTTTTGTCAGGTATCCCACACAGTCTCATGGATTGTCAAGTATAAGTCAATACACACCATAGAGATTAATGTCTTTTACCATTTGTAAAATATCTCTCTCATTGCCACCTGTCTCTCTCATTTCATGAAGTGCATGTACCAGTGAATAGGTATTTGTCAGATTTGTCTTCTTTGAGCGAGGAAAATGTAGGAATGTAAGAAGAAAGTGAGACATTTAGTATGTCTAAATCAAGGAGATCGACTCGAGGTCAAAATATTAGAAAGAAATTCAATAAACGCATGAAATTTTTCCTTGCTCAAGGGGGGTCATTTTCTTATGATGATGAGAGCAAAGGTGACTCCAAGGTGCCTTTTAGGTACAAACATCTACAGAAATAATGGGTCCTCGATGAACTTCCTTCAATAAACACTGATTTGCGTGTTAGAGAGAGGATGTATCGCATAGCATCATTTTCATTACATGGTTTGGGCCTATTTTCCATGTTTCGCATTAAAAGTCTCTTACAACAAAGTTGTCAAATTGATAGAGTATGTCGGACCTTGTTATGATTACAGTAGTTGGATGCAGATTGTTAGATATAAAAAAAGTATGTGTAGGTATGGACTCGCAGAAAATTATATACAACAAAAAGTCAGTGAAAAAAGTAAAACAGTAGCTATATATGTTGACAGAAGGCCAAAAGCATCAGTGAATATTGCAGGTTTTATAAACAGTACACGACCTGCATCAACTAAGAAGCAACCCAATTGCATATTTGAGGCATGCAAGGGAAATCACATATTTCTATGTGTGATCAAATCAATACGTGGAGGCGAAGAGATACTTGTTGATTACAATTTGAATCACATAGATTCAAAAAAACCCACTATCATGGATGAGGTGGTATGTACTATGCACCATTTAAAATTATTTAAAAATAAAAAACTCTCTTCTTTTAATTGAAGCATTCTGATAATTGTCTATTATTCAACGTAACTTAGCATAAGAATACATGTTTTAACATGTCTCAATTATTTTTAATTTTTGAAATATAGGGCTATAGTATGGATCAACAACCACACAATACGCACGACATTGATGGTTCTCATGGGACTTCTTCTTCCCAATAGGTAAAACTCATTGTTGTACAAATGCACATACAAGAAAAATGTTAATGCGTATTTTTTGTTATGTTTTATTATTCACTACTATTTCGGATTGATTTTAAATAAAGTGCTAATAATATTGTTCTTACAAACGAGTGTCGGTCAGAAAAATGGAAAGGAACAAGTAGTCCATGAGGAGCCGTAGGATGAGCAGGATCCATTCATTGTTGATTTTTCATCAGACGTTGATCCTGTGGTTGCACTGCAAAAGGTCCTTCATACAATTTCAAGAGATTTAACTCGATTGACAGATATTCAACCTCAAACTCCTGAAATAATGATGAGAGAGGATGAGTTGGCTCACCGTGTTCAGACTTATACAATAAGTATTAATGTAGTTTTTAATTATAACAAAAGTTGAATAATAATTTTTATAGTATACTCTTTTATTTATGTCATTAACTAAAATACATATGTGTTATTTTTAAAGAGGATGCTAAAAAAATTTAAGGGTCATGCCCCAGATGCAGATACTTCAGGTGGTTCAAGTAGATCGCATGTTCTATCATCCACTTGTGTTTTTCTCGAACAATATTTTTTTTAATAGATCTGACAATCTTGTCCATGGTTGTCCATATTTTTTATGCTCTAACAATATTATTTTTTAGCACCTACTATTGATCCTATGTTCACTACGCCGCCTGCTACAAGGATCAAACCACAAAGGTACTACCGGCTGCAATGTCGGAAACACGTAGCATGGCCAAAAATGCAATGGCAACGCCTATTATTGGTAAGTAGATTCATCTTTTTCTCTCTCATTTATCATGTGTTTATTTCACTTGAACTATTCTTTCTTAGGGGGAATTTTGTAATATTGGATTCATTTTATGTAGGAGGCGATGATGAAATTCCTGGATGTACTCGTGTTACATGTACGAGAAAAATAGAGAAGTGTGATCAATTGCTCGTGAACATTGAAGATGGACTTCCTGTGAGAGTAGCCCAGCTTCCAGGTACTTTAAAGATTTATTCTTTCTTTTACTATACAATCTTGTACTCATAATGTAATGCACTAACACCTTGTGTCGTCCCTTGCAATAACTAATAACCCCGTTATTATTTTGCAGGGAATAATCTATTTTATGAAAAAGTTAATGATGAATGTTTGCGCATTTTCAGGCCGACCATACACACATGGTATCATATTTTGATTTCATTGCTAGATCAGATTTCCTTTCATCCCTTTCTTCAAGTATATTAAAAGGTAGCTTCATTTCATTTATGAATCTAACATTTTTTTTCTTAAAAGGTGGCAATCACAAGATAAAGAGTTAAAGGATAAACTCATTGACTCTATGATAAAACTTATTGGACCCAACACCTTTCAAAGACTTAGGCTCCTTGAGAAAGCGGGGAAAAATTTGACGTATATTAGGGATAACTACATGACCCAAATAGAACACAACCCTTATTAAGAGCGGGCCCCCTATGTTCCTATTAATGAGTGGGAGAATCTTAAAAAGGATGCACTTGAGAGACGCGTAAGACATGATGGACAAATAGTATCACCTGAGGAAAGAAGGTACGTGATAATATTAATAATGAAATTATGTACTATTTACTCTTTGTACTTATGTGATCTAACATATTTCAAACATCACACAGGTTGCCGGACACATCAAAGGCAACGAAAGCAAGAAAACAAAAGCACGGGCAACACAAGCTCGACTCGGGTGGATATTCAAAACTTGCTGCATGAATTGTAAGTAATAGTAAATGAAAAAACCCTATGCAAATATTTATAAACTTTAATCAATTTAGTTTTGATGAAATTCACTACAATAAAAATGTAGGGCTTGGAGTTGAAACAAAAAATTTCAGAACAGGACAAGAAAGTAGGCTACAAACAAGGCTATACAGTTGTGGTTGAACGATTCCGATCAAAGAGTGCATAAGGTTCTTCTATTGGATCCATCGAACAGGTAAAAAAGTCAATTGATTTTTTATTTCAAGTTGACTACTTTACCAATTAATCTATTTGATGTTAAGTTCCAACATAAAGTGAATATATTTGTTTTAAGTAAGGAAACAATGATTATATATTTTTTTAAAACTTTAAAGTGATTATATTTATATGTATTAAACTGAATGATTAATATTTCTTAGTATTTTTCTTGTATTTATATGTATATATTGTCGATAAATACACTCATTATTTACATTGGAATGCAGTTTGTCGATCCTGAAATACCATCCGAGCACAACAGAGGCGTCGATACAGATGTGCATTCTAGAACTCAAGGTATACATTTTCTATTCGAATTTTGATTATTAATTTATTAATACAAGTAAATATTTTAAATTGAATTTTGCGTAGTAATAAAAATTTAATTATAATGTGTTGAGATTAATAAAACATTTTGTATTGGAGTTGCAGAGAATGTAGAGGTTCCTGATGAGCGTGTTGAGGTTCAAGCCACCGAGAAAGAAGATGTGGTTGCACAAGGTAAAGAGTGTCACATTTATGTTTTTTAAAGTACTGAAATGCTTGTAACAATTATGATAATATGTTTTTAAATTAACCCCAATTATGATAATATATTTTTAATTTAACTATTTTATTTTTTATTGCAGAGGGCCTGCCTTTGCAAAGGACAATGAGATCACGTGCACAGGCGAGAAGAAATGATGATGTCGAGATGGATATTCCTCTGCAAGACTATATGGAAGCAAAAGAAAAAAAGAAAAATTCAAAAAAGAAATGATTCTCATTTAATATGCAACTTCTTTGATAATGAATGATGTTTATGTCTCGATGTTGTAATAATAAAATTATTATAGTTACTCTTATTTTTAAAGGTATATTTTGGTAGTTGAATTGTTAGTCAATTTGAGTAGTGAGGTTAGTATAATTGCACTTTTACAACTTGTCAAGTTGGGGTTTAATAGACATTGATATTAGTAGTTCAATGCATATGTTAGAAATGCATGATATGATTAAATTATATACATAGTATACTAATATGTTAGACTTTAAGATAAGTGGTCATAGAATTAGGTAATATGTATCTCCTCTCATACAATTATGAATCTTGTAGGTTTGGGATCATGGATATTACCTTAATATCTTAGAAGAATTGGTTCTCCATCGTAGTTATGAACCGTTGGGTAGGTAACCTTATGAGGAGGTCTATGTATAACTTATTTGTAGGTAGAATCTAATTAGGATCTCATCCTTGTTCACCTAATTTGGTGGCAGCCAATGGAGACACTGTCTGGGGACTCTACCCTAGAAAGGGGTTGCGTAACCAATTCTACCATCCTTTAAAAGACTGGTTTTAAAGTTAAACCTGAACTACGATGTCTCTGTGAGTTACGTAGGCAAGGCCATCTATGATGAGCCCCAAAGGCATTAGGTCTGACCCTCAGGTATTGTACTTTTGATTTCTTCCTTGATCTTGCCACCCCTTACCAATATTTTACATAGTTTGCATCTCTTTACGAAACTAGTTTTATTACGCTAAAGGTGTTCCTTCTCTTAAGAAAAACTTTTCACTTTAACATCAACGGTTTGAAATGTTCAATATGGTGGAAAGATGATTGGAAAAATCCGGACCTTTCATTTTCCTTTGATATAATATTGATTGTATTTTTGTTTTCCCTTTTACTTTTTCTGGTAGTTGACTGTCTATTTTGCGGAGTGGTTGCATCGTGTGGGCATGATTTTCGCGAGTTTGTGTGCTGATTTCCATATTTCCTTGTAGATGGCAGACTTTGGTTCGCTCCATTCATCACCTCGAATCGCCAACAAAAAAAATAATAAATATGATGTTTAGGTTAGTTCATTTTATCATATTGTCATTTCAGTTTTGAAAATGTTGCATTGCATATGACTTACTTAGTTCGGTCTGTACTCTTCCAGACGTTGTCTTCCATCTTGGTAATTTGCATTTGTTTATTGGTCATTTTTGTTTCTACCCTTGTTAGTTTATACTCTTCTACTTGTATTTCATTAAATTTAATACTTTGTATGCAGAGATAAATTTGCAGCAAAAGGTAGGGTTAGGGTTTTGAGTCAGTATTTAGTATTTTATTGAGATACATTTTCAGCAAAAGGTAGGGTTTTAAGTCAATATTCAATATTGTATTTAGTTATAGGGTTTTGAGTTAGTATTCAATATTGTATTCAGTTATTTTGTTATTGGTTGGTTTTTCAAATGCCTGGAATCGTTTGGCTTACTGTAAATGTGTGTAACATTACAGGGTATCAGAGAGTAGGAACTACCACAACCAGTTCTTGATTGTGAACGATCATTTGTTCTTGGACAACTAGGCATTCTCTTTTGTTGTGGATGAATTTATGATTATTTAAGTAGTTTGGCCAATTAGCTCTGGAACTCTCACAAAATGTTCGTACAGGTAAATTAAGAGAACTCCCTTTTACTCTATTTAGATATTACTTTTCTTTCGATGAATTTCATTAGGTTTTTTGTGACTCTTCCTTTCTGTCGATGTGAATCCATCCACTTCTTTAACATCAAAATCATCTTTAGTTAGTTTTCTTCACAACAATTGTAATTTTCATGATTTTAGTTTTATATTGTTAATCTTTTTTAGATTGCATGGGTAGGTTTTCACTTCAATTTTACTTTTCCTTACCAAATAAAACACAATGTGCATGTTATGCTTTTAGAGTTTATTTTTCCATGCTTTCGATGGTTGAATAATTGTCACTAAATAAAGACTTACGTTGAGTTTCTTTGCCCATGCTCTTTGAGAGTTTATTTGTTAATCATTTGCCTATGTACATTGTTTTTTTAAAAGCTGCACTATAGGAGAGCGTTCTACAATAAAAAAAAAGAAGATAAGCAGTAGACATGTTTTTTATGTCTATGTTCTCACGATTAATTGAATTCAGGGATGTTATTAATTTCAATCTACAAATAAAAAAAGATTTTTAGTTCAAATAAAGCACAATGTGCATGCTATGCTTTTACAGTTTCTTTTTCCATGCTTTGGATTGTTGAATAGTTATCACTAAATAAAGACTTATGCTGAGTTTCTTTGTCCACGCTTTGGAGAGTTTATTTGTTAATCATTTGCCTATGTCTATGTTTTGATGAGTAATTGAAATCGGGTCTTTTATTTCAATCTACAAATAAATTTCATTAGTACTCTCCCTTTGATTTTTGATTTCAGCTCATGTTTTCTATGTCTATGTTCTCATGAGTAATTGAAATTAGGGCAATTATTTCAATCTACAAAAAAAAAAATTCAATCATTCTTCCGAGTTCATGATTCCTTCTAATTCTCTAGTAATATCAACTACCATACCTGCCAAGGCCTCTGTACCATTCCTATATTTCCAGGCATTATATTGAACATTTTCATCTACAGTCAAATTTTCATCTGGTGAAGGCTCTTCTGCTTTTGAGAAATGTTGTAGTTAACGTTAAACTAGCCTAAAACTAAAATACTTCAATGATAACAAATAAAACTTACCATGTCACTGCTTTCCATAGTAGCAAGTGCTTTAAAAAAATTTAGATTCTTGAGGTAGTCGCCATTTAGAAAATCCTCCAACTACTAAATAAAGACTTGCGCTGAGTTTCTTTGTCCATGCTTTTGGAGAGTTTATTTGTTAATCATTTGCCTATTCTATACGATAGAAAGAAGGCAGAGGATCCAAAGGATGTTTCCAAGAACACTTTATGGAAGGGTTGAGTTTTTATATAAAATGATTATTCAAAACTTGACCTAATTTAATTGATCTTTACTTGCAAAAACTGGCAGGTGTGGCTCTATCGCTTCAAAATTTCCACACATTTATTCTCAATATTAATAGACAAATGAGATATTGTGAAGGTTATGTGTAGTTAAACTATTCTCGAAACAAAGCGAAGCTCATTATATTTTTTTAATAATATAGAATACCGTTGTAATTACGGCGAAAGCGAGAGATTGACCGACACCAAAGCTATACATGCGACGTCCAGATGTCAAAAATTGCTGACAGCTGGACATCACATGTACAGCATATTCGTCGCACACCCGTCGTAATTGCGACACTCATAAAGTGTAATGACTACAAGTTGACAATCCTAAACGGTGCACACTGCGACAGTCAATACCTAAATGCGGCGTTCAGATGTTAGAATATTCCGACGGCTAGACGTCGCAAACCTGTCATAATTGTGATAGTCATAATGGGTAACGACGACATGCTAAACAGCGTAGCTAGTGCATATTGTGATGGTCATTCCCGTCACAATAACAACAGACATAACAGTCATCGGTGGTTCTAACACCAAAACTGCAACACTAGCCTGTGACGCTTGCCCGATGGGTTAGTGTTGGAATTGCGACACATAGCCATCAAAAAAAGGACTCAAATGTACTAGTGTCTTTCTGGAATCATATTTATCATGCCATGATGTGTGTTCTAAATGAATCTTAGATATATTTTGTGTTTCTCTCTTTTATGAAACTGCAATGTTTCGAGTGTCTGTTGGAATCAGATGACTTTTAAGATGTGAAAACCAAAGGTTTTGGAGTTTCTAATTCTATAGTGTTTTGTGTGCTTCAGTGCATGTTCATGTTGTTATCGATTTTGGTCTCAATATTTTTACCCAACTTGATTTGTCTAAGCTTGTCTTATGTGATCTTGTAAGATTACTTTGAATTGTTATGGTTAATTGAGAACCAATGTATTCCTGTATGGGTGGGAATCAATGATGAGGTTTATGTTATACCTTTGTGATTTTCCTTTGTGAACCTAGGGTAGGTTACCTATTTGTGTAGTAGGGGGTGGCTTGCAATAAGCGTTGGGGCCCGCAAGTGGCTGCCAAGATCACTTATTGTAAGTAATCATAACAAGTGATAACATAATAATTAATAGGGGTTTTAGTACATGAACTAATAAGATAAGTTTCCTCACACATGCTTGAGCGCTATTATTGGCTAATATGGAGGATGAGATGATGCTTTCCACCTTGAGGGGTGTGTGTCTGACATAGTTAGTGACTTCGTATGTTTGAGAGGTCATTGATACCATGTATGGTCACTTGAGTGTCGAGGTCCAGAGAGACTACTAGGATGAATTAACTTAAGGGTTAGACGTATATGATGACACTTTCCTATATACAGCTTAGGCTATCCTACGAGTGTCAGTTGCCTTTGGTATTGTATAGATTCCTTATTGTGATTCAATAAGCTTCTAGGATCTTCTTATGCATTTGTTTATGATGTGTTGTATACCTTTGATGTTATCTTCTTGTTGTATACCCGTGTGAGTGGGCCTGTTATTATCTCCTTAGCACGGTGGGAGTGGATTTTTGGTTTCATGCGGTCGGGTGGTAGTGATTATTATTACCATTGAGATCTGAGATTCTTCATGCTTGGATGATCCTTGTTGCAGTTCTATCTTCTTATTCTTCTGGAGACTTGTTCAGTTTCATGAGTTGTATATTTGTACCATATGTGTATATTGGTTAATATCCTTTCATAGGATATGTTGTATTGTTATGTATTTTTGCATACCCTGCAACTTGTGTAGTGGATGATGATTCGTTTGTGTACCTTGGGTATTAGTTGTATATGTGATCTTATTTTATGAGATGTATATCATGGATTTAGTTGATGTATCTTTTATGTCGGTTCTTTATAGTTGTTCTTTGTAGAGTAGTTTGCTTATGTAATTCTACGTCAAGGAACCCTCAAGATTTGTAACCTTAGTTGAGTTTTATTTATGTGTATTTCATTATCTCATTGTGTTTCTTCCGTGTTGTCATCATCATTGTTTATAAAAGAATTTAAAAAAAAAAATATTCGGTTAAATTAGTGGCATGTTTAGGTCAGTTCTCTTGGGTTCCCTAGCAGGGCATTACATGAAGGCTATGTAGATGACATAAATTGGGAAAATAAAAAACTAGGATTAATGACCTAAAGATCTTAGAATGCATATTTGACCAGCTCCAAAAGTACCTATTATGCACCAAATTTTGCACCCTATTAAGTTATAAAGCTTAATAATTTGGCATAACATAGGATTCACTTCAGCATGTGGGATATGCAATACCTAAAATGAAACCTCTGAGTTCTAGGATAGTTCCTATTGGATAATCACCTATTTGACTTGAAACTTAAACTAAACCTTGGAAGGAAAAGAGATAGAAAAATTCAGGAAAGAACTGAAAATAACATAAAAATGAAGATTTTCTATCTTACTAGGCGATACACCAAACTGCTATGAATCATAACCTTAAATCACTAAGTGTTGATTTAGTATTATCTGACGTAAGGGTAAGTACAAGTTTCATGTATAGGCTTGCATAAATGTTTTATAGTAGGGTCTATAATGAAACTATTAAGGATAATAAATTCTCACTTAACATCCTTCAAAGCATAAACACATACAATAACTTGCAAACAAACATACACTCCAGCAAATGGGTACCTAAATGAGACAAGATAATAAGGAATGATAACATTCACATGATCACCTTTATCAATCACCTATAATGTACTCAGATATGAAGAAAAGAGAAAGACGACTTAAAATAACTCAGACAAAAATTTTCTCCAAAACTTAGTTACTGTATATTATGCTTTAGAATATGAGTTATAGACACAAACAAATCCTCAAGGATATAAAAATGTCACAAAAGTCTCCTCTGCATAATCAGAACTCTCCCAAAAATGAGCCAAGTAAAAGTACTTATGTTTCAACATGAAACATCTCCATGAAAATAGCACTTGAATCCTTCGGGTCAGATTCAACAAGAAAATTTATTTTTAAGGTCCTCAAAGGTCTCCAAAAGCACGTGGAAAAATGACAAAGTCAAGCCGCCTAACCATTTACCATTAAGGTCCCCCAAAACACTCCAACTCCCCTAGATATGGGTCAAACAACTCCTAGATGATATCTCCTTGTTGGAAGACTAAATCCAACTTCCCTAAATGCTATCAAATTCATTATTATTGCATCCATTAAGGAGTTTTAATAAATATTAATTGATTTATAAAATCTATTAATAATCATTATTACAAGATTTACCTAGAAATGCAATAATATTCTCGAGCCTTAAAGGTATTTTTCATTCTCAAACTTAGCATTTTTTTCTTTAGATTGTTGTGAGGGTTGTGGAAACCCTAAGCCGCCATATCTCTTGCTCTTCCCTACCCACGCTGCCATGGATTAGATTGGAATCTCAGGTTCTTTCTTGGAGATGCTTAATGGAGAATTCCTCTTCATATTTTTTACTTTTTGATCTTTCCTTGCTTCTTTGGCCGCCTCCATGAATGGGTTTTTGAAGGTTGGTTGCTTATTATGGTTTATAGATAGTATTGTTACAAAGGTCATAATAATATTGGTATGGTTTATTATTAGTCATAACAATATTGGTATGGTTTATTATTAGATGAACTTTTCTGAAGGCTCTGTGTCTTTCCATTTCCTTATCCAGCAACATGGTCTTGTTCACTTTGAATTTACTATTCTCATGTATGCTTCATATGTCATTTTGTGTTGAAATAGTCTTGTTATTGCTCCATGATCTTTTCATTGATCATCTATACTCCTGAGGTAGCCCTTGCAACATTAAAAATGATACCATCTTGCTTGTTCCTTATCAATCAAATGATACTTTCCATGAAGAAACTCAATGATAAAAACTAATTCAAACTCTCCACTTTGACAGTGCCTTTTACGAAGTTCCTTATCCACCATCATTGTTGTCATATTTCTATAATGACTGAACTTTCTTTGATTATTCCTTGTGATCCATTTCACTTCATTACTGGAAACATTTCACTATCCTAGTGCATTCTTACTTGCTGTTATACATGATGTCTGATGTTCCATTCTTAATTGTGTTGTGTGATGCCTTGGCTCCTCTTTTCATGGAGTTGTTATCCTTCATGGCAGTGATTTTTTCTATAATCATGATTGTTACTATTTTGAAGATTGATCATTGCATCTCATTGATGACATATAACTAATTGAAGGTTTGAAGACGTTAAGTTGATCACCGAAATACAGAAAGATAATGAAAGACATTAAATAAGTTAATGGATTGTATTGTCATTGATGTGAACTTGATATAATTTGATCCATTATATACAAAATGTCAAAGACTTCAGAGAATCAGAAAGCTAAAGATTATGCTTTCAATAATGCATAAAATATCAACATTCACTAAGTGACTATAAACACCGACAGGCAGTGCACCCCGATGGATAGAGAAACCTGAAAGTAAAAGTCACAGTGATGCCCAAGCAAGAAACCCGACATAAATTACCAACGAGCAGAATCACAAGCATTACCGACAAGAAAAACTTCACAGTGATGCCCGACGGATAGACAATCCCAACAGATAGACAACCCCGACGGAGATGCCCGGGGAGAACTGAAGTGTTGACCGATATCAAAGAGTTAAACACCAAAAATAACTGAAGTTCAGAAACAACAAAATACTTAGGTGGAAAGAGCTAAAGATAGACTTAACTGTTTGTTAACATTATTTTCATCGACAAGTTAAAGCCGGAGATAAGTAAAATATTTAAAGTTATTTTATCCAGTTGTCAAGGAGAAATCTGCGGGATAAAACTTAAGTAAAGCTTTAAAGCAAGATTGACTAAAATTAAGGATCATGCCAAGAACAAGAAAATCAAGAAGTGAGAAACGGTGATATCCTGTCTATAAAGAGACAATCTAATTCATTATGAATTAGGGGAGTGAATAGAGAAGAAGGATGTTGAAGAGAAACAGATGAAGAACAACTTCATACAATCCTGATCAATCAAGCTGAGGAAAGAGCTAAAGATTTCTGTCAACACCGAGCAACAGAGAAGCACAACATCACCGAGCAGAAAGAAGTGGAGCAAAGGTATTGAAAAGATACATTGATCAGAAAGGTATTATGAGCTTACAATATATCTGAAAATCTGCAAGTCTAAGTTGTATGTGTGAACAGATCATTTACTATTTCAATTTAACCATTGGATCAGAAAGTCTCTTAACTGAGTAGGACTTAACAATCCTTTCTATATTGAGATACATCCCAACGAGTATCAAAAAGTTTGATTATGAAGATAGCATGAGATGTCAGATACCATTTGACAAACTAGGGTTTAGTCATAGAGGGTAGCATAGAGATGCCCGGTATCAAGTGAAAAACTATTCTATTTAAATCCTCTAACAAGGTCACACCTAACAGTGTGTTTGTAACCTTTAACAGGGTTGGCTCTTCACCGAGCTCACTTCAGAAGAGTGAAAATTTTGGGTTACTGGTCCCAAGTGGTTTTTTCGTTAATAGGGTTTCCACGTTAAAAATCCATGTGTCATTGTGTTTGAGTCATTACTTTAGTGTTTTGCATTACACATAACTAATTCTGGATTGATTGGTATACACTAAGAATTTTACTGTTTTCGATAAATGAAAGACTGCTAATCGGTAAATAGTAAGAATAAGGTTCAATAGTGAACTCTGAGCAGTAGTTATTTTTTAAGATTGTTTGAAGGCATTCATCTTGTAGGACTGAAGATAACTAGAGTCTTAATATTGTGGTACTAAGTTGTTTGAAGGCATTCATCTTGTAGGACATAAGAGATATCCGAGACTACAAGGACAAAAGGAAGAAAGCTTGTTACCTAGCTGAGAACAAAGCTGATGATACTGACACCGAATCTGATGAAGACATTGAGATGGTATTTGTAGCCATGAAGGATGATTCAGACGAAGAAGAAAGGTATGTGGAGACTGCACTCATATCTAAGGCTAGTAAGAATGATGTCTAGATTATAGATAGTGGCTGCACTCAACACATGACCGGTGATAAACAAAAGTTTGAAACTTTTGAATACTATAATGTTGGATCAGAAAGAATGAGTAATGACACACCTTGTCCAATTGAAGGTAAAGGAACCATAATTTTGAATAACCTGATCAAATATGAAAATGCTTACTGGGTAAAAGGACATAACTATAATCTATTGAGTGTTTCACAGTTGAATAACACAGGTCACCGAGTAGCATTTGAGAATAAAAAGGCAAAGATATTTAATGAATCAGGATGGTTGATCGGAACTGGTGAATAGACAAAAGGTAACTTTTTCTATCTTGATGACATTAACACCACTTGTTTAATGGCTAGAAACGAGTACATATGGTTGTGGCATAAGAGACTATGCCATGTAAATTTTGACAACATGATAAAGATAACCAATAAAAGAAAAGTAAGAGGCTTATCGAGCATGTCAAAGCTCGAACATATCATGGGAAAGAATTGTCAAAAAGGTAAGATGAAAAAGTCTAGTTTCAAGAGCAAATCCCATACATCTAATGTTATTCTAGAATTAGTCCATACTGATTTATGTGGACCCATGAGGAAAAAGAGCTACTATAGAGATAGGTATTTCATTCTCTTTGTAGATGATTATTCTAGAATGATGACAGTTATGTTCTTAAAAGCTAAATCAGAAGCATTCAAGATGTTTAAATGGTATAAGGCTATGGTAGAAAAACAAAGTGGTAAGGAATTGAAATTCTTAAGATCAGATAGAGGAGGGGAATTTATTTCAGATGAATTCAATAACAATTGCAATGAGCATGGAATTAAAAGACATGTTTCTGCACTGAGAACACCACAACAAAATGGAATTGCTGAAAGGAGAAACAAATCCATTGTTGATTGTGCAAGAACACTGACAATAGAGAAAAACATCTCTCAAAATTTCTGGAGGGAAGCTGTCAATATTGTTGTCTACACATTGAACAAAGTACAATTGAAGAAGGACATAAAGAAGACACCTTATGATCTTTTTTATGGTTACACACCCAATGTAAGTTACTTCAGAATCTTTGGTAGTCAATGTTATATTTTAAAAGATGATAGAAATGGAAAGCTTGACTCCAAAAGTATAGAAGGTATCTTTCTAGGGTATTCCACCAAAAGAAAGGCTTATAAATGTCTTAACAAGTCCTCTAACAAGATCATTGAAAGTGCAAATGTAAGAATAGATGAATATGCAGAAAAGAATGATAAGGAAAGCTGAAAAGAACCAGAAGACTACAACGGATTTGTTTACATTGAAGAACCTGACACTCTACCTGAGAAATAGTGTATCGCTCCCGAGCAACAGAACATTGCACCCAAGCATCAGGCTGTAATTACCGAAAATTAAACAAAATACTCAAAATGATGTTCCAAGTGATGGAGATTAGAATGAAGGTCAAGATGATGATCAGAATGATGGAGAATGAGCTGAACCAAAACTTGCCAAGTATGTCAGAAGACATCATCCACAGAATCAGATCATAGGAGACAAGAAGGCTGGAATGAGAACAAGAAGTAAGTCACTAAACACTAGATGTTTACTTTGTGATTTTGAGCCTAAATTTGTTAATACTACACTTGAGAATAAAGAATGGGTCAGTGTTATGAATGAAGAAATAGAACAGATTGAGAAGAACAGTACATGGACACTAGTACCGAGACCTGATGACAAGAATATCATCAGTACCAAATGGATATTCAGAAACAAGCTGAATGAGAATGGAGAAGTCACAAGGAATAAAGAAAGATTAGTATGCAAGGGGTATGCACAAGAGGAAGGTATTGATTATGGCGAAACCTTTGCACCCATTGCTAGACTAGAAGGAGTTAGAATTCTTCTTGTTTATGTTTCATTCAAAGGATTCAAGGTATACCAGATGGATGTCAAATTTGTATTCCTAAATGGAATACTGGAAGGAGTATACATTGAACAACCAGAAGGATTTGTTGATCTAGACAAGAGAAATATGGTATGCAGACTACATAAAGCCTTGTATGGATTAAAACAAGCAACTAGAGCCTGGTATGAAAGACTTCACTCCTATCTCATAAGCATTGAATTTGTAAGAACAAGTGAAAATAACAATGCAGTTGGAATAGTTGGAAGATTCTCTACTAATCCCAAAGAATCACATATGACTACTGTCAAGAGAATTCTGAGATATCTAAAGAACACCGAGGACTATGGATTATGGTATAAAAGAGAAGGAAAAATTGAGCTTCAAGTCTATAGAGATGCTGATTGGGCTGGAAACATTGATGACTGAAAGAGCACAACTTGAGGAGCATTCTTCATGGGTGACAGACTTGTCACATGGATCATCAAGAAGCAAGGATGCATCTCACAGTCTACTGTAGAAGCAGAATATGTGGCTGCTGCTGCAAACTGCTCAAATATTGCATGGATCAAACAATTACTGGAAGGTATAAATATGAATATTCTTGAACCAGTGATTATCTATTATGATAATACCAGTGCAATAAATATATCAAAGTATCCAGTCATGCATGTTAAGACTAAGCCTATAGAAATCAAGTATCATTACTTAAGAGAACAAGTGCAAGCCAAAGAAGTGATACTGGAATATGTTCAATCAATGGAACAATTAGCTAATATATTTACAAAGCCATTACCGAAAAATACATATGAGTACCTCAGACAGAGACTAGGGGTCCAACCCTTGTCTATCGGTCAGTAAGCTGACTAGCAAGCTGCATCAACCTACACACTATCATAAGATCATTCATGTTGATGCAAGAACTGAGATGGACTGCAAAGATACATCTACACACAACAAGGTACAAATCTGCACCGAACACTAGAGATAATTTTGGCTAATATAGAGTTGTATTGCTGATGGATAGGGAAATTCGAGGAGTATATTATAAAAAGGTGAAAGGATATAACTTTGGCATAATCAAAGTCTATTTTGGCATTGTTGTCAAAGGGAGAGATTATATCATTATCCACTCATTATCCATGCAAAGAAGTTCCTAAGAATTAAAAGGGAGAGTTAATCATTATCCAAAGGGAGAGATTACATATGAAATATCCATCAAAGGGAGAGAAGTAACATGAGGGAGAGAATACATACTAAGGGAGAAATTGTTGTCAAAGGAAAAAGAGATGATCAAAGAGATGAACAGTCAAGGCAGAGCACATATCAGAAACAGAATCAGAAGTTGTTACATCTATACAGTAAAGGGATTAAAGATTGAAGAAAGACACTCTGCAAGAAACAAATATAAGCTATATGAGCTTACCGAGAGCCAGACATTTGTATTATTTATAGAACAAAAGATATGGGAGAGATTGATGAAATACACTTGATATAATTTATATTGTATTAGTAATAATATAGTGTGATAATATAGTGTGTTGCTATCAATGCCAAAGGGAGAGATTGATGACATATAACTGATTGAATTTTTGAAGATGTTAAGTTTATCACCGAAATACAGAAAGATAATGCAAGACATTAAATAAGTTAATGGATTGTATTGCCATTGATGTCAACTTGATATAATCTGATCGGTTATATACAAAGTGTCAAAGACTTCAGAGAATCAAAGAGATAAAGGTTATGCTTTCAGTAATGCATAAAAGATCAGCATTCACTAAGTGACTATAAACACCGACGGGCAGTGCACCCCAACGGACAAAGAAACCCAAAAGTAAAAGTCACAGTGATGCCCGAGCGAGAAACCCGAAAAGCATTACCGACGAGCAGAATCACAAGCATTACCGACGAGCAGAACTTCACAGTGATGCCCGACAGACAGACAACCCCGAAGGAGATGCGCGAGGAGAATTGAAGTGTTGAGCAAAGCTATCAAAGAGTTAAACATCGAAAGAACTGAAGTTCAAAAACAAAAAAATACTTAGATATAGTTAACTAGTTATTAACATTGTTTTCATCGACAAGTTAAAGCCAAAGATAAGTAAAATATTTAAAGTTGTTTTATCTAGTTGTCAAGGAGAAATCTATGGGATAAAACTTAAGTAAAGCTCTAAATAAAGATTGGCTAAAATTACAGATCACGCCAAGAACAAGAAAATCAAGAAGTGAGAAATGGTGATATCATGTCTATAAAGAGACAATATAATTCATTATGAATTAGGGGAGTGAATAGAGAAGATGGATGCTGAAGAGAAATTGATGAAGAGCAACTTCATACAGTCCTGATCAATCAAGCTGAGGAAAGAGCTAAATATATATTCGGACACCGAGCAACAGAGAATCACAGCATCACCGAGCAGAAAGAAGTGGAGAAAAGGTATTGAAAAGATACAATGATCAAAAAGGTATTATGAGCTTACAATAGATCTAAAAATCTTCAAGTCTAAGTTGTATGTGTGAACAGATCATTTACTGTTTCATTTTAACCATTGGATCAGAAAGTCTCTTAACCGAGAAGGACTTAACAATCCTTTCTATATTGAGATACATCCCAGGGAGTATCAAAAAGTTTGATCATGAAGATAGCATGAGATGTCAAATATCATTTGACAAACCAGGTTTTAGTCATAAAAGGTAGCATAGAGATGCCTGATATCAAGTGACAAACTATTCTATTTAAATCCTCTAACAAGGTCACACCTAACAGTGTGTTTGTAACCTTTAACATGGTTGTCTCTTCACCGAGCTCACTTCAGAAGAGAGAAAATCTTGGGTTACCGGTCCCAAGTGGTTTTTCCCTTAATAGAGTTTCCACATTAAAAATCCATGTGTCATTGTGTTTATGAGTCATTACTTTAGTGTTTTGCATTACACATAACTAATTCTGGATTGCTCGGTATATATTAAGAAATTTACTATTTTTCGGTAAATGAAAGACTGCTAATTGGTAAACAGTAAGAATAAGGTTTAACAGTGAACTTCGAGCAGTAGTTATTTGTTAAGATTGTTTGGAGGCATTCATCTTGTAGGACTAAAGATAACTAGCGGCTTAATATTGTGGTACAATTTTTTTGGGTTGATTTATTGGAATATTTTTGAGGCCACAGATTCACCTCCCCCTCTCACTTATTCTAACACTCTTGATCTTTGAAAATGTCATCAATGTTCTTTTCACTTTATTGAATAAATGAAGATGTTATCTTTGATATCCCCAATGCTTTGTATATAGCTCAACATAACTCTGTGTTCAATCCACATGACATAAATATATTCTGAAAATGTTGATGTGGTTAAAATGTGGTATAACTATTCACTTTCCTTTAAATTATCTTCATTCATTATTCAAGTTTACTTTCTTTAGACGTTCTGCTTTTTGGACCAAAGAAATTTCATATTCTTCATGTAGATATAGACTCTTTTCATAACAGTCATATACCCTTTGAGAAATTTGCACTCTTGAATACACTATTATTGTTTGACCTGGGCATGCTTTTAATGGTAATTTCTTGCTTTTTGACATGGCAGATGATTGTCCTATAGTTGTAGGATATTGTATGATGGTTGTTCATTTGCACATGTTTCTATTGCCATGTTGATTGATTATGATTATTGATCTAAAATTGATTTTCATGTATTTTCAATTTGGCAATAAAACATGATTATATGGGCAAAGAAATGAATTGTAGCCCAGTCATTGCTTAGAACTTAATGTCATAACATTTCTTTTCTCTCTTTTTAGGTCCAAGATAGTGAGGATCATGGATCCAACAGAGCTAGGACAAGCTCAGTCAACACCAACTCCTACATCTCCACCAGTCATTCAGACAATGACTGGCCTATGTTTTTTTCTTTTGTTTTCCACTTATACATATATTCATTTTGATTTTTCAAAATTGAAAATTCAATGAATTATTTCAGCTATCTTCATGGCTTGTGTGGAATACAATCTCGGTAATTTGATAAATAAACATTACATTTTTAGAAAATAATCTCACGAATGCACAAGTTGTTACCTTTCTTTTCTTCATAAAATGTAACATTCATTGTACAAATTAGTAATAATGTTTGTAATCGGACATGAGAGATGATTTGAAATTTGAATGTACCTTTAAGCGTGAATTCATAATGGCTCTACCAAAATGATTCTGTAGGAAAATTTTAGTAACAGTACCAACTAAGGTTAATTCCAAAGAAGTGTGTATTCAGAGTAATCTGAGGAAATTAATTGGGATTCATTGTATTACGATGAGGCATAGAGTTAGACTCCAAGAAGATCAAGGCAATATTAGAGATGCCTCCCCCAAGAACTTCAAATAACTACATATTCTATGAGAAAATATTCATCTTGTCCGAAGATTCATCTCACAGCTTGTAGACAAATGCCAACCTTTCACTCACTTGCTACAAAAAGAGGCAAAATTCAAATGGGATCCTCACTATCACCAAGTTTTTAAAAAGATCAAAGAATATATGGCAAACCCACTTATCCTCATGCCACAATTTCTAGGAAAATTCTTAATATTGTATGTCTGTACCACTACAACCATGCTAGGGGAACTCCTTTCCCAATAGGATGCCAATGGAAAGGAATGATCCATCTAGTACATCATTCGAACGCTTTTGGGCTATGAGCTTAATTACTCTCCTATGGAAAATGCATGCTTTGTGATGGTATTTTCCACACAAAGACTTCAACACTATATGCTCATTCACACTATAAAGCTCAAAACAAAGGTAGACCCACTCAAGTACCTACTCTCTCACACTACTCTTGCAGGACACATGGCTAAATGAGTTATGCTCTTGAGTGAGTTTAATATTTAGTATGTGGAATGCAAGGAAATCGAAGGAAAAGTCATCACTAATCAATTATGTGAAGCACCATTGGTGGACGCTTACCCTTCTAGTCATGGAATTTCTAGATGAACATGTATGTATGGTAGAAGAGAAACCAGTATGGAAGTTATACTTTGATGGCTCCTACACATCTCAAGGATCGGGGGAAGGAATTCTATTTGTTACTCCACAAGGATATTATATCCCCAAATCATTCAAACTACACTTTTCATGTACCAACAACATCGTTGAATATGAGGCCCTCATCTCTAGTCTTAAAATAGTAATTTAATGTAACATAAAAAAACTACAAGTCTTTGGAGACTTATAACTGATAATCAAATGAAGGATAAAAAACTATTAGCCTATAAGGAAATGATAGATAACATGAAACAACACTTCCAAGTCCTATAATTCACTGAAGTCCCTAGATTGCAAAAAAGGACAAAGACACCATGGCTACTATTGGATCCCTCCAAGAAGTTCCACATGACACCACATAATATGAGTTCTTAGTCAAACAACTCCACATTCCCGCCTACAAAATTATATATATTGAAATGGTGTGCCTTGGTTGGTCCCCAATCCTCATGGTACCATGACATATATGCATATTTAAAAGATGACATCATATCCCCCCATCTCACCTGAACCTAATGCCAAAACCTCATTCATCGCTCATCTCATTACACCTTCATTGCCAACACCCTATATTATTGAGGTTATCACGACATACTCTCTCAATGTTTAGACACTAAGAAGGCCTCCATGACATTAAAAAAGGTTCATGTTAAAACCTACACTGTGCACATGAGTGGCATGGTCCTAGCCAAGAGAATTCTAAGAATGGGGTATTACTGGCCTACTATGGATCACGCTACCTTTGATTTTGTAAAGAGGTATATACCATGTCAGCAACATGAAAACCTTGTCCATGCACCGGTACAGGATCTACACCCATTTACACCTCTATGGACCTTATAATGTTGGGGCTTCAACCTCGTTGGTAAGATAACCTCTCTATCATCTGAAAAACACAAGTTCATTATCATTGCTATAGAATACTTCATGAATTGAATCAAAAATAAATCCATTGACTCTCACTATAGGTATCCAAATGTCCAAGTTCATCCTCTATCATCTGTCGCTTCAATATTCCCTCCACCATTTTCATAGATCATAGTACAACATTTGAAAACAAACAAATGAATGATATGTGTGAACAATTACATATACACTACCACTATTCCAATCCATATCTCCCCCAAGGTAACAACCAACCTAAGGAAACCAACAAAACCATTTTGAAAATCCTTAAAAATGTTGTTAATGATTCTAATCATGATTGACACTTCCAAATCAATCCTTCCCTCTGGGCCAATCAAACTTGATTCCATACTCCCAAAAGAACCACCACATACTCCCTTGTATATGTTGTTGAGGCTATCTTACCAATTGAGGATAAGTTTCCATCCTTGCATGTTTCACTCAAGAACTTGGTCACTAATAAAGACTACTACGTGACACGTGGTGCATGAGCACCAAGGCTTAGTCCTTAGGGGCTAATAGTTTTTGGTTTTGATTAGAGGTTTAGGAAGAGTGTTTGACCCTATGGGTCTTGAATGTAATAAGGAAAAAGTATAAGCCTAAGTGGAGAGTCAATAGTTGAGTGAAAATGACTTTTAGGACATTTGGGCCCAATGGGCTAAAACATGTAATATTGGTCTAAAAGGCTTGAAATATGTTTTAATGGCCATAATAGGCCCTATTGGATGTAAAAATGACTTGATTTAGTCATTAGAAGGGCCTCTGAGGAGTTACAAGCACTATAGGGAAAAAAATGTCAAAAGTTGTTAAAATAACACCTAAATCCTTGGGGTCGGATTCAACAAGAAAAGTTATTTTTAAGGTCCTCAAAGGTCTCCAAAAGCACATGGGAAAAATAACAAAGTCAAGCCAACTAACCCATTTACCATTAAGGTCCCCCAAAACGCTCCAACTCCCCTAGATATGAGTCAAACAGCTCCTATAAGATCTCTCCTTTTTGGAAGACTAAATCCAACTTCTCTAAATATTCTCAAATTCATTATTATTGCATCCATTAAGGAGTTTTAATAAATATTAATTTATTTATAAAAGCTATCAATAAATAATCATTATTACAAGATTGTCCTAGAAATGCAATAATATTATGGTCAAAATATTTATTTACTTAATAATATAATAATATAATTAAAATAATTATATTATTAAATAAATAAATAACAAATGAAAATGTTTTAAGAGTCACCAAAATGCTTGGTCGCGGACTCCAAGCAATCATAAAATAAAACAATAAGGGCACAAGGAAACTCAAGCCCTGAAAGCAATTTTTATTCTCAAACTTGGCATTTTTTCCTTTGGATTGCTGCGAGGGTTGTGGAAACACTAAGCCGCCATATCTGTTTCTCTTCCCTACCTGCGCCGCCATGGATTGGATTGGAATCTCAGGGTCTTTCTTGAAGATGCTTAATGGAGAATTCCTCTTCATATTTTTTTTCCTTTTTGATCTTTCCTTGCTTCTTTGGCCGCCTCCATGAATGGGTTTTTCAAGGTTGGAAGCTCGACTGTGGAGTATTAGTGTACACATCAGGGTTTATGTAGGTACTTCAAAACACACCCATATCCTTGCTATAGGCCATGGCCCCATTATTTCCTTGCACATAATGAAGGAAACATATAGGATTCTAATGATAATGAACAAGTCCTCATTTTCCTTTGTAACCATGCTTGATATTTTTATTTTTCATGTGCTCATTCACATTCTAGAAATGCTCCTTTTGAGCTCCATTTTCGTAAAAGAAACATTCAAGATACCCACATTTTTTCCTTTTGAAAAGGGGATTTCTCTCTTTCCTGGAGCACTTGAAACCGCGACTGCATACTTGATCTCTCTGTATTTTTTGCCACTTTGGGTTCTATCTTTTCTCATTTCTGTATTTGAACTAGGGGAGCTTATTCTTCATAAAGCTGGATTTTGGCAGTAACTGGTCTCTTTGTCAAACCCTCTCCACAAAATTGAATGATAGGGGAATTTTTCTTTAATTTCCCTGGTCATTGGCTGCTTATGTTCTAAACTTGAGTTCCAAACTCATGAAATTCCTATCATCAACTGGTCCTGCTGACTGTTATGACTAATTACAAACCATACCATCACTGTTATGACCTTTGCAACAACATTGTCTATAAAACTTCATTTTTATGTCTTCCTATGGTCTATAGCAATGCAGTTTTAGTGACTTGGATCTGCCCACTGTTATAATTTGTTTCTTGGACTGTCTTTCTATGGCACATCCACTATTTTAATCTTTTTCTCTCAAAACATATCAGTATTAAGATAGATCACTACATTCAAAAATGTTCTTTACTACTGCAATGACACTAACAATGCTCTGTTCAAGTTGATGTGTGATATCTCCATTCTTTTTTTGGATAAAAAACACCGTGCCTTTTGTTGTTGCAGCTCTGATTGATTGAGTAGTATGATGTGCCTCCGATCTTCGGGATTCTTTAAAATGAAAATAACTCTGAAAATCAAATGATAGCTTATATGAACTTTTCTGAAGGATCTGTGTCCTTCCATTTCCTTATCCAGCAATATGGTCTTGATGTTCACTTTGAATTTATTATTCTCTTGTATGCTTCATATATCATTTTGTGTTGAAATAGTCTTGCTATTTTACCATGATTTGCTCATTGATCAGCTGTACTCCTGAGGCAGTCCTTGCATCATTAAACATGACACTATCTTGCATGTTCCTTATCAATCAAATGATACGAAGTTCTTTATCCACCATCATTATTGTCATATTTCTATGATGACTGTACTTGCTTTGATTATTCCTTGTGGGCAATGGTTAAGGGGTCCAAAATTTCGGTATTGGCTAAATAGCAGACTAAAACGTAAAACATATAAAGGAAGTTGAAAAAAAGTTGAAAAAAAAACTAAGTGTCCCCCTTGGTAAGAAATACGTTTTAGTCTGCTGCATAGACGTTTCCCAAAATTTGCACCGAGGCAGTCCCAAGGCAGTCCAATCAACCGGTACTACTCCTCCAATTTCCAGCTGCACACGCACAAATCTGACAAGGAGTGCATTTTCTTTCCTTCCTTTTTATTCTTTTATGATGAAAAGTTTATATTAGACTTTAGGGCAATGTAAAAATTGTTTTTATAATTAATTAAAAACTACTTATTTTTTTTAACTATTTATTAATATATTATATTTATTATTTTAAAATTTGTATTAATATAATAATTTTGATATAAATTTGTTTCATTTATTTTAATATTATTAATTTATTTTGCATGCATGTAAACATAGTAAATATAAAGGCTAATATTAATATTAAAGAACATTAATATTAAATTGTAAACTAATATTAGTATTAAACTGTTTTTTAATTGTAATTTAATATTATATCTATTTTTCAAATATTATTTTTAAAATATAAAATTATATTTAAAAATAATAATCAATTTTAAAATAATTTATTATTATTGTTTGTAATATATAAGTAAGCTAAAAATTGTAACATAATTAGAAAGTATTATATTATAAGATGATTGATAGATAAACTATTAACATATTTAAAAATATAATTAATTATTGAAAATTTACAAAAAAAATTTAAATTTTAAATAAATTTAGTTATATTTTTAACATAAAAATTCTCTATAAAAATAATTAAATTAAAAAATCTAAATTAAATATTTTAAAATATTTTATTTTAATAAAAAATAAAAATTAGTAATATATTTTAAAACTTGCTTATTAATATAATTCAAAATAAAATATTAATAATTTTTTTACAATATGAAAAATAACTGACTTCTGATTTGCTAATAAGAAAGTTATTAATAACAATTAAATAATATATATTACTATAAAAAAATAATAGAATCTAAAAAATTATACTATAGTATACTGAGAGAGGTCATCCATCACAACAAAAATTATGGGGACCACTTTTCCATTTTTATAAATTTTTACCTTCATTTCCTTTATTTCCTATATTTTGTTTTGCAAATAACGCACGTCGCTAAAACTTTTTAAGCCAATCAAATTTGAGAAAACCAATTTCTAAATTTTATTTTGTTAAAAAAATTGACCATCATATATTTATTAAATAAATTTAGATTGTTACAAACATTCAAAATTTAATATTTTCATATTAGAATTAACTCATAAATTTTATATTTAGATTTTGAATTGATTAGACATTAACAATATTGAAAATTTTAAATCTATAAATTTGAATATAAAGTTAACATTTAATTATCAATCTATTTATGATATAAAATGATTACTATTTTTAAAAAATTACACTTTTTATATTAATTTACAATATAGTTCAAAAAATAAATATCTCAACCTTCAATAGATTCATTTACTACATTTTTCAATTAAAAAAACTTAAAAGATTTTAAAATAAAAATTTGAAAACAATTTAAATTTAAATTAATATTTTTTTTTTAATTTCTTCATATATTTCTTAAATTCATGTTTATATTCTACACTTTTCTAATGAAACTTACTTCCCTAAATTAAATTTTAAAAATTTGAAAGAAAATATAAATCAATATATTAAAACAAATGAAAATAAATTTATACATCATTGATTATATTAATAAATTTTTTTAAATAATAAATAATAAAGAAAATATATTAATAATTAATTATAAAAAATAGCTAATTGAAAATTTAATAATTTAATTACTTATAAATTTTAATATATCATTCTTCAAAAGAGACAACTATTACATTGCCCTTCCAATAAAAAGTGAACAACCTACGTGCATTATAAATTAATAATATAAAAATAAATGAAACAAATTTATATCAAAATTAATATATTAATAATTAATTTAAAAAATAAGTAATTGAAAATTTAATAATTTAATTAATTACAAAAATTATTGTTACATTGTCCTAAGTCTAATATAAAATTTTCATCATAAAAGAGTAAAAAGGGAAGGAAAGAAAAACTACGTGCACTCTTGTCAAATTTGTGTGTGTGTAACTGGAAATGGCAAGAGTACTACCGGTTGATTGGACTGCCTTGGGACTGCCTCGGTGCAAATTTTGGGCCCCTTAGCCATTGTCATTCCTTGTGATCCATTTCACTTCATGACTGGCAACATTTCACTATGCTAGTGCATTCTTACTTATTGTTATACATGATTTCTGATGCTCCATTCTTAATTGTTTTTTGTGTTGTCTTGGGCTCCTCTTTTCACAGAGCTGCTATCCTTCATGGAGGTGATTTTTTGTATAATCATGATTGTTACTATTTTGAAGCTTGATCATTGTAGCTCTTGATCTTTGAAAATGTCATCAGTGTTCTTTTCACTTTACTGAATAAATAAAAGTGTTATCTTTGATATCCTCGATGCTTTATATATAGCTCAACATAACCCAACACAACCCTTTGTTCAATCCAAGCACTCTGGATTTTTTTCCCTTTATCCACTTGACACCAATATATTTTGAAAATGTTGATGTGGTTAAACTATGGTATAACTATTGACTGTCCTTTAAATTATATTCATACATTATTCAAGGTTATTGTCTTTATATGTTCTGCTTCTTGAACCAAAGAAATGTCATATTCTTCATGTAGCTATAGAGTCTTTTCATAACATTCATATACCCTTTGAGAAATCTGCACTCTTGAATACACTGTTATTGTTTGGTCTTGGCATGCTTTTAATGGTAATTTCTTAATGTTATACATGGAAGTTGATTGTCCTATAGTTGTAGGATATTGTATCATGATTTTTCATTTGCACATGTTGTTATTGTCATGTTGATTGATTATGATTATTGATCTAAAATTGTTTTTCTTGTATTTTCAATTTGGCAATCAAACATGATTATATGGGAAAAGAAATGAATTGTAACCCAGTCATTTTTTAGAACTTGATGCTCTAACCTTTCTTTTCTTTCTTTTCATGTCCAAGACAATGAGGAGCATAGATCCAACAGAGCAAGGACAAGCCCAATCAACACCAACTCCTACATCTCCACCAATCATTTAGGAAATGACTAGCCTATGTTTCTTTCCTAGGTTTTCCACTTGTACATATATTCATTTTGATTTTTCAAAATTGAAAATTCAATGAATTTTATTAGCTATCTTCACGACTTGTGTGGAGTACAATCTCAGTATTTTGATAAATAAACATTACATTTTCAGAAAAAGAATCTCATGAATGCACAAGCTTTTACCTTTCTTTTCTTCATAAAATGTAACATTCATTGTACAAATTAGTAATAATGTTTGTAATCGGACATGAGAGCTTATTTGAAATTTTAATGTACCTTTAAGCATGAATTCATAATGCCTCTACCAAAATGAGCGTGTAGGAAAATTTTGGTAACAGTACCAACTAAGGTTAATTACAAAGAAGTTTGTATTCAGCGTAATCTCAGGAAATTTATTGGGATTCATTGTATCACGATGAGGCAGAGAGTTAGACCCCAAGGAGATCAAGGAAATATTAGAAATGCCTCCCCCAAGAACTCTCAAATAAATATATAGTCTACAAGAAAAGATTCAGCTTGTCCAAAGATTCATCTCATAGCTTGTAGACAAATGCCAAACTTTCACTCACTTGATACAGAAAGAGGCTAACTTCAAATGGGATCCTCACCATCACCGAGTTTCTGAAAAGATCAAAGAATATTTGGCAAACACACTGATCCTCATGCCACAGTTTCTAGGAAAACCCTTAATATTGTATGTCTATACCACTACAACCATGTTAGGGGAACTCCTTTCCCAACAAGATGACAATGGAAAGGAATGATCCATATACTACATCAGTCGAATGATTTTGGGCTATGAGCTTAATTACTCTCCTATGGAAAATGCATGTTTTGTGATAGTCTTTTCCACGCAAAGACTTCAACACTATATGCTCATGTACACTATAAAGCTCAAAACAAAGTTAGACCCACTGAAGTACCTACTCTCTCACACACTAATCTTGCAGGCCACATGGCTAAATGAGTTATACTCATGAGCAAGTTTTATATTTAGTATGTGGACTGCAAGGCAATCAAAGGAAAAGTCATCACTGATCAATTAGTTGAAGCACCATTGGTGGATGCTTAACCTCTAGTCATGGAATTCCTAGATGAGCATGTATGTATGGTAGAACAGAAACCAGTATGGAAGTTATACTTCGATGGATCCTACACATCTCAAGGATTGGGTCAGGGGAAGGAATTCTATTTGTTACTCCCCAAGGAGACTATATCCCCAAATCATTCAAACTACACTTTTCAAGTACCAACAACATCGTTGAATATGAGGCCCTCGTCTCTAGTCTTAAAATAGTAATCCAATGGAACATCATAGAACTACAAGTCTTTGGAGACTTACAACTGATAATCAAACAGGTACTAGATAAATTTGAAATGAAGGATAAAAAACTATTAGATAACATAAATTAACACTTTTGAGTCCTATAATTCACCGAAGTCCCTAGATTGCAGAACAAGGACGAAGACGCCATGGATACTATTAGATCCCTCCAAGAATTTCCACATGACACCATAAAATACGAGTTCTTCGTCGAACAACACATTCCCCCTACAAAATCACAAATATTGAAATGGTGTGCCTTGGTTGGTCCCCGGTCCCCATGGTACCATGATATATATGCATATTTAAAAGATGGTATCATATCCCCCCATCTCACATGAACCTAATGCCAGAACCTCATTCATCGCTCATCTCGTTACACCATCATCGCCAACACCCTATATTATTGAGGTTATCACGACATACTCTCTCAATGTTTAGACACTAATAAGGTCGCCCTGACATTACAAGAGGTTCATGCTGAAACCTACAGTGTCCACATGAGTGGCATGGTCCTAGCCAAAAAACTTCTAAGAATGGGTTATTACTGGCCTACTATGGAGCATACTACCTTTGATTTTGTAAATAGGTGTCTACCATGTCAGCAACATGCAAATCTCGTCCATGCACCAGTACAGGATCTGCACCCATTTACACCTTTATGGCCCTTATCGTGTTGGGGCTTCGATCTCGTTGGTAAGATAACCTCTCTATCATCTGACAAACACAAGTTAATTATCACTTCTAAACAATACTTCACGAAGTGGGTCAAAATAAATCCATTGACTCTCACTATAGGTATCTAGATGTCCAAGTTCATCCTCTACCATATCATCTGTCGCTTCAATATTCCCTCCATCAGTTTCATAGATCATAGTACACCATTTAAAAACTAACAAATAAATGTTGTGTGAACAATTACATATAAACCACCACTATTCCAATCCATATTTCCCCCAAGGTAACAACCAAGCCGAGGAAACCAACAAAACCATTTTGAAAATCCTTTAAAAGGTTGTTAATGATTCTGGCCGCGACTAACACCTCCAAGTCAATCCCGCCCTTTGGGCCTATCACACTTGATTCCATACTCCCACAAGAGCCACCCCATACTCCCTTGTATATGTTGCTAAGGCTATCTTACCAATTGAGGCTAAGTTTCCATCCTTGCATGTTTCACTCAAGAACCTCGTCACTAATAAAGACTATTGCGTGGCACGTGGTGCAGGAGCACAAAGGCTTAGTCTTTAGGGGATAATATTTTTTGGTTTTGATTAGAGGTTTAGGAAGAGTGTTTGACCCTATGGGTCTTGAATGCAATAAGGAAAAAATTATAAGCCTAAGTGGAGAGTCAATAGTTGAGTAGAAGTGACCTTTAGGACATTTGGGCCCAGTGGGCTAAAACATGTTATATTGGTCTAAAAGGCTTGAAATATGTTTTAATGGCCATAATAGGCCCTATTGGATGTAAAAATGACTTGATTTAGTCATTAAAAGGGTCTCTGAGGAGTTAGAGGCACCATAGGGAAAAAGTTAACTTTTTGCAAAATGTTTCAAAGTGGCCTCAATGGTCCAATAAGTTTCAAAAAGTGGTTAAGGGAAGTTGAGAAGGTTGGAGAATGGGTGTTTAAGCCTTTTGGATCAAGGATGTACGGTTTGGAGAAGATTGGTGACAAAAATAATAAGATTTCTTGAGTTTTTCCTTCTTATGTTCTCTGTTGTATGATTGGCACATGTGATATGTGATTGGTTTTGAAGAATTTTTTTATGTTAGAATTTTAGGGTGGATCAGGAGTGAAATTCATTTGTTTTGAGTCAATTTGGTGAATTTTTGTGCATTTAACAAATAATTTACTCTAACTGGTCCTGAATTCAACTCTTACCTAGGGTTTCTTAAACAAATGTCCATAACTTGAGATTTCACTGTGTAAATTCAATGAACCTAGGTGAAATCCAAGTTATGAGAATTTATTATAGGATTAAGGTGGTTTGGGCCAGAAAGAATAAGGGAGGTGTTAGAAATTTGATGCCCTACGCAAGCATCTCTATGTGCTCGACATGAATGTATCTGCAAATTGAGTTGCAGTAGGAAGCGTGGAGTGGATAGGAGCAAAATAATGGTTGTTTGTGTGGTGTTGGATGTCCCTCTAAGTGTCTGAAAGGTTGGGAGTGTTGGGAAGAATAATTTTCATAGGGTTGTTTTGTAAACCTACCCTAATTAGAACTATTAGCCTAATTAGCCCTATGAAGGACAGTGCCCTTGTTGTGGCAGTCAAAACCCAGGATTTTGGGTATTGATAGAGGCCCTTAAAGGGTACCAAAAAAGGCAACCGAATCAAGGGGTACTTTGTAAAGTTGTAGAGTTAGGACATGAAAACTCAAAAACCAGACCTACTAGCAATTAGGCCTTATCCACTAGGTCTAATTGTCATTGTGTATTCCAAAGTCATTTCAGAGGGATTGAGTGACCGAATTGGGTTGTGTTGAGTCCGAGAAGAACATGGGAGTCCATTCCACCCATTTCTAAGTTGAGTTCCCATTATTAGTAACTATCACTCTTTTGCAAGGAGATTGGGTCAATGGGTGTGAGTAGTTGAAGGGTTGTGTTCTTGGTGAGAGGTTTTTCTTTAGAGAAGGGTGTGTGTTGAAGGGCCTTATAGGAGTCTTAGAGTCTATCTCAAGGCCATCAAAGAGACACTCTTGGGATAGTGAGCTCTATATAAGGAGAAAATTATGGGTTAGCCTTTTATTCCACAAGAATTGAAACTTCACCTAGCCTCTCCCAATCATATTGGTATCAGAGAAGACACGACCTCTTTTTGGGAAGTGTATGTCTAAGGAAGAATAAGAAGTGGAAGTTGAGGCCAATATAATGTCTCCTAAAACCACGTCTTTGGAAGCCATCAAGAAGATGATGGAAGAAATGTTTATAAAAAAATTAGAGGAGTTCAAGAGGTCCAGTGATAGAGATAGAGGCGATGAAGATGAGGACAATGCAGAAGAGGAAGGGGAATAAGAAGAAACCTCTGAACGAGCAAGAGAGTAGCCTCAAGACCAGAGAGATTTTATCGAGGCTCTAAAATCAATGAGAGGGGATGGCACTAATATATTTCTAGTATATGGAGGAATCATAGATGCAGATGGAGTTATTGAGTGGGTAGAAGCCCTAACAAACCACTTTGAACTTAATGAAGTGCCTAAAGGTGATAGGGTCATAATAGCCAAATGAAAGCTAAGGGGTTCTACTCTTTCATGATGGAACTTTACTCAAGGAGAAAGGGTAAAGGAAGGTAAGAATATGATATCATCTTGGGAGATGATGAAAAAAAGATCAAAGAACAATTTCTACCCATAGATTATTAAGTACAAATATTTAGGAAAGTCCATTTTCCTCTTCTTTCTCCTAACTCATTCTGCATCAACAAGGTTTTTACTACGGCATCAGGAACTATTACATACACCTTTATCGCTTTGACCAAAATATAAGCTTGTTTCTCAACATTCAGGTATCTCAATTCTGCATCCTTCAGTGGTGAACTCATAAATGCTATAGGATGCTCATCTTTCTCTTCTAATCTTTGAGTGAGGATAGTCACACAAGTGTCATCTGAAGCAAAGGAATATATGTAAAATGTAGTGTCAGAACTTATTTATCACTTTGACCAAAGTATAAGCTTGTTTCTCAACATTCGGGTATCTCAATTCTGCATCCTTCAGTGGTGAACTCATAAATGCTATAGGATGGTCATCTTTCTCTTCTGATCTTTGAGTGAGGATAGTCACACAAGTGTCATCTGAAGCAAAGGAATATATGTAAAATGGTGTGGTATAGTCTGGGCTGACCAATACAGGTGCATCTACAATAGCTTGCTTGATCTCCTCAAATGATCTCTTCGTTGTAGGTGTCCAATCTATCTTTGCGCCTTTCTTCAACATGTCATTCAATGGCTTAACTATCTCAGCAAACAAAATTATAAATTTTCTCACGAAGTTGATTTTTCCAAAGAATGACTTCAACTCTTTCTGACTAGCTGGAAGACCTATCTTGGAGATGGCTTCAATGCGCTCATGGTCTATTGAGATTCCTTGTTCACAAATGACATGTCCCAATAATTTTCCTTCAATGATAGCTAACATGCATTTCTTTGGGTTTAATGAAATTCTATATCTTCCGCATCTTTGAAAAATTCTTCTCAAATCACTTATATGGTCTTCTTTGCGTCTAGAAAACACAGTGAGATCATCCATGTATATGATGATGCATTTTCCAACCAAATCCTTGAAGGCGTAATCCATGGCCCTCTGAAAAGTGGCTCTGACGTTGATCAGGCCAAAGGGGATTCTTTTGTAAGCAAATGTGCCCCACTTTGTCGTGAATACAATTTTCAATCTATGTTCCTCCTCAACCATCACCTGGTTGTATCTAGAATAATCGTCTAAGAAACTCATCATCTAAGATCCATTCACGACTTGTATTACTTTGTCTAAGGATGGCACCGAATAATTGTCCTCTGATGCTCTGTTTAAATTTTGAAAATCCACGCACAATCCTATGTCTCCATTTTTCTTTCTAACAGGAACCAAGTTGGCGACCCACGTCGAGTGTCTAACTGGAAAGACTATCCTCGCCGAAAGTAACTTCTTGACTTCTTGTTGAATTAATGGTTCCACCATTGGATTTATCGGCCTCTATCTCTGTCGGAATGGTTTATTGTCTGGTTTGAGTGGGATCGTATGTGTGATGAGGGATGTGTCATAAGTCTTGAAATCTTCATATCCCCGTGCAATCACATCTGGAAATTCTTTTATCAAATTCAAGATGTCTTCTCTCTCTTCAGGAGTACAAACTTTCCCGATAAAAACATTCTTAACATCTTCTTATGTTCCTATATTTATCTTTTCGGATTCTCCTCCTTCAGACGTCTGATACTTGAGGGCACTCAATCTGTCAGAATCAGAAATTCTTTCCAACTGTGTCATTCCCTTAGGAATGGTATTTGTCGTTAAATTGATTATTTCATCAATTTCAAACTTTGCTTGTAGTTGGTCTCCTTCATCGATAACTTGAGCTTCAAAGACCCTCGAACTTGTCAGAAAATTGAGGATATGCTTATCATCTTCAAACACTTGGAAATTTGTAACATTGTCAGGAACTAATGGTACTGAAGTTAGCTCAACTATGAATTTCTTTACACACTCCATGGCCAGTGGTTCTAATGAACTTGCAGATTGGGCTAGTGAATTTGCAACTGGATTGTTCGCTGGACATATTATTTTAATGTTGAAAGTGTCAAAGTTTTCAATTAAGTCACACACTTTGTTGCGGTAGCGACCCAACCTTTTATCATGGCATGTATATTGTTTCCGAACCTACCCGACCACTATATTTGAGTCTCCACATGCATGCAAGATCTTGGCACCTTTTTGGATCGCTAGTAGCAATCTAATAACTAATTATTCATACTCAGCGACATTATTCGTGCATGGGAACTGCAATTTGTGTGCGGCCAAATAAGTTTCTCCATTCGGACTGACCAGCTCGATGTTTGCTCAATTTCCCTTCTTTGACTTAGATCCATCAAATGATAGTGTCCATGCTTGATCATCCATTTGCGCATGGGAGGATTCAGATCCTGATTCATCTATCTCTTTCTCATGTTCTTGAAAATTTTTATAATGTGGCACTGGAATTGCCACATGCGTTGAATTTTCAACATTAATGATCTCTTCAACATTTCTTGTCATTGACGCTTGCAGGACCATTTTTTATACCTATGCAATTGTCTCTTTACACATTGTGCATGAAATCTCCGAGTGGAAAGCATCGTGAATTCTGCACCAATTGGGTAACAACAGATTTTGAATGCAAGCATCTTTACCCAAATTCAACTTCTTGTTTAACACTCTTCAGGACAAAGTTCCTAAAGTTTTCAAACATCCCTTCATTCATTATTGGCTCTGGATTATCATCAATCAGTGTTTTAATGAGCTCGGGAATCACTTATGGACATCCTCCTTGATTGTAACCTTGTAACATCAAAATTTCTCCAGTTTTGGGCACATATGATCCTAAACTTGTTTCCATGAACAATACCTCATTGTCCTCTCCATATTCAATTATCAGCAGTCGGAGTCTAGGTGTAATTTCTATCCTTATATGATCTGTGATCCCCTTCCATGGTAACCACATGTGCAAGAAGTCAGTAGTTATGTATCTATTCAATTATCGTGACCAATCTTGAGTCAACAACATATTGTATCCTTCTGAAATATCCACAATGGATATGTCAATACAACTCTGGATTCGCGGATCTGAAGCCAACTGCATATGAATGTTATTCAGCTCTCCAACAACTGGAACCTCTGTTTTGTCTAGCTGTGTCACTTTCTTGTATGTCTGCAATGGGACTAATCCCAATTTTCTACATATCTCTAGACGCATTACATTACTGTACTCAACGGAATCGATCAAATAGTTATGCAATATTTTTCCAAAAATTCTGACTAACATGAGGAAAGAGGCAGGCTCCTCTTTACCTTGGTAAAATCTACAGGTTTCTGTGCTCTTGGATTAAATTCCTCATTCTTCGTGTTTTGTTGAACATTATTCCCTTTTTGCATTGTTGTTTGTTCCATTGGAGCATATGTATTTCTATTTATCTCCTTTCCTTTAGCTGCAAGATCACTTCGTGGCATGACTCTGTTTGATGTAACCCTTTGATCATTAGGAAAATTTTGCACCATCCCAATGAAGCTTGGGAAATTTTGGTGTACATCAGGTGCATTTGGGGGCGCATCTTTGACAATATTGGTAGTTTGTGAGAAACTGGATTGAGGATTGTTGGGGGTGCTCCTAGGTGGATGTGATGCGCCTTGGAAAATGATCCTTGGAGGGGTATCAGTCAGACTTCCCAACAATGTATCTTGAATCTCTGGAACTTTCATCAATTCAAATAATGGCAGACTAACCTTGATCCTTTTGAATTCTTCTAGTACGTAAGAGCTTAGCTTCTTGAATTCCTCCTTGGGAGGATTTTCTTTCTGTCTTTGTTCTCCTTATTGACTAGTTGATTGCCCAGTCGATTGCCCTCTCTCATTCTGTGGAGCATTAGTCACTAATGGTTGTCTTCTTTCTCCTTGTGAATCAACAAATGTCGGTACTCAGGTGAGTCTCTCAGAGGACTCGGAACATTGCTCACATTGGGATGCGGGGGCGTCGAGAAATTACTCAAAGGAGTTGATGTTGTCAACGGCTCATGGTTTCTATAATTCCTCTAATATGTCTTAGGAGCGACATTCCCATATGTTTGCTGATATGCTTGAATTTCACTCACTCCTTCCACTAGGACACTGCTATACAACGGAGGGAAAACAAACCCATCCCTATGCAATGGTTCATTTGGGGGTGTATGTGGAGGCTGATTTCCTAGTGGGAGTTGATACACAGACGTTTGATTCTTACTTGAATTCCAAAGCTACTATAGCTCGCTCAGATTTTCTCAAGTTATCCTCCCATTCTGGCAATAAATCATGAGTTGTATGCATATCATTTTGAGAAAGTGGAGAAGTTTTCAAAGTCATCCCTGGTGAAGAAATTTAATCTAAAGGATTCTTCCAATTCCTCTTTAGGTTGCTTACAGTTATCTCATTTTCAAACCTTTGTGATACCAGTGATGCAACAGTGTTGGAGATCTCTTGTTTGATATTCTCAGCTATTCCCCTCAATCGAGTGGACTCCTCGACGAAATGCCCAAACATTTCCTTCACCATGAGCACTGTGCCATACCATCATGTAAAATCATATGATCCTCCTTCCTTAATGACCCCATAGTCAATTAGCACCTGCCTGAGTGTCTCCGTCAATTCCTGCAATTTCGTAATCATCTCATCCTGACAAAAATGCTCATCTTCCCACAATTCCTACATGCACTGAATTCGGGAAAGGATGGCTACTACCTTGTCATAAACTCGTACCAAGTCTTCAGCATGCTTGTAGGCCTCATTCTGGATGCCCTCGATCCAAACTTTCACTCCTTGAGCAATTCGCCTGATTTTCTCTATACTCTCCACTTATTTGGTTGGAGTAACTAGCTGGGGAACAAAAGATGGACCTTCTTCTCTCATTGGATGAGGTAGGCTGATGATGTAGTCGCACAATGTTTTGATCTCTCCCTTCTGCCTCTGGCATTTCTCTTCTAATTTCCTCATCTTGTCCTTGACTATTTGTGCAGAATCATCAAATTCTTCCATAACATGTGCTTGAGAAGCACGACCAAGATCAAATTCTGCTACGTGGTATTCATCTGGAGTGATTTGATCTTTTATCTTGTCCACGGCAAGTGTTGCAAGTAAGGGTTATTGATCCAGATTCCCCTCTAACAATCTTTGCAAACTTCTTAGCTTTCCCTTTCTCCTGCGATTGGTTGACTCGGTTAATGATTTCCTGCAATTTGATTGTCGGGTCAACCTCCTTCTCCTGACTTCTTTGTAGCCTATGCTTTACCCATTCTGGAACGACGACACCTTGATATTTATGCATTGCTAACTGCTCTTGTCCCTGCATTGCTCTTGTATTGATTTCCTCGGCTCTAGGACTTTCTATCATCACCTCTGGAGTTGGTGTCTTTGTGGTGCGAATCTCTTTTTCTGTTGCAGGGATCTCTTCCTCTATTATCTTTCTAAAAAACACACCAAGACTTTCTTCGGTGGTGACATCTTGTTCCCTGCTTCTTCCTAGCGCAAACTCCTCATTGGCATTGATACTCAATCTATCCTGTACCGGCATTGTCATGTGTTGCTCTCCTTGCTCTATTCCTCTTCCGCTTGTTTCAACTTCACGTCTAGTGAAAGTGCCTATCTCTTGCACACTTGGAGTCCGGCTAGGTGAGGATGGTGCATCCTCTGAACTCGGTCTCTTCTAATGTGGTTCTTCAACATGAAGATCCAACCTCCTCTTCGTGTGTGTTTCCTGAGTAACACCTATTTTCCTTTTTGTGTTCTACACTTCCTGACAGAATCTCTCCTTCCATCCTTCCTCCTGAAGGTTGCGTTGGTCTTTCATCCTGCAATGGTTGATGTCCCAACAACTTGTATGTCCAGTCCTCCTTTGGTACGGTCATTCTGTCAAATTGTCGTTCAACACCACTTTGTGAAGTCCAAGACTGGTTTTGACAATGTATCAAGATCTGAGATCTCCTTCCTTTGCTAGTCATAGGGATGAGTAATTTTTTCCTTTTCTGGATTATACCCTTTCTGAAGCAGGTTTGGATCTTCCTCCAACTGATCAGGTACATGAAAGATTTTGAAAGCTTTGATGATGCTCAGGGGCAATTTGGAATACATCCTTTTCCTAATCTCATTTTCATCTGCAGCACTAGCCCAAAAATCTTCAAGGTGCATCTTGTGTTGATACCTCGCACCTGCCATCGATTTGAAATTGTAATAAGGATCGAAATCTGGCCTTCCTAAATAGAACAACAGATGGAAGAAGTGCAACTCATCATGGGATCTTTCAGCTACCTTTAGACACGGGCACATTTCAGCTTTGTCCTCTCCTATGGAAATCGGGAAATCCAACCCCAACTTCTTCTTTCCTTTCTGAATTTTGTCATATACTGTCAGTTGTCGAGTGGGTTCTAACAGAACCATCTTGTATATAGGATATCTCAGAAGCTTGTATGTTTGTGTCAAAAATCCATGCACTCTGATGAAGGAGAAAGTGGGAAACTAATTGAACCAGGCTCTGTATTCCTCCACTAGCTTCATTGCTCAATTAGATAATCTTATGTGCAACCTGTTCTGCAAGGTTCTTACAATGCGCATTGTGAAGGCATCATTGATCCAAACATAATCATTTGTGGCCTGCAAATGCAACTGAGGGTAACACTCGTGTACTTTCAGACACTGAGTGCCACTCTCAATTGCCCCTTTACATCGTAATCCTTTATACCTCGTGTTTTGTGCCAACATATATATGACATAGGAGCTCATACAAAAAAATTGTGATTGCTCCAGATTCACCAACTGTTCAGTCAGATTGTCACTGATCGAGCCAGCCCAATCCATATGATTATGTTCTTCAACTACCTACTCAACAAAGTACCACATTCAGGATTCGAACAGATAGGACTATGGCAAACCAAAGATCCTGCTGAGCATCATGACTAAGTTACTGCATTCCCTGTGAAAATCTAGCCATACCAACTCCTTCGGAAATTTGGAGTGATGGGATGTATTCTTTTTCAGTCATTTGTCATTTATGATGTTTTCACAATACTGAATTCCAGCAGTGAAAACTTTGTGTGCTTATTCTTTTGTCTTCAACACCAACCTCTTGGAAGAAGGGATTCCAAATGCTTCAGTAATCGTTGGTGGAGAAAGGTTCACAATGACGTTTTCTTCTACATCTTTAATCATTTTGTCTCTTGAATTGAAGTGCTTGGCGCATTCCACGAAAAGTTGGAAGAAAGCCAACTGTAGCTACGATTCCACTATTCACAATTCGGTTGGCCAAGTGTATCGGTTGGTGATCTTTGTATCCAAATATTCTTCGGTGAAATTCATTCATGTCCAGGGATCCGAGGTTGGTATCTTCAATTTCTGCCCATTTTGAAACAATCTTAGATTCTGGATAAAATCCTGTGCTCATTCTTTATCAGTTGCTTCCTCGACATGCTCGTTTCTCTAGGCTCCGCCATTCCTACAAAACGAAATCAAAACAAAAAGAAGAATTGCACATACAAATGAAAAAAGAAAAATCAATTTCTCAAGGAAAAAATTCTGAAAATCTGTCAAAATTCTCCATCTTTTCCTTTAGAATTGGATTTCTTCTCTCTCCTTCAAGAAGTTATGCCCTTTCACAAACTTTCAAACTTACTGCAGAATTCCTTCTCTGAATTTCAAGACCTCTTGGATCCTTTTCACGCTTCTCAAAAAAAAATTTCTCTTCTTGGAAATTTTCTCTCAAGAATTCTCTCCTTCCAAAAAAAACTATGAAAAAAAACATCTCACAAATTCTCTTGAATCTTCAAAAAAAATCCTCAACTCGTTCTTCTCGAATTGTGTGATAATGAAATGAGAGAAGTTTCTCTTATATAGACTAAAATCTCGAAGAGTTGCTTTAAAAGTTGCAAACTAAATTTAGGAAGTTGCTAATTTAAACGAAAATTCTCCTCCAAGAAATGCCACTTGTCATAGTTTTTCTCTGTTTTTTGGAAATTGTTGATTTAATTGCTTTGACTTCATGAGGAAGCTTCTCGACTTTATCCCTTTTTTTTTATTTTTTGAAAGTTAATTAATCAAATATCAATATTTAATTAATTTTGAATTTTCACTTGTTCATGAGAAATTTATTTTCTTCTAAGATATCCAAAAAGTGATTTTTCAGTTTTTTGCATTTTTGGCTTTTATGGATTTTTCAAATTTATCAATTAAATATTAATAAAACTAATATTTAATTAATGCTTTATTTCTAAATTGCAATTTTCACATCATTTTAAAAGTCTATTAATTAAATATTAAATAAAATTCAATATCTAATTAATATTGTCTTTAAATCCAAAATCAATTTTCAAGTGGTGTTGAACGACAAATTTTTTCAAGATTTCAAGATTTTGGAATTTTTTTTCCAAGATTTTCCAAATTTCTTATTTTTTTCCAAAATTTTCAACTTTTTTGAAATTTTCCATTTTTTGAATAATTTTCAAGATTTTGGAGACTTCGAAATTTACCAAGATTTTCAATTTTTCCACGATTTTAAAATTTTTCAATTTTTCAAAATTTTCAATTTGCCTGAGCTTTTTTTATTTTTTGAAAGATTCCTTATTTTATGAGATTTTGGAATTTGAGGATTTCCAACTTCTCCAATATTTCAAATTTTTTGAAATTTTTTAAGTTTTCCAAGATTTCCCAATTTTCCAATTTTTTTTTTTTATTTTCCGAAAGTGAAATTTCCATTTTTCCATTATCCGCCGGTCCTTTACTACTTCGGAAGACATTCACAAAATTTAAATTTTAGTACTTTAATACTCCTCCCCACCCTACGAGCTCACATTCACTTTGGTTGTGGATTTTCTAGTTTCGAATATTTCATTTCATAAAGTTGTGTTTAGAGCGCATGTCCGACTCCACCATGGATTTTTTCACTTTAGAAAATTCCTTCATCATAGAGGAATTGCGCTTGAGCGCACCTTGGGCATTTGCGTGGATTTCTTCATTTTGGAAAATTTCCCTGACTTGGCCGTTTTTGCGCTCCTTATTATGCACAGGCAAGATTTTGGTGGAGTCACGAACTTTTATGTTATGGGACAGAGTCCATTGACTCTGTTGACTTACGCTAGGGCGCAAATATGGCATGGTGAAGGATTATCTCTCTGTCTCTCGACACGTCCTATTTTGCGCTAGATGCATGGTTTTGGACTTTCCATGGACTATTTCTTTAAACGAAAGGTTTATTCCTTCACCATTGGCATTCTGCACCATCTTTTATGCTTGGGCGCGACTTTGAGCTCAGGGCGGACTTTTCCGGTTCAAACACTTCGTGGCTATTGTTGATTTCAACATTCTTTCTATTTGCGAAGACGTTTTAGCACTCATATCTTCCCAGACATTGGAGACTCCTTTGCGGTGTGTGACTCTGATTTTGAAGGTTCCCTTATTTTGATAAAATCGCGCCATGCATAATAGGGGTGCATTCATGGCAATCACCAAATATTTCCCGCTCCTTAACAACTACCAATATGTGCTATGAAATTGGGAGGCGACACATGAGGTCTCCCGTGAATACCTTTCTTTCAAATTTCCTCCATGTTCATCTGTATCTTAGTGCTCGTGACAACCATGGAGCAGAGCAGATGGACTTTAATATCCGTGGCGGAATTTCATGAGCTCGGGCCGAGAGTGCATCTTTACGTTCTCCTTTGAATACCCCTCCACTCACTGTTTTGACGCTTTAGAGACTTCTATCCACATACGCTCTGGCACCTAATAATTTTGTGTCCTGCCCCTTTGAAGTTGTATGAGGGATTTTTCAGTTGTTTCTTCAGAGTGTTTCCTTGGCCATGTGTTTTGAGACAGGCAGTAAACCTTTTGTTCCTTTAAGTGGGATTCATTGTCATGTCCAATTTGTATTTAGAGCGCTCTATTTGCATTTGGGCATGTTTGTTGTGAGTTCCGTTGAACGGCTACATGGGAAGTGTTTCTTCACTCCGAGCACATCAAGGGACAGTTTACGGGTGCAAATGAGGACCAATGAGGTACTCTAGCTTCCTTTTCATTTCTTTCCCCAACTATGTCATCTTAGTGTCCATGGTGCGTTTTGACATACACGACGGACTGCTCATTATGGAGGGGATTCTTGAACTGTAGTGGGAAAGTGTTGCAACACACTCCAGCATTGGACAACATTTCCTTGTCATGTTTGATCTCTTAGTGTCCTTAGCATAGCGCTTTGAGCGGACTTCAACATTTTGGATGAGATTTCCTTTATTGGACTGCTCTAATTACATCTTAGCATCTTCAGCAGACTACCTCTGATATCGTGTCCCTCTGATTAGGCAAGAATCCCATGATGAACACTCATTACGACCTTTTGTAGATTTGACCTATTCACTGCTTGGAAGTGTGTTGAGGATATTTCTTTCAGCATCTCCTTCATTCACTGCACTCGAGTTCTTTGGGGTTTATGTTTTGTGTTCCACATTTCTTGAAACATATCGGCAGAGTATTCTTTTCCTTTTCTGGGCGCGTTTGGGAGGTATGGTGAGAATTTCTCCTTTGAAAATGAATTCCTAACAATCTGAAATCAAAGTGATGTAAGATTCCTCGTGTCGAGTGTTGTGAATAGAGTAACATTTGCACTTTGCCTTTGCTTTCTTCTTACCCGTCATTTAACTGTTTTGGCAAATCCATCACTCTTCTTCTTTGGGTACATCCGAGCCTTTATAGGAGATTGGAAATTCTTTGGATAAACCCAATTGAAGCTTCGTTCAAATTCACGCTTTAAATGCCCCAAACTTGAAACTTTAAAGGTAGGGAGCTAAATTCTACCCAAGACTTAGGAAAAACCTCACTTCTCAATCAGAACCGCCAAGAAAGAAAGAGACTTCCGCTAGAGCTACTGAGACAACGTAAAACAAAAGGGGCCATGCGACAAAAGGCAAGGGGTCTCATCCTTAATGGGCGATGTGTGATTAGGTCACAACATTACCAAATCAACAAAACAAGGCATGGGCCTTATTTTGCAAGAAAACTCCAAGATTCAAGGATATAAAGATCACAAGGATACATCCAAAGCAATAAAGAAAGATATTGTCCTAGGACAGTAAATGGTTTGTTGCTTCATCAAAGCAAAAAGAATGCTTTCAAGACAGAGATGGAAAGATGCTTTTCCAATGAAAGCTAGAAGGATCCAGTATGCAAGTTGTTGTTTTGGTTAAAGATGCTTCCACCAAACCTGAGTACTTCAATCATGAAATATCCTGTAGCAGCATGAAGATTTGACAAAGGATGTGTAAATAGGATAATTTTAGTTTTCACTAATGCACTCGTAATTTCATTTTGACAAATTACATGTAATGTCAAATATTGTAATTGCAAGTGATCATATCACAAACACATTGCAAGTCGAAATACAATAGACCTTGCAATGTTGAATAAGTCAACTGCAATTAGTTAGTTGTGGAATAAGTCTTAGTTAGTTGGACTTCTCTCACTTTTTGCTCTTAGCCCCACTTATAAATAAGAAAGGGTGCTTGTTGTAATTTGAATCTTTTGGAATGCAACAAAATTCTGCCAGTCTGTATGTGTACTCCAAGACTTTGAGCTTAGATGTAAATCAAATTGCTTTCAATAAAAGAGGCTGGTTGTTTTGAGACTTGTGTCAATTCAAGTTGTCATGTGACAACATTTTCTGGAATTGATTGTGAGTTTTGTGCTTCCATTCGAGAGGGATTTGAACACAATCTTGCAGACTTTGAGCTGCTTATTGCATTCAGAGTTATAGTTTGGGTTTCAGATTTGGTCTTGTAGACTTTGAGTTGCTTATCAAGTTTGAAGCTAGTGTAGAACGCTCAAGCAAGAAGGTAACTTGCAGAATTTGTGTTGCTTTTATTTTCTCAGTTTGTGCATAAAAGCTGAAGTAAACGTTGAAAACTTTGAGATGCATATATGTTTCATTCTTGTTCCTGAATTCCAATAAGGAGTCGTGGAAAGACTTTGAGCTTTCATGAGCTTCTTATTTTTAAATTTGCTAAATTGTATTCAAAAGATTGTTGTAAGAATGAATCATGTATTCTGAAGTAAGAGAATACAACAAAAGAAGAACACCTATTCTAAAGAAAGAAGATACGGTGAGTGTAACGCCCTGTCAATTAGCTTAGTGTACATAATCTTCAGTAGTAATTTAGTGTAGGTTGCTTTCAGTAACAGTAGATAGTGGGAGCCTTCCCTTAATTAGGAGGCACTGAGAGACTGTGTCTCACATGTTATGGTTGGAACCATTGTTTTGCAATTGATCCTTAAAATTGTTGGTTGCAAAATATCCACCCAACGGATTGAAGGGTTGAATGTATGGTAATAGTTTTTTTGTTTCGGTGTAATTTTTTTGAGTTGTTGCTCAAACTGAGGTGTCTCAGCTGATTGGAGTTGATGCTTCAAGGAGGGTTGGTGCTCTCTGAGATTTGGTAATCTCTGTGAATTGGTGCTCACTTATGTAGTCTGGGTCGATGCCCATTTCATTAATGAAAGCTATTGAGTGTCGTGGTTTTTTGCCCAAAAAGGTTTTATACATGAAATTTAGTGTTTGTGTTTTGATGTTTTCTCTCTTTATATTTTATGTGGTTCCATTTTCTTAAAAATTTAAAATACTAATTTACCCAGCCCCCCTCAATATTTTTGTGTGCTATTCAAATCTTCCTATAAACATGTGATAGGATAAGTTTCCAACATGTGATCTGCATTGACTCATTTCTTCATTGTGAAGCCCATCCTTCAATAGGCTACTTGTACTAGGTTCTATGGTTTGAGGTTTAACCACTTTGTGTTTATCCCCCTTTCAATTTGTCTACATTTCTTTAGTACTTGGTGTTGTAACTTTCATAAACTAGTGTCTTTTCACACCAGTATGTCCCCCTTTCAATTTGTCTACATTTCTTTAGTGCTTAGTGTTGTAACTTTCATAAACTAGGGTCTTTTCACACCAGTACGTCTCTATATAAATGTACTATTCGAGTACAAATGACTATTTTGGCTATATTCAGACATTAATGTAAGCAGTACTTGTGTGCTAAGCGTCTCATTTTATTCCCCTGTATTTACTACAACCATATATGAGGAAATTTTCAATTTAATTACTACTCGTTGAGATAATCGTGAGATGATTAAAACACACACAGGTTGAAGCCCACAGAATTTAAAACCCTGACAAAAATTTCGGTCTTTATTCCTAATCTATATTTATCTAATATGCTTGCCTTTAAAAAGGAATTCAGAAAATTCTACTTTGCGTGGTACAAACAAGAATATTTTCAAAAAAAAAGTTATCTGTATTTAAAAATCCACACACAGATGTTATAATTAAAATAAAATATAAAGGAAAAGAGTATCATCATATAAAATTATAGTTAGTTAATATCGTTTGGGTTAACAAAATTCATATATTTTTAACAGTTTTCATTTTACATAAAATTCTGTTTGCCACAATAGGCATACCAGAAGTATTTGAATATCTAATGTATCCTTATCTGTAAAAATGCCAAAAAAAAAGCTGGATTCAAAAAAGACAGTAAGAATACATTGAATACCTAATCTGGTATTGTGTTCCTTAAGCGTCCCAATACATTATGCTCGCCCACAATGTGCTCAATAAGAGCTTCCACGTTTTCAAAATCAAAGCATTAGTATGTTCCAATCCATCAAATGTAACTAAAATAACAACTGCATATGTTTTGTTTGCAAATATTAGTCTCTAGATTGCTATTACATTCCCACAAAAGAAAATGGAAGGAATTTGATATAGTGGGAACAGAATGAAAAAAATTCAAATTTGAGAAAGAAATCGTAATTACCATTTGTATAATGTCGGCAATCATGTTCTCCCAACTTCAATTCAGTAGACCAATGTTGGTTAAATTCTGTAGCCCTTTGTATGCAGACATCCTTTTGTGCTTCTCCTACCAACCAAAATCTTTTTGTTGGTAATTTTGGTAACTCCCTTTTTTGAACAATTCCTAAAATATATGTAGCGTTCACGTAGTCAGCTATGTTATAGCCATTGATCAATTTGCAGAGTGAAACTCATTTTGTTAAATAAATATTGCTAGTCCCTCAAGCTGCAGCCTAGTGGTAAATGGGGGCACTTACAACCAAGACACCCAGTTTAAGATTCTTGGTGGACCCATGTGTGATATAATATTTGTTTATATTCCTGTGATCTCTAGTGTGTGTTCCATGGTGTTGTGTATCCTCTCTAGGCGTTTCAAAGGGGATTTTCTAATTCAAGTTTCTCCTAATTTCACCAGCATTTGTTGTTTGTACAATTTAGTTCAGTGAATAAACTGATTTTATTTGATCGTTTAGCAAAATAAAAAGGTAAGAATTGTGTGGCTGATAAAAAAAAATTCATCATTCACATGTAAGGAGTGTTTTATAATTTTTAGGTATTTTGAGACTTAGAATTTTAGAATCATAGAAGATGTTTGATAAAGGTAACATTACTTTGAGTTCATAACGGTGTACAACGTTCCAAAGAGTTTAAATTATGTTCCACAAAAGGAAGTTTGAAGCCAAGCAGATAAAACACAAATGTATTTCAAAGGTTCTTTGAATTACATGTTTTGCAGTATATCAAAGACATTTTGCATACTGAACAAACACTTATCAAGTTGGTAATATGTTTTGCCAACCTGTATATATATAGAGTAAATAAATTCAAATGGGTATCCTCCACTAGTTTGAATTCTTAAGATAACATTTCTTTTGTTCTTTCATAATCTAGGTTGTCAATTTGGATTTGGGTTCAGATTCAGGTTCAAAATTCGTTCAAAAAAATTTTAAGTTAGGTTCGGATTTGTTTTGGATTCATCCCTACAAAAATATATGTTTTTTTAATATATATATAGATACATACATAGACAGATAGATAGATATATGCAGTAACAAATAAGTTTTGATTAAGTAAAAGCAGGATTTGAAAAGTCCCGAAACCTTGTACAAAAGATGAGAAGATAGGCATAGCAGATCTGTCAACAACCAAAAGACGAAACAAGGGAAAGGCTAGGACCCGAGGCCACACAATACAAAAAAACACAGAAAAAGACAGCGCATCGCAGAAAAAGACAGTAAACAAGGAGAGCACAAAAGACACTAGCTAAGAATCCATCAGTTCTTTGACCTGCTCAGCGAGGAGCTCCATGTTACCCACAGAGATCCTAAGGTCATCAAGCTCCGTGTCTTTCTTCTTAATACTGGCCCGAGTATGGATGCTAGAACCCGCGCCCTCTTTGGGCTCCTTGTTCTCCCCCTTATTTACCTCAATCCTATCCATTAAGCTCTTGCATTGTTCAACAGAGACTTTCAGGATATTGAAGCTTTGTTCACTTATCTTTTTGAGCATCAATTCCATTTTCTCCACTTTTCCTTCCAGAGTGATATGCGGGCCTCACTGTTGTTGTTCTCAACTTCTTTTCTCATATTGTTGATCTTTTCCTCCATCATCAGCACTTTAGTCCCCAGCTCTCCAAAGGCTTCCCCTTTGTTGATAGCTTCAGTCCAATTCTTCAGACTGGTTGCCATAGATTCTTCGCCAAAGGTCGCCACTATAACCATATTCACAATCTTCCCTTGTTCCTGAATCCCTGCCTTAATGTTCACAGTATCTTGTGCTATATTAGCCATAAACCTGCCAAAGGAAAGAATGTTGTCTTTTTGTTCCGTGCCAATGTTAAAGTTGTCCTTTTTGTCTACAGTAGTAGCAACTCTATCCTTCCCATGGTTACTCTCATCATTATCCTCGATTTTGCTTTGAGTATTATCTTCATTCTCCATATCCTTACCCTGCTTCTCCTTGTTCTCCAGGCTCTCATAAGCCGGTTCCTCGTCATCCGAGGAAATCAGGATACCCTTATGCTTCTTCGTCCTCTTGGTAACAGGGGATTTATCCTTGAAACAAGCTTTCCTTTTTTCGTTTTTCTTAGGTTTGTTGTCTTCTTCGTCAGTTCTGAAACCCTCCAGATTAGAATCCATCTCGACATACTCCAGTTTTTTCTTTGGTGCCCTCTTTGAAGAGCTACCCTTCATACTACCAACCCCTCTGCTACTAATGGTGTTCCTCAAAATACACCACCATATATATTAACGTTTTAGTCCAAATGACATATAAAACAACCTTTTTGGCCTTTTTAGTGGCCACTTTTAAGGTTGGAGGTCGAATAGACCAAATTAGGCAAAAAAAAACTTTTTAAACAAGTCAAAAATAGTTGTTTTCGACCAAATTCGGCCTAGGTTCATCCGCTGGAAATCAAATTCGCTGCAAATTCCTCCCGAGTTCTATCAGAATTTGCAGCTAATTTTGCTGACTGGCAGAATTAACAATGAATTTGACAAGGACCAAAATTTGTGCAAAATTGAACCCGACTTAGAAGGGTCTAAGAGCGAATCTAGTAACTTAGTTCATAATCTATACGAGTGGCATTAGGAGACATCAATAATGCCTCTCACATCTAAAACATTTGTACAACAAATAAAAAATATGTTTAATAAATGCATCCTACAACAACTAGTCTGTTGGCTAAATATTTTGCAAGTCACTAAAACTATAACTTGCAAAATGTGTGTTTTAGGCAGCAGTATGTGAGATTTCTCTCTCCTCTTAGCAATAGGGGAGGCTCCCTTCTTACCGCAAGTGGCTTCAAGTAGAACTAACTACAGTTCACCTTGCAACAGTAATACCGGTGACTCGATGATTGACTTAAGAACAATCAAACGAGGCAGCAGTTGATTCATCTAAAGATGAAGTGATACAATGAGCTCAAAATCTCTTTTCCTCACCTCAAATAAGTATTCTAATCTATTGTCCAATACTGAAGCCAAAAGTCTTCAATCCTTGGATTATATCAGCCACTAGTTTCTATAGTAACCCCGATTTCCTGAAGCACAAAGTCTTCAGAAAACTTGGATTAAAACGCTCAAATGATATACGCAAGATAACTATTAACTTGAGAAAGGATTAACCAATGCGACATAAGAACACACTCGTTAATTTTCAAAACCAACAACACAAAGTTTGCCAATTCTTGTTCCTTTATTCAAATGCTCAACTTTGCACAATGAAACTCAAAGTTTTCAAAATACAAAAGGATTGCCTATAGCTTTCTTGCCCACAACAAAAGATGAAAATATTACAATAAACTCTCTCCTTTATATAGGAAAATAGAAGAGAGAAAAGTGGAGAGAAAAGGGGAAACCCTTAACCACTTTGACTTATTCAAAACTTAACCCTAACTAATTTTGACTTATTCAAAATGTCACAAGGCTTAAAGCACTTGCAACGTGATTACACAACTTTGGTATACAGGAATATGTTTTCCTGTATTTACAATCATCACATGTACTACATGTAATCTGTCAAAACATTCTACAAAACAAAACAAAGA